>JAFMOD010000114.1:1036424-1216765 GCA_019802435.1 Corydoras maculifer
TATATATATATATATATATATATATATATATATATATTGTGTGTGTTCCCTATACAAATCCACACCGTTGCTTCAATGACCACGAAATTTGACTGCGCATGACACAAGTTGATTTAGGGCATGTCAGTGTCTCTTATTTTTATCATGATGATGTGATTCATCGCTGTGTTTTGGAGCTCACATGCAATAAACCAGTCAGTGTGTCATTTGCTCCTCTCTTTAAGAGCTTGGTGTAGTCTGAATTCGGCAGATTGATATTTTAACAGCACAGTTAGTTAAAAAAGTTTATTTTTCCAAAATCCAACCACCAAGAAGCAACCTGATTAATGTTTACACTGTTTGCAGGAAACATCATCACAAACCTGGGCAAATTATTGAAAATAGGAGTCTGACCCCAACCATCAAGTTGGTTCACTTGCAAGTGGCTTTGGATAAAAGCGTCTGCTAAATGAACCAATGCATCTTTCCAAAAGTTAAAAAACATTAATAGCTCAGTACACCACTAAGAAGAGACAGAGACATTTTAAAAATTAACAATAATGAATAACATAATTAAAGGTGTGACAGTTGCTAAGTGGTTAAGTTAATGGACTATTAACAACTAAGCTGAGGGTTAAAGTCATAGCTTAGACTGATGGGTCCTTGAGCCTTGAGCAAGCTTCTCCACATAAAGGCATTCACTAAATAATATATGTGCACTTTGGTATGCTTATTTATTGATTAATTACATTTTGTCAAATGAAAAAATCCATAATCCAGTGTTTCTAGCACTGTTTACTAGTTATACTTCTGTAAATTTACATTAACATTTACATTGAATAGCTTTTGGAAATATTTATAGAGAACATAAATAGAAATACTTTTAGACATGAGGTCACTTAAAAAGTAAGCGGCCTCCGGTTCATTCTGATCAGTTAGTGATTAATACTTTGGACTCCAGATGTGACACGGACTTGAACTCTGGCAACTTCATTTTCGTTGCCTTTAATAAAATCCAATTATGTAAAGCTTAAAGCACACCAACCTACAGCACTCTGCAACCACAGCCCAGAGACAGGAGTGTGTGTGTGTGTGTGTGTGTGTGTGTGTGTGTGAGAGAGAGAGAGCAAGAGTGACACAGGGCATGTTGATTATAGATCACCATCTGGCAGTCGGAAATAAGAATCTGATTTGTTGGGGATGCTAGAAGAAATGCTCGGTGTTTGAAGACAAGGTGTTTGTTATTGAATTACAAGTTATATAAGTCAGGACTATTGTAGATATTAAAATGCCCTTAGTGTCTGTGATGGTCTTGTGATGTAGCCTGGGTGTATCCCTTCATTTTGTTCAGTGAATGAAAGGATAGCCTTTCTCTTCTCTTTGATGCTAATTATGAAAAGCCTTACAAAGAAAGAAAACTTTGTCATTATCTCTTTTAGTAAAGCAGATATCTTATTCCTTCTGTTTCAACTTAAAATGAGACTTTGGTGAGTTTGGTGAAAAAGACCAGACATCTGAAACTCACATCATGAGTCTTATTAACAACAACAAATTATAAGTATAATTAAATCTGTGATGGTTCTGACCAACAGAGAACAAAGAACCAACAGGGGACTACAAAAACAAGAAAACAGATGGACTACAGTCTGTAATTGTAAAACTACAAAGTCCATCTATACGGTAGGTGGAGAAAAAAAATGGAGCAAGAAGAAAGTGAAAATGTAAATGTAATTCTATTAGTTTAAATTTCCACCAAATTTTCTGAACAATGATTTATTCTTATGACCATTAAAAGCAATGCAATTTTGTGTGTGGCCCATGTTTTGGCTTTGATTGCAATTTATTAAATGTAAATAATTACACATTTACTTTCAAAGAGCAGCTTAGATGAGAGTGATGAGTCTGATTCAGCACTTCACCGAGGTTTGTGATTCTTTAATCCACAGATAGTTAATGCAGGATACAACATTCTTATATTAGACCAGGCAGCCTAACAACATCAAAGAGGAGGAGATTGGATATTACATTTTTTTTCGGGTTTCTCTGCTAATCCTGAGGAGTGCCTCCTAAACAGGAAATAATACATCCTTACCGGGCATATAATATGTCATTCTGCGAGATGAAAACCTCCCACTCGCTCTCTGTAAACAGGGTTGCTTTTTGCTGTGTAGATTGAAGCCAAAAAGGGTTTAATGGCCTCTTTGTATGAGACTTCTTGGTGAGTTTTCCCCTCCTCAGCCACCACTTATAATTTCAGTGTGAAAACAGTAAAGTCAGTGCCTTTTAGTTTTGATATAAAGTATACAGTTGTATAGAAGAGAGCAAAATAAATGAATAGATAATGGCTTAGCCAAGAGACCATTTGCATTGTTTCACGGGGGAGAAGAAATGAAAAGAAGCCAATGAAAACACAAAGTCAACCCACACATTTCACATCGGATTAATTAAATTTTACTTGATTTTAATAGCTATGAGCTGTCCCTGAGTCTGTGGGTTGCATTTTTCTTAATAATGCCATGAAAAGTTTAAATATGCATACTCTTGGGTATTTCCTATATTTGTTAAATACCAAGCCTCATATATTTGTTGTTTATAAAATGCTTGTCGAGGTAAACAAGTGATAAGCCAAAGCCCTTTTCTATTGCTCTAGTTTTGGCTGTTCAAATTATTGCATTTCAGTCAAGTTGGTATGAATGTCCCAAACTTTCTCAATCCTTCTTAATCCAAATAAAAATTAGTTTGATTGAAACATCAACAAGTGTTTAAATGAAACATCCATCCTTCCATTATATTCTGCTTTATTCTCTACTAGGGTCATGGGGGGGGGGGGCATGCCCATCCGGGGGAGAACATATCGGGGGTTGGGCAGATACACCCAGGACAGGGCGCCAACCCATCGCTGGGCATAATTAAAACATACTGATCAGTACTTAGAAGGCTCCCTAGTGTTTACACTGCTGGTGAAAATAAGCTGTGAAATAGCACTGAATCATTTAAAGGCATAAAAATTGGTTTGTAAACCTAGCAACATAGAATTTTCAAACATTTATGTATTCTAGAAAATATTTTTCTCTAAACTAATTGACAGAAACTGTACACCAGATACATACAGAAACCTGTATGGGTTTGTTGGATATTCTGATAAACAGCATGAACACCGATGAGGTACACGTGTATAGATGAGTTTTTAGAAAGTGCAAAATTTGGAAAAAAATGTCCATCCAGTGAAGAACGTTTCGGACACTGGGCAGATACAGCAACAGAACAATGTGCCAATCTATTGCTGGGCAAACACTCACTCTTTCCCTTTATGTATTTAGATAGGAGCAATTTAGAGCAGCCACTTCACCTTGAAACTATGTTCAAACAAAGAACCTAGAGGAAACCTACGTGGACATGGGGAGAACATGGAAACTTCCAGCAGTGAGAGGCGAATATGCTAACCCCTAAGTCACTGTGCCGCATTATATGCTACTATAATCTTATTTTACAAGTAAAGTGCAAGATTCTGACTAATTTAAAAGAATATCAAATACTGTGGAATACATTTCCAGCAAGTCTGCTAAACCACATATGCAGAGCATCACGGAACAAAAAGGAGAGAAATTAGTCATTCATTTGCCTCAAGGCCAGTTTACAAAGCATCATGGTGTTTTCGATGTCATACTAAATATCATTCCATTCAGTGTTTCTCTCTAAATTCCACAAATGAGTCACAGGTAGTTACAGAGCTATATGGTTTACTACAATTCTGGAGGGGAGCAAGTGATCTGTTAAGCCCTATTTGGCATTTGGGAGAGATTTACAATAGTTTCTTTTAAAAGTCATAATATACAGAAAAGAGTAGCTTTAATCACGCAAAGCTCATGAGCACAAAGATGCCACCTGTCTGTTTAACATTCGGTTCCCATACATCTGCTCTCTGGATGCACTTTGTCAGCAGTAACATTCTAATTGCAAATGCACATCCGCATACTCAAGTTCTGAGGAATCAGCACTCCTCACTTGCCTTTACTTACTCTGATGTGGACTGCACGATCTAAAGTTAACTGGTTTACCCTAAAAGTCTAAACCTTTTAAGAGAAATGATTCTTATTTGGATTTGACATGCTATTTTTGATGAGTTGGCTTTTTTTTCTTTAGACCCTTAAATGCAGTCTTCCTCATGCTCACATCAATCTTGTAGTCTAGGGGTTTGTGAAAAAAATAAAGAAACAAATCTTTTGATCTGTAAAATTTGCTGAGTGCATTTAAGTTGTTTTGCTTGTGACCTTGTTTCGGGGTGATTGCTTTACTTCATGTGGGTAGTGTATCTAATAAACTGCCATTGCATGTGGTCAAAGGCAGTCCTGGTTCTGAATGTAGTGTTTTGGTGCATGGTGTCTTGTCTTGGGGTTTATGGCATACTCGGCCATGTCTGGCCACTCTGCTTTGAGAAAGATGTTAGCCATAAATCATGCAAGGCCACAATGTAAGAGATAAATGATCCTAGTTCTAATGGCCAAGGGGTATATTTAGGGGTTTCCAAATATTAATCTTTGTATTTAAGGATGCATGCATTGCATTGCAGCAGTGTAGTAGTAAGAACAGTATGCACTCTAAGAAATGGTTTTGGTTGTTTGGATTAAGGTATCATTTGTGTTGTGGTGGTAGGAAGGGCATGGCCATGCTGTCCAGTGACCGTGCACCACAGGGGACCAAATTATATTAATATTAATAAATTAAAAAAAGGTGCAATTAAAGTGAGGTACATCTGTACGTGCACACCCATATAATTATCTGGATATTTATAATTATTTTCTTTGATTAAACATAAGGATTTATCCAATTGGATGAACTTTGCACTCCAAGTATAAACTTAGCTTAAAGCACAGCATGCCCCGATTCTGCTGGTACTTGTCAGACTGTGAAGACATTTTATCTCCCAAAGCCAAGTTGGAAATTTAATTAAAAGTCTCCTACCTTTGTCCTGTATCGGGGTGTATATATGCATGTGTGTATGTGTTGGCAGAGGTGGAGGTGAGAAAGGAGAGGGTTTAGCGTTCTAGTCATCTGACCATGTTTTTGTGATAAAACCTGGCTCTGATGTTGCATTAAAATCCATCAACACAGGCTGAAGGTTATGGTAGGTTAATGAAAATATTCAAAGATAAATCTGTGATGGAGGAACACGGTGAAATATCACATTTATGAACACAAATTACACAGAGAACACGTCCAGAATACTAAGAGAATTCATAAGTCAAAGTGTTCACTCTGGTTTTGACATCTATGTCTTCTTATAGTCAGGCCTCACCACATTAAGGATGCACAGTGGTATCGGCCAGACCTCAGCATTGGGCACCAGGAACTTTATTCATTCATAAATTATCTAAATCTGATTAGAGATTGCAAAAAAAGTGCCAGAGTCAATCTCAATGTTAATGGGGCCAAAAAAAAAAAAGGTAAATTTTCAAGGTAAATTGAATCATTAAATCCATAACAAAATCTCTAAAAACTGCCCCTATGTAGTCTGAATGTGAATGTGTGCCTAGCGATAGATTGGTGCCCTGCCCTGGGTGTATTTGCTCAGTGCCTTGAAATGTTCTCCCCTGAATGGGTAATGGGGAACAAAAAACTTTTTTAAAGTTTAGTAAGTGACTGAATGATGAAACCAACTTTAGTTCGTAGCACTTGCATGTGCTTTATTTTTCACAAAGAGGTGAAAAATCCACAGAGTGTTTATTCTCCATTTTGCCTCCTCTCACAAACACCTGCATGTTCTCTCTTGCCACATCTTTAAATCTCCTCTTTGGCCTTCCTCTCCCTTCTCTGCCTGGTGGTTCCTTTCTCAACATCCTTCTGCCAGTAAAAATCTTATCCCTCCAATGCACATGTCCAAACCACCTCAAGCTAGCCTCCCTAAATAATCTTATGGCTAAAGTCAAGGCTGAATAAACAACATCAGCATGGCTTTTACATTTTGCAGATTGATAAAGTTCAAAACAGTCTTAGACTGGGCAGGTATAAGCTACTGCTACAAACCTTCCTGTAATACATCTTGAACATTTGACTAGGCGAACCCAAACTTTTGCACAAAGCTGTATGACACATGATTCCATGCCTCAACAAAACACTAGTTGTCTGTCTTTTTGCCTTTCCACAAAAAAAGTGGTTTTGCTATATCATTATTTAAAAAAAAATTACCAGTATACTATATTCAAACGATTTTTTAAAGGCAGCAGCAGATTAATCAGAATAAAAGACTAGTGTGTGGAAGCAAAATAAATGAAGTGAGATTCTGAGAGACCTGGGTGAGTGAAATTTTTTCCGTACACTCCACAAGAAATATGCACAGACTTGTATATAACATTGTTTGTTGGTCAGTGATTTCCACTGGTGCACGTTCAATAAAACTTGACCTTCTTTTGAGAGAAACATGATGTTTGTTCATGCTGTGAAATAAGAAAGTGCAGGTATAAGTAACCATGGGTTTTTGTCCTAAACATAAGCAGCACCCTGCCTGCTCCTCAGAACGAATAACCAGTTCTCCACTTTTCCTTCCAATTTCATCAGCTGCTTCCATTACCTGCCGATAATCATCAATTTCTGTTGAAATAAAAAGAATCAAAGCACAAGTGACAGAAAAGAAGTAAGACAGATTGGATGCGCTAAGCTTGTTAGGGGGATGACAGGTGGAGAAAAGGAACAAGATATCATTATCATGACAATGAAATCATTATTTCTCGACCATTTCTTATTACAAGAGACAGTAAACATTTTTTCTCAGGCATTTGAAGGGGGCCATGCAAGAAATTTAAATATGATAAGGTGATTAAAGTGGATCCACAAAATTTGCAAACCTGCCAAGCTTTTTGTTAAAGACAAGAATAACTCACAGTCCGGTCAATCAGTGACAGTTTCTCTCTTCCAGATGTGTCATATCAAGCCTGATCCCATCCTCTGTTGTGATTATGCCCCCTTTACAAGCTGGTATATGACGGTGGTGTTGTACACCGCTGCATGCATATAAATGAATTATGCATATAAATTATATAGAATGCATATATTATATTATCACGCAATAAAAGCACCCATTGTGTCTATAAGAAAGGATTTCATAAACGAACCACTCTTCTGCAATACAAAACAGAGGACTTATTTGTATATATACAAATTGCCCTGAAACTTTACAAGAGAACTACAGAGGAGTATTGAATAAATAAAATCCCTTTAAGCTCAGAATAAACTACCCCACACACAAGGCCTAGCCAAATGTACATAAGCACTTTGATCTTTTAATTCTATTTGCATTTAGTTGTTTAAGCGTAATAGCACTACTGGTTCCCCTCTGTTAGAAAAAATTAATATCTCTGTTTAAAGAGAACAACCACGAGTCATTATTATTCCAAAGAAATAACCTAAACATTAGTTATAAATTCATACAATACATTAGACAAACTCAACAACTCTAAATCTGTGATTTCATATATTGAACTTTACCTTGATGTCCAGAATGTATCAAGAAATAAAAGTAAAAAGTGAAGTTCAGTTCAGTTTTTCCATTACAACAAATCAGATTTTTATTATTTAAGCTTTGATATATTCAAATGTAGCTGAAGTTATAATAATTCTTCAAACAATTTGTATTATATCTTAAATACTTATACCTACAGTTACATTTAGTCATTTAGCAAACACTTTTATCCAAAGCGAATTACAAATGAGAGAACTATCATCTCTACCAGCCAGAGAGCACCATGATACAAATGTTGTGTTACCCAAAGAAAGAACAACTTGTCCACTCCGATCTATATAAAGTTTCTGAGTTTGAACCTTTATGTATTTTTGGTGTTGAGTGATGTAGTTACTCAGTAATTTGACATGCTGCCACTGTTTGAACATTTGGATTTTTCATTGCATTCAGCAACATGTGATCAAGCCACTATGTAAAAACTATGTTTTTTTTTTTAAATTTTTTTACAAAAGTAGCATAATTAGTAAATTTACTCATTAAATTACTGCCCTAGAAATGAGGTGACTGTCAGAGGTTTAAGCAGCACAAAACAGAGGCATTACTCTCCTTTGCCTTCTCTTGCTAAGGATTCTTGTTGATGGCCTTGGGGTATATTCAAAAAACCCTTTAATAATCACAGTGAATTGTTCCCATTTAGTCTTATTGTAAGTAAGTGCCCAGTAAATTGCAGCCTTTTGTCAGAATAAAAAACCGAAGAGCCATCAAAAACATACAATTGGAAAACATGACTCACTGCAGACAGGCAGTAATAAGAAAACTTTCTTTTGTTCTGGAACCTCAACCCCACACTGCCATGAGAAAGGTTATAGGTATTGGAAAGTTGTTTTTTTTTTTTTTTCGAAGAAACTCTCCTTCCATTTTACTATTATGTTTCGTAATGTGTTTCCTTAAGAATGTAATTCTAAGTTGTTAATGGAATTTTATATGTTATGCTAGACAGCTCTATGGCTGTCACGTAAACTGACTGAAGCCATAAGTGGTTTGAAGAAAGCAGTGGAGAAAAAAATGAATTTGCACCCAAATGATCTGATGCCTTTAGCAGTGGCTGTATTCATAGAGTTAATAATAATCTGCCAAACGCTGGCTGAAATAGCTATTTCTGTCTAGTGTCCAGTGGCTAGAGTAAGCTCCTCCTGAGAATGCTACTGCATTGCAAACAAGGCAGAACATGTTTTTTAATAGAATGTGGAAAAATATTAGGTGGCTTAATACTGCTGTGAAATCCAAGCTTATGGTTTTATGAGGTGACCTGAACAGCAGCTTGGTTTCATATTCTTATTTATTTTATGTATCTTATTTATTATTTTAATCTAATTCACCAGATGGACTAAATCTGTTTCTATAAACTTTTAAAAAAACTTAAAAAAAAAAATAAGCTTACTGCCATATGTTTTGTATCAAAACAAAAATTAAATTGTGCTGAAAGTAAGACCAGCCACTTATATGCTTTTATTTATTTATTTTTATATACAAAAAGCTTTTATTAAATGCATCATATCTTATCATAATCATTATTATGTATGAATTTGGATTTCAGATAACAGAAATAGGGCAGCACGGTGACTTAGTGGTTAGCACATCCGCCTCTCTGCGCTGTGAACATGGAAAAGTGGAGTTTCCATGTTGTTCCTGTGTATGTGTGGGTTTCTCCCGTTTCCTCCCACAATCCAAAATTTGATTCAAGGTAAATTGGCTGCTCTAACTAAATTGCTCCTGTGTAGTGTGTGTGTGTCTGTGTGTGTGTGTCCAGTGATGGATTGGCACCTCTTAGATCGCTATATGTATCTGCTCAGTGCCTAAATAGTTTTCCCCTGGATGGGCATGAAGAATCCCCCTGTGACCCTAGTCCTTAGTGTAGAAGTAAGGGGACAATAATGAGATCAGATACTAGTGAGAAAGAACTATGTAAATGTGGTGCTCGAGCATGAGTGGGCAGAGGCAAACAATAGTCCTTTATGTTTGGAGTCTGCATGTCCTCCTTGTGCCTGTATACATTATCTTCAGGGTCCCCATATTAGAGGTCATTATCAACGTATATCCTAGGCAGGTGCCACTTGACCAGCCTCTCAAGTCTGTCTCCCATCTACAGGCTCCACCCATCATGCACTTGTACCACAATAAATTAAAAGGTTGTGTCAGGGCATCCTATGTATTCGAACATGTAGATCTCCAATGTAGCAACTCATAACCGGAAAAATATATAATGAAATAAAAATAAAATAAAACCCATTTAACAATTTATTCATACATCGTGCTAAAAATCAAAGCAAACATAGCTACCTCAACACCTAATTCTAATGACTAAATGACCTTTTGGCATTGCTCATTTATGTGATACCTCTTCTTCTGATGAGTGTGTTTTCAATCCTTGCAGCTTATTCATGCTATTTTAAAGTGCAACACATAATTAAGCTTTGCCCTTTAAGTAGCATACATTATTTTAACTCTTTTCTTTTCTACCGTTAATAGCATTATCTGTTTATTTGACATTGAGAAGGCAGCTAAAATAATTTACATAAACCATACCAGATATGAACGATCCCCACTCATGATGGTAGTTAAATCATATACTTAGGCATGTGGTTAAGGAACCAACCTTGTGACCCAAGGTCCCCGGTTTGAATCCCAGTCTCACAAAGCACTATGGCTGATGTGCCCTTAAGCATGGCACCCAACAAAAATTGTTCCCCTGGCATCATGTACAAGGCTGCCCACCTCCCCGGCACTTGTGCTCTCTTCACTCAGTGTGTGTATGTGTGTTTCACTGCACAGATGGATTGAACGTGGAGGACAAATTCCTCTGTGTGTAAGTACAGTAGGAAAATAGATCACTTAGTTAACACACAACTAATGTAATATTAATCATTTTAAACAGTATGTTTAGATTTGTGTATAAGTGTTTAATATAGTATATAATGTGACAAAGTAAAGCATTGCTTACTATTTAACTATTGCCATTTATGTATTGTTGTGTATGTTGGATAGGAAAGTGAAGAATCTCAATGAGGGTACAAGAGGAGAACAAAGATCGAAATGCCACTTCATAATGGTAGAACAATAACAGAAAAGTGCTTGCTTATTTTTCAAAAACACTTTGTGAGTGGGGTGAAGTGATCCTGACAGTACTTCTGGGTTCTCACTCTACACCACTAGTGGCCATCCACTTATCCTGTCGTGGAAAAGAATAATAATAGTGGAACCTGTGTAGTGAAGTCAATGGCCATGTGCTGCCATTCTGCCAGATCTCTATATAACATTCTAATGCTTTTCACAGAACTTTAAAGACTAATGCATTATCCTATCACGAAGGACAGCGTGCTAATTGCATTCTTAGAAATGCAATTTTAATGTGTTATGTGCATAAATTGGTGGATTATTTAATATTTGATGCAACACAGGCCCAAGTCTTAGTGAGTGTTGAGGGATGTCACTAATGGATGAATCCTGTTGGCTTTAAGCATACGACCAGATAGAGCTCAACATGTTATAATCTAATGCTATCACACAGTCCTCATTGTTGAAGATACCCCATCATAGGCTTTCAGACAGTACAGCAGTCACCCTTCTTGAGCCTGTCTGTGAACGTCTTAAATGCACATCATTATTCTGTCAGAAGACAGACCAACAAAATGTAAGATCCACCGCGAGTGCGACCATTCAAGCCATTATAAGTGCCAGTGAGTGGGCAAGGTGCACTTAATGCCTTATCTTGAATCTCTGAATGCTTTTGCTCTTATGCAAAAGTGAGTAGAAGTTCTTTTGTTCCTACCTTTTTACCACGACTTCTTCTAAGTGATATTAAAAGCTGAGTTTCATTTGTACTCAACAATTACCTTCGTACTTAAATGTACAAGCTAGTTCTACTAATGACAGCATTTAGGTGGAATGATGCTTAAAAGGGTTTCACTGTTAAATTTTTAGTATGTTTAAGGTTACTACTCAAAGAGACACTAACCCATCATCACTGGCTGAGTATCACAGCAGGATGCCCAAGTGCCACAGCATGGCTCATTAGAATGAATTACACTTTGGTTTCAGCTAATTAAAGCCCCCTTGACTCATCAGGATAGCACAAAAATTGCTATAGGTTATCTCGTAGAAGTGCCGAACTTAGAAGGCGAATCAAGCTTCTGACCCGAATCCAAATGGCACCCCAGGGACTGGACCAGGGGGTGTAATGCGCTCACTAATTATAGTGGCACATTAGGGTGATTTTGGATTGGTACTGATGGAAAAGCTTACCCTAAGAAGGGGGTCCTCTTAGACCGAGGGTTTAACTAATGTGCTTGTGAACTCATTTGAAAAACATTCGCAGATAAGCCAGCAGCTGGGGCACATGACACTCAGATTAATCACGACAACCAAAACCAAGTTCAAATAAGGGAGTGTTTTGTTATCGTGTTCTTTTCTTTTTGGTGCACGTCTATGTATGAGTGAAACTAATACAGACTGGTGGCCAGAGATTAGAAACAAATAGGTTTACCTTACAAATATCTTTGGTTTTCTAAAAAGATTTTCAAGTGATGGTTTAGTGATGATTATATGGATTTCTGTGACACATCAGCATAAATCCCCCACTCCCGACTGTCGGCAAGGAAACAGAACAGTGCTAATGTACAACATTCTAGATTATCATGAGAAAAAACAGATATATTCCACTAGGATACAAGCAGTGCATTAGCCTTAGATAATGTGATGGAAATGTCAGAACGCAGGTGGAGTACCATTAAAACCATTAAACCCTGTTCCTCATGCACACAAATTGCAATACTATCCTTGAAATCACTCAGAAAGTGAAATTTTAAATTGGTTAAAACATCCAATACCATTTTACTTTGAATAAATGAATGTCATTTTGACAAATGCAATTTTTGGGTTGAGAATACAGATGTGGAGAACAGGTAAGAGAAAATGTTGAACATGAGCAATTTTTTAATAAAACTAACTAAAATAGATGTTAGACAAAAGCGGTTTTGTTATGGAGGAACATTTTCCTTTAAAGTAGCTTTAACTAAAAATACTCAAACTACCTCAAAATTCTATCTCAGACTTTTACAAAAAGGATGGTAATACATGTTATGACTGCTTACAAGAACAGAAAATAGTTGCTTCACCTAAAAGATGTTAACAGCTCCACCAAAAAGGAATAATTTCTATCTAAGATCTTGTCTCATTATCGTGACTGCTATATCCTGTAGTAGGGTTTCTTCCAGAAAGGAACATTACAGGCGCTGGGCACATACACCCAGGACAAAGTGCCATTCCATCATCAGGCACACACTCACTTAATTATTATATTTGGGTGTGTGTGCTATCAATTCAGTTACTTCAGACCTTTGAATACTTTTTCAATCAGCTTACAATGATTTTGATCCATAGAGTATCATTCAACTAAGGTTGCCAAGTCTTCTCAACCATTGTTTACGAAAAATATACTTTAGACTATAGACTAATAGACTATTAGTACCTTCAGTGTACCCATCAGCATTGTCTTTGCAGTGTGGGAGGAAATCAGAGAACCAAAAAAAGCCACTTAGGACATAGATATTGCAGTACTACTTAAGCCTTTGAACACTCACTTTGAACACTCTTGAACACTTTGTTTTCACTCACTGTACACTGTATAAGAACTCTATCTTATTGCTACATTTTGTAGATATTAAATAAGAAAACAGTTGCAGCACAGTTTGCGTTTGTATACCTCATTTATTTGTGCTTACATAATGTTACCAACAGGATGCTCTCGTTCGATATTTTGAATTGGTGAACTATTCTCCAGGAGTTGTTTAAAATGCATACAGGTGAAACACACACCACTAACCACCACATTCATTTTACTACATTGCTGATAACTTTCCTGCCCTTAAATATGCCGTGTGAAGGTAGAGCATCTGTATAGCAAGTGAAACCTAATAAAGTGGCTGGTGAGTGTGTCCATATCATTTGTACAGAGAGTGCTTTTTATAAAGGATTACTAAATAATAACCTTATGAGCAAAACAGCAGCAACATGGAGGACTGTAATTTCAAATTTCTGAACAGGCCACCCATAAAACAGATTTAAGAAGCTGTGTAATCCAGGTATGAATACCAATGATGTCTTGGGCAAATTCTGGCTAAATTTATTCTTTTACATTGCTAAAATGGGAAAACCCAAAATATAATGTCATTTGTTTGTGGGTTGTTGTAGATAAGTGTTAATGTGAATACAAAATCATTAATTATATTTATTTTATAAATTGGTATAAATGTATGAAGTACGGTTATTGTCATTTTGACTATATACATTTAAATGCATCTTATTTACAGCTTCATGACTGTAATTGACAACCTCTTTCTGTTTTATTTAATGATATACACAAGCCAAAGCACTAAAAAAGCTTGTTGAGTTTTTATTTAGACTCTCAGAGCTCATTAAAATGAATGTCTCCCCCATTATTAGCAACAGACCTCACAAATACTTTTATGACTAAAAACTTACCTATAATTTCTTTTTATTTTAAACTCATTGTGGTAAGCTCATCTGATAGAACTGCACAGATAACCAGCTCCAGCATTTGACTTTGAACAGTCCATAAATGTTTAGGGCCCTAATTTAGCGCTCTTCAGCAAACAGTGAACTGCACACCACACAGCTTGATTTACAGCATGTCAGGGTGTCTTTGTTATCGTAAGGACAGGAAAAGGCACAAAAGTCATAAATTAATTAATCATGGATGCATTTTAATGTTATTTTATAATTTTTTCTGTTTTTGTTAACGTAAAAGTTTGCATAGCTCCCAACTTGTACATGCTTTGGGTTTGTGCACTGCTGTGTTTTGATAATTCACTGCCAGTACAGCAATGAACGTCTGACTGTTGACGTCTGCCTAGGAGGCTTTCAGTCATCGGTGCACCATTGTTTTGCATTGCCAAGATAGGAATATGCCAGAAAGGTACCTGAACACACCTCATTTTAAGACGATTATGCCCATCGACATAGATATATTCACAAGCACCATTACTATTTAAACAATGCAACAGAAGGTGTGAATATAGACTGTTGATGAAATGTAAAAGAACATTGACCACTGCGCCACAAATTTAAAATAAATTTGTCCACATACTTCACCAACATGGGATATTGTATAGGTAATGTATTATGTAAATATATACATATTAATTTACTTAATGAGATGAAAGAGAAAAAAAAACTAATTTACTTTTAGTGTCTGCTTTCCATTGGGAGACCTTAAATAATGTCTTTAGAAAGGTATACATCAGCTATTTAACAAAAGTGTGCTCAATTGCAATATTTAAAAACATCTGACTTACATGAAACTGCATCAATCTCATTTCTTGGTGGTTCAGAGAGGGCAGTTGGGAGATATAAAAGTGCTAGCAGTATTAATTTGGTGAAGGTATGCATTGCTTTGACCCAATTACCACAGGACTCTGAGTCACACCGCTACCATCAGTGTTGCCATGGACACGGGGCGGGAATTCATAGGAAATGTATCCTAAGCGTGACAAAGTCCTTCATTTATACATTATGTGTACTGCAGCAATGGTAACTGAGACGCCCCATGATAACGTGTTTATTCATCCTGCGTCTCCAAGTATTTGTTATGTCTATAAAAAAGGTCTCTGCTTCACAAAGTTGTTTGCAGGAAACATTTTGGATTATCACAAAAATGTTTGTCTCACTCTCCTGATGGAGAAGTCTGCATTACATTGACTGATCATTACGTGACCTTAGCTTAAAACGATTAAAACTAACTGCATTTAAAACTGCAGTAAGTATAAAATTGGATCGCAATTAAGCAATGCTTAATCAGTAAACCAGTAAAAGCCACGCAACCTTGAATACACTGCATCTTTGAACTTACCAATGTTTTTGATGTAATAGCTAAAGTTAATAAAGTTTAGCTTGATTGCTCAAGCAGCTGCTATACACTTAAAGAAAACTCAGTCATAGGTTTGGGGTTAAGGAACCAGCCTTGCAACCTGAAGGTCTCTTGTTCAATTCCCAATCCCTCCAACTACTATGGTAAGGCACCTAACCCCAATTGCTTCCCTGGCATCAGGGAATACAGCATACAGTGCTGCCCACCGCTCCAGGCACATGTGCTCACTTCAATAAGTATGTGTATGTGTGTTTGTTTCACTGCATGGATGGCTTAAATGTGAAGGAAAAAAATGTGTGTAAATACAGTAGGCAAAACTTACTTTAAAAAAAATTGAGAAACCGAGCACCAACTAAGGGAAGGAATAAGGTAAAGTGTGAATTGTACGTATATGATGAACACCAACTTACACTCAACACTGTGTATATTGTATTGTAGCTTAACATTTTGTTTATACATCTGAAGGTTTCAGCATGAAGGACCCTAAATAACTTAATTCTGCTGTAATGATGTATAATTTATAGGTTTTTAGTTGCGTTAATTTAAGGATCTAAACGAGAAGTCAATATTTGTGGTTGCATAGCACTCAGCATTAAATATTTGATGTTTTCTGGGCTTTAAATGGCAAAACCATTTCCAAGACCAAAGCAACACATTATAAATGGAAAACATAGTAACTTTTAATTAACTTAATCTTTCGCTGATCAGCACATTGTTTATCAGTGATGAAATGAGGGCACCATGAATTCTCGTTAAAATCTTATGTTGATCAGAGTTTCACAGCAGGATCTTCCATCCCACCATGTAATTAGCTGCTAGCATTTAGCCTCTATCACCCAGAAATCGCAATCACCAATTAAACAGCCTTTTGTGCAGCTCCCTCCTTCTGTGCTTTGATTGTGTATTTTGACAACATTATGTAAAGGTTACTTCATAAATAGGGGACAAATACGGAAACAGGCAGTGTATACATTTACTGCAAGCTGTTCCTCCAAGTCTGGCTTGGGAACTGCACTTAGCTCTTGCTGCAGGTGGTAAATACAAGATATTAGATTATACGCGTAAATCCTATTTCCCCCCACACATCATTACTTATTTTAACGTTCAGTAAAGCGTAGGTGGCAAAACGGGATGAGGCAATAGCCTAAAGGGACAATCAGGCGTTGGGTGTAAGCGACAGTGTTCAAACACGTAAACCTAATTTCTAGGAGTCCGTGTTAGTCGTTTGAACACCTGGAGGCCATCCTAAACAGCCCTGCAATTCCCTCTAACTCAATCAGGCTTTTATTGTGATGTAAGCTGCGGGCCGAGTCATAGGCAAGAACTTGCCTCAGTACATCGGATTATTTGGTGAAAAAAAGGGTAGAATCATGCTCAGAGCATGCACTTCTCTTAAGAGCCAAATGAAAAGGTTTAGTCTGTAATAAAATAAACAATTTAAAAAGCTATGCATGAGATAGTTTGAATATAAAACATCATGGCTGTTAATGTCTTTTGTCATTTGATAGATGCTTTTATTTGAAGAAATTGATGGTGAAGTGGTGGCTTAGTGGTTAGCACGTTCGCCTCTCAGTGCTAGGGATTCCGGGTTCGAATCCCAATCTGGGTGGTGTTTCCATGTTCTCCCTGTGTCTGCGTGGGTTTCCTCCGGGTTCTCAGGTTTCCTCCCACAGTCCAAAAACATGGATCTCCAATTGAATTGAATTGAAATCTCCAAATTACCCCATATAGAGTGTGTCTGTGTGAGTGAGTGGGTACCCAACAATAGATTGGCTGGGTGTATCTGCCCAACCCCCCCACGACCCTAATAGAGGATGAAGCGGAAGATAATGTCTGATAGCGAAGAATCCCAAATGTAGCCCATATGGAGAGATAAATCCAAATGCCAAAACAGCAGGATCTAGGAGTTAAAATATAGTCCTAATATTTCGTTACATTTTTAGTAGAAGAATATAAGTTAACAATTTTAAATAAGCTACATTGTAAATCTTTTTTGATTCATGTACTAATTAAATTTTAATATGACCATAGGCTGCAAGGTGGTGCATAAAGTTGGGTGAGGTGGTGTGGCACACACAGGTCCTTTCTGTTTGTGGTCTACATGTACCTGTGTGGGTTTTCTTTCTGGGGTCTTTAGTTTCTTTCCATGGAACAAACAAGAACATGCTGGTAAACTGAAGACAACAAATTGTTCTAACTTTAAGGGATTCACAAATCAGTATACTTGTAATGCCAGTTCAGTCTGGATAAATAGAAGGATTGTGTCAGAGAGGATATATTTAATGTGCCAAGTTGAATGTGCTGAGCTTCCCGGTGCTTCGTGCGACAACCCCTAATTGGAACAAGCCAAAAGAACCTTTTATTTATTTTACAATGTCATTTATAGAACAAATAAAGTTGTATTAATCTGCAGACTGTACAATTAGCAATGTTAAATCATTACTTTATGGCAAATACAAGCAAACATATGAAAGAAACTGAATTGTTTCTGGATATGAATGTAATTGCGTGTGTGTATGATTGACTGAAATGAATTGTCAAAGATAGCTAAAATAGTTGTCAACCGCACAAGCTGCAGTTTGATTTTGGGTCGTGTCATTATGTCTTTGCTATCGTAACAAAGACAAAATTACTTGCGGTACAAAATGCATGTACTAATTCTCCTAATTATATATGGGTGGGTTTTGGGCCCAGGAGCCATGTGTGTCTGATTTTGGAAGATTGCTATTTTAACAGCACAGTGCGCAATAGAACTATTTTGAAGATGGCAATATGCCAGCAATTTACATAGACACACCTCATTTCATGACAACCACGCCCATCGGTGTAGATATATTCACAAGCACCACTGCCATAACACAGGGCCCTTAATGTATAAACAGCCTTGTTTATTAATTGGACACTTGATTATATATTTTTACTTGATTATATACTATAGACTTTCCCTGCCACTGTCTCTTCGGCTTGCTCTATTGGGATTCAGGCTTAGGACACTGTAAAGCTGTTTTGATACAACGTAATATTGTAAAAATACGAATACAATTATCTTTCTACTGGCAAGCTCTTAGAAAACATTGGGACAAAAAGATAGAATGCCAACATGTTATTTCAGAAGCAAAATAAATCATTTTTTGAATTACTAAATCAATTTGTAGAAGATTGCCAATATCCCTAGGTGATGTTTATGAGGATAATTAAGACGGATTATGAGAAGCACTTTAACGACCTCTTAATTGACTTTAGGCGTGTGCCATCAAATGATCATTCCAGGTAAAGATCAATTAGCCTGTGGCTGAGGTAACACAAGCAGGCAAATTAGTGGATTCCAGGGTTTTATTAATATGGAGAGCTTTAGCTTGGGATTTGTTTGCCTAACATTTGATCGCAAATGCCAGAATAGATTCATGACAGAGCAGGAGTGAAATGTCATATTATCATATGTTTGTCTTTGTAGGGGCCTTAAATAGCTTTTTTCTGGACACAATTCAATAAGCAGCCTTTCACTGTGGCAGAACACAAGTCATAATAATAATAATAATGCAGTGTGAGCTGAGAAGTAGGTCTATGTCTGTGTGCAGGCAGGTGTGTGAAATCACTAGCCCTTCTCAGCACCTCGGGGTGTCCATCAGTCACTGCTCCGATAACATGGCGCCGTTTGGATGTCGCGCTGACAGGAAATCGATAGCGGCCCTGTTCGCAGGAACTGTTTAGCAGTCAGACCGGGGTTCGGCACAAAGTGTAGGTCTCCATTAGTCAATGAGGCAACACAGAGACACCATCTCCCAACAGGAGGATGAAGCAGTGTGAGAAGCGGGAGCAACTGCAAATACCCTTCTACAGGGATCAAGAGTCATTAAGATAGAATACTGATGTGTGATTGACATGGAATGATGTGGCTAAATAGTCTGATATTAAAAACAAAACAATCTTAATGAATAAACTAAATAGTTATGATTATCTCTGGTAAAATAATACTTTGACTACTTTGAGTCAAGACCTCTTATCCTCCATCAGTGTATGACACCACAAATACTTTCCTAGATGGATGGGCGAAATATCCCACTCACACAGCAAAAGTTTTTTAAAAGCATTCACAAATAAGTAAAAGCTGTTATAGTTAACTTAAAATGGGATGTGATAATGCATTTGTACCACAATACATTTGTCCATTGTGTATTTTTATATCAGAATGCATCACCACTGCTGAAAAAGTGAGATTTAAGGGCCAACAATTGCAAACCAGACAGTTTTTAAACCACGTACATTTAGATCAATAACCCAAAAGCACTAACCAATATGCCTTTACTGCCCAACTTTATTAATTCATACAACATAGATACCTTCCTTCCCCCTTTCCTCAGCACTATTTACGCAGCAATCCTATTAATTCCAATGCATCAGTCCTGCAACTGGAGAACCTGCCAGAAACCCACATGGATAGAGGCAGAAGATGGAGACTCCATCCAGATCAGGATTCAAATCTTCAAATCAAACCCCAAAAGACAGACGTGCTAACCACTAAGCCACCATGCCGTCCACATTTGAATTCTTCTTTTTCTAAAGTTCTTAAGATCTATAACTATTTATAATAATATTATTGTTAATTCCTAATAAACCATGTTTTTGTACAATTACTCAGATTTTTTTTTGGATCAAAACATATACAATATCAAATACAATCCCATGCCTTAAGATCTTCATAAGGTTTTAACCAAAAGTGTACCTAAGCCAAATCTCTGGAAAAATGGGTGAGAGCAGCAGGACACAACCAGTCACATTTATATTTAATTAAGTCTTGACACATTTTGAAATTGCTCGATGCCTTACACTAGAAACCATTACCTTATTTAATTATCATAGGAAACCTTTGTTATCTTGTAATATAAATCATTTATCAATCCCCATGAACAAGTGCTGATGAAGGTAGGACATTTCAAATCTTAAAAAATATCAGCTAAATATTCCCTCTGTGTTGGAAATTCCCTATGTAGCTTACTGCCTACTATCTACATTTTTGCTGGTAAACATTTGTACTTTGTACATCAGATCAACTATAGTCATAGACTTAGTCATTGTAGTCATTTTAGCTGAAATGCTATCTTATCTAGTCTTAAAATTAAAACTAAATTAATTTACTTTTTATGTACCACATGCGATGCAAATGACAATAAAGTCTCCTTAAGTGCCAACGGACTCCCACTAGTGTCTCAGAATGGTAATGCAGCTGTTCCTATCTTTTGACTTTGCGTATGCTCTCTGAGGTTATTTGTGAGTAAGCATGGTAATTAAGTTTGGCGTGCAACTTGAGGTATTGTATGGGTATGGCTGGACACATGATAGAATGGGCACCTGCTCTAAGGTATTTTATATTTTATATTGTTTTTATTATGTTTGTTTTAATACATTTATAAACTGTTGTTTGTAATTTATGGTTTTCTATCTCATTTTGCGTTGTTGCATCCGGTACCGCCCATATTTACCATCATACTATTATATCTTATAAAATTTGAATCTAAAGATGAAGGCAGTGGATGTCAGTATTCATTAACTGACTTTGTTTTCTTTACTGTTTTGGAAAAAAGATCAAATTGACATGAACCCTTTAATGTTCACAGTACTGCTCACAACATGACACCATTTTAAAATGTCAAATAAAACTAGCAAGCTCACTAAAAGAGCTTTCAGCTTGTGGAGACAATTTGGGCACAAACCTTTTTTGTCATATTCTCATTTTTTTCCATTTCTCATTCCCACCTTCAGCACACAATTCTGAGAGATAAAAACCAAGAAGGATCACATGACATTTTGTTTTGAAAAAATGACTAACACCAGATATATCAAGATTTATTTTGCTATAAATAGAGGTGGGCATGTCTTCAGCCTGCTAGAATGCAAAATCCCGTGACCATGACCCTCCTTTCCTATTTTTCTCTCCTTGATTTAGCATTTAGAATAAATGCTTGCATGCCTGCCTCTGCAGCCAAATTCAAGTTATTGAACTGGACAAGTCTTGTGCTGTTCAAAAACTGCCTCCAAGGTCCTATTTGTGTGTTTGAACCCAGTGTCAAACTCATTAGTCTGGAGGATGCTGGGTTCATCTGGAGCCTGAAGCCAAAGAAACACTCATCTATGTGGAGTGGAGCTCACTGATTTGGAAACGGTCCCACTAAATGCATAGGATTTCCCTTATTGAGGCAGAAGGAATAGGGTTAAACATGGATAGTTCCAGTTACGAGGTTCAATGCATGTTCATCTTGCACTGCCATCAGCAGCATGTCTAATCACAGTGGAAAGGAATTCAGGGCGAATAAAATCTGAGGTAAGAATGTTTTAGAGTTTAAATAAAGAAAATGAGATGTGGGACATTTTTTCATTGCATATATATATATATATATATATATATATATATATATATATATATATATATATATATATATATATATATATATATATAAATATATTACACATACATACATACATACACGTGAGTGTGTGGTAGGACTGAAGTATTAGGTATATACCTCTTAAACACTTTTATTCAGTAAATAACCAAGAAATAAACACTATTAGATTAGAAAAATAAACAGTGTCTCTTATTCTTGGTTTTAAAATATACTGTCTTTTAATTTACACACAGTACTTCAAGTTTATAAAAGATTATGAAATAAATTGCCATATAATACTGTGTTTTTGAATACAGCTGTTGATTGCCATCAACTTATTGTCAGGAAAAGCTTGATATATTGTTTTTTTTTAAAAAAATTAAAAAAAAACCTTTTTCACATTTTTTCAGGTGAATGCAGTTATATTTTATAGTATTATATTTTACTTTTTTTACCTTAAGGGAAATATTTTTAATGGGCTGAAAATGGTGTAAAAAGTTCTGATTCATGATAACACAGTGATTGCATCATATAAGGCTGCATATGTTTCAGCTCAACACAAAGATGCGGTAATAAATTCAAATCTGTCAGTTCAATAGAATTCTGAAACAAAAATGTGAAAACCTATAAACTCAAGAGTTTTATGTTTCCTTTTATTAAATGAAATGTTATTGTAAAAATAAAAAATAAAAATCCAATGTTACTGAAATACTTTATATTTTATATTGTGCTTTAGTGTTAACACTTTATAACTCTACTTTTCAAAATTTGCACTCATCAGCTTTATTGTTTGCATTTAATAAATTGAATAATTAGAGTCAATGTTTGTTAAAAGTAAACAAACAGTTCCCATTTATTCTTTTTTAAGATGTATATAGTCTTCATGCATCCCTAATAAAGCAAGTTATTGGATGACAATTAATTTTCAATCAATCAATTATCCTTTGGTATGAACTAAAATAGGCACTGCCAACCAATCTATCATGTACAACATCAGTGTTGGAATTATAAATGAATACTTTTGATCCTGAAGATTACAATAAATTTCAAAGGGAAATAATAATATCTGAAAATAAACTCAATTTGTCATATTATAATTAATTAAATATTCTATGTTCATGTAAAGCCACAATGGCTTAGAACATTTTGATAAGATATAATAAGAAAAAAACTTTTATAATAAATCAATAAAAATCTATATTTCTTACTTTATTTCTGCCATCACCACTTATTATTAATCAACTGCCAGAATGTGTTTGATTTTTGACCTGTATTCGATTGACCTTAACTCAGTCTTTACATTTACATTTCAGTGAGGTAATATTAATAATGGCGGCACGGTGGCTTAGTGGTTAGCACGTTCGCCTCTCAGCGCTAGAGATTCCCGGTTCGAATCCCCATCTGGGTGGAGTTTCCATGTTCTTCCCGTGTCTGCGTGGGTTTCCTCCGGGTTCTCCGGGTTCTCCACAGTCCAAAAACATGGATCAAGTTATTTTCAAAATTGCCCCCTGTAGAGTGTGTCTGTGTGAGTGAGTGTGTGCCCAGCGATGGATTGGCGCCCTGTCCTGGGTCTATCTGCCCAGCGCCCGAGATGTTCTCCCCTGGATGGGCATGGGGAACCCCACCACGACCCTTATAGAGGATAAGCGGGAGATAATGAATGAATGAATAAATATTAATAATGTTGTATTTGGACTCCTGCCCCTCCACCCATTGTTCTTTTTTTTACTGTAATTTGTCCAGCACACAAGCATTGGACATCGGGTAAAATGTTGTCCTCTGTAGGAACGCAGTCCTGGAGTCCAAAAATAAATAAATAAATTAATTAATTTAAAAAAATGTATTTCTCATGAACTTAAATTAAACTGTATATTTTTGTAGTATATTTAGTTTGTTTTTTTAATGTCTGCCTTTTGTACCTTTACATCTCATGCTTTTTGTTTCATTTATTGAAAAAAAAATGGGACTGTGGGGAAGCTGTCAATTTGAGCCATAAATACTTCTTCCAGCTTTTAGAATAGAAACTTAAAAACACATAAAGAGAACAATTATTTGTCTATTTTACCTAAAGGCATGTGCTGTTTGTTATTGTCATGATGCACTGACTTTACTTTTTTATTAATATCAACTACTATTTTGGGGCAGCGTCTGTGTTGTTGACAAAGCAAAAGCATAAAGCTTGCAACTGTTACAGTGGGTAATTAGATTATATTTTCTAGATGAGTTATCTTATAATATACTTGTATATAGGACAGTCTTCCCTCTGGGCATGGATGGGTCTAATCATAATTTTTTGCTATAGAAACACTTGAATATGCAAATATTTTTCCCAAACACAACATTCTGTAGCTCTCTTGGTAACTTTGTAACTTATGTCAGCAGTGAATTTCACAGCGAGTCTCCTGACAGCCATAATGACCGGGCAATTTCGTCCTCCACCAGGTCTAAAGTGAAACATCATCTTTCTGGCTTCATGGCACATTGCTGAATTTGATAGAAAGAAACAAGCAGAGGCAAGTCTACCTCTTACACATGAAACAAAAGTACTTCATTTTGCCCCCCAAAGCCCAAGAGTATATTTCCAATCATGCTTCACACAGGCTTCACTGAAACACAAATGCTTCATAACTTTACGTAATAAATGGTACGGGGCCCTGTGATGAAGTGGGATGAACTGAAATCAAAGATGGAAATGTAACTCAGGATAACTCCGTCGAATGCACTAGCGTGCCAATCTATAGTGCAAGTCATCAGCATGAAATGCAACCTACACAAAAGCAGTGGGAGGTAAATAAGGTTGGCAACACAAATGGGTTATTTTGCTTGTACCGCATGTGTGCATGTATGTGTGTGTGCGTGTAGGGGGGTGGTGTTAGGCTTGGCTTCTTCACTATATAACAAGTTTTATATTGCAATCTGTTTTATGAAATGTGATTTAGAAAACAGTAAGAAAAGTTTTATATATTTTATATTCCATCTTAAGTATATGGTCAAAAATCAATGTTTAAATAATTTGCTTCAGTTGGTCAGGAAAAGGATATGATTTCTGAAGATACATATGGTAATCCTATTAACAGATTTTTTTTCCCCGATGGCCTGACCAAATTTACTGATGAAAATGGCTAATAATAACAACAAATGTTCTCTCAATTGTAAGTTGCTTGGATAAAAGAATCCGCTAAATAACTAAATTTGAATGTAAAGTAAATGTGAGGATATCTTAATTTTGACAGAGCTGTAACATTTGCTAATTGTTAAATTAATTATCTTCGCAAAAATTAAAGTAGATACAATCAAGCACCTTACCATGCACTTGGACAATTTTATGCTTTCAACTTTATGCAAACAGTTTGGGGAAGGCCATTTATGATTAAAGTACACAATGTTTCACAAAAGGTATGGGTGGGTAAGCATGGAGTTCTAGAACTTGATTCACTCGTACAGAGCCCTGAACTTAACTCCACTGAACATTTGTGGTATGAAATAGTACAGGAGATGTTAACCCAGACCCTGCCACCCAGTTTCAGAGTCTGACCTCAGCAATGCACTTTTGTTTATATAGTGCTTAGCTAGTAGTTCTAAAAAATAAATTGGAACAACTAACCAAATTCTGATTACTACACAAGTATGACAATAGCTACATTACATCATTTAACAATTCATAAAATAGACATACTTTTTAATCTTTGTAGTAGGTTCTTTTTCATTGTGCTGTGCTGTAGTTTAATTTCATTAAAAGTGAAACTCTGTCCTGAGCATTGCTTCCACTTAAATCACTTTGTTTTGGCATGGAAGTGAAAAGGTTTTTTGTTTCACTGGTGGGTCACGTAATCCCATTAACTGCTAAATGTGCCATGCAGATCTGTATGAGCTAATCTACACCACATTGTTCTGTAAGACAAAATTTTACCAGCAATATATACTAATAAGAATTATCAATGTACAGTGAAGGAAGGTAAAAACAAATATCCTGCCTGGGACACTGATTAAAAGTCAGATTAAATATAACTATTATATAAAGGTATTGCAAATAGGAAAAATAATTAAAAGTTTGATGATATTGTGTTGCTGCCATTGTGTTTGCTTTCTTACAAGTGCAAATAATTAGCAGCAGCTATCTCCGTGATGAGCGAAATATAATCATTTCGTCATTAAAGAATAACTGAAGGACAAAGGCTTGTTTAATTGCAATCCCCTGATAGTACACATTGTTGTTTCTGCTTCAACCAAGTTACAAAGCTTGATTGATTTTGCAGTGTAGAAAGGAAAAACATGAGAAAGTCTCAATTGGTAGCATCAAACACACTATCATACTTCAGACAGAGTTTTCACTCTTCGGCATTAAAAGACGAACGGCATGCCTACAGCTAAATTGGACTGCATGGTGATTGTTGATTTCTGAGTTAATGTATTCATATATTTTTCTTCCCCACACCCCTCACTTTTTATTATTTTCTCCCTCATTGCAGGCATCAACAATGGCATTCACCATCTCATTAAAGACCTAGGTGCCTGAGGCGGGCCGATAAACAGAAACCATTTGCATAAATATGAAACACCTCTATTTCAGGAAGGCGTGGGGCTAATAAACCTTGTGCACATAGCTAAGGCATAAAAGCAGATTGACTGGCGTTTGATCTGTGCAAACGACCGGTAGACTTCTTCCAGACAGCTCCAAGTGACTGGCTTCCAGAATGAAAACTTGTTGATTTGCACCGATTAGCTTTTCTCTTTATATCTTTATATTATCATCAGTTTATGGTTAATATCCTGCTTTTAAAAGCTGTTAGCTTTGGATTCTACTGCATCCTAAACCTACCGGCTAGCAGTAAATTATTAAAACAAGGATGGCAGTATAGCAGTAAATTATGAGAACAAATCAAGTCTCTTAAATACTACTTGTCGTTATTACATCTCCTTCCTCATTTTTTTTCAATGAAAACCTGTTCATATGAGGGGAAATCTGAGGAAAATTATGAAGTATTTGTGACAATGTCAAATCACATATGTACTGCAATACTATTGTACTACTGGTGCATCAATCACACCAGTACCAAACTTCTTTAATTAGTTTTTAGTCTCATCAGTTGTATGTGAGCCTTAATTCAAAATGTATCAGACTGTGGCCATGTGACTTCATTGTAACAGTCATGTCAGTCAAGTCATGCTGTCGTTTTTTGCACAGGTGCTTAGAGGGGAAAAACAACAGCTTGTACAGCTTGTACTCACACACAATACTGAGCTACAGAGTTACAGGTTGCCCCCATTTTTGGTCTCTTTACCATCCTAATCATGTTTGCTGTCCACTAGGACATAATGTGCTTTATACATGAGCTAATGTATATTTGGTGAGATGGCTTCTATTATGAGTATTTTATGTTTCTATGATGCAATCGCCATGTGTTAAAGAATATTAATGCACATACGTGTTGTTTCCAAGGACACATGCATTACAGTAAAGACAGAAAAAGATCACTTCTGATGTAAGGAAAATTTTTTTTAGAATCCTCAAGTTTTGATTTTTTTTTTTTGCTTTAAGGAAACATTTCATTAATTTAATTAACATCTAATATATATATATATATATATATATATATATATATATAGTTTAGATTTATCTTCATTATTTAGTCTTTTCTTATTTCTAGCCTGTCACTAAGTAAGATGCCTCTCACACATGTAACATTCATATTCAAACAGCATTTTCTTGTTGGGAAAACAGAGGGAGAGATTAATCTGTGGTACCTATTTATCTGTTCTCTGCAAAACAAATTCCCAACAAATTAGTCTTTTTAAATTATTTCTTTCTTTTTCCTTTAGTCGGTCCCTGCTTGACAACAAAATACTTGGCACTACCTATTAAATACTTATAAAACAGTTTATTCTGTATATTAAGCAATGAACACAGTGATTGTTGTAGACCCAGCATGGCCATCATTTGTTTATGCGAAGATACTTGGAACCATATTGACAATCACTACATATTTCTTCTGATAAATAAATTAAGATGTTGGCCTCTTACATTAAATGTTCAATAAACATTTAATAAATGTTAAAATATAATCCAAGTTATATTTTAATATATAATAAGTTAAGTTTAGTTATAATATATATTTTTAATTAAGTTTAGTTTTTATAAAAACTATTGCCTTATATGGACAAAAGCATTAGGACACATTATTCCTACATTATCTTTAATGAGATTGCAGCTATAGCATCTTCTACTCTTTTGATAAAGCTTTCTACAAGATTTTGGATTGTGATGGATTGTTTTTTTTTTTGCCAACATAAAGAGAAAAGCATTTGTAAGGTCTGACAAGGTCAGGCGAGAGGTCTCGTCTCACATGCTTTATTCTAGCAGACTTGTACATTCCTTTTGACAATCCACTTGATTTTTACAGTGCCTGGTGCAAAGAGACCTTAGAGGCTTAACATGTTCTAGACATGACATAACCTAGATTTTGAGATATGTAAAGTCTCACACCCACAGGTTAAATTTAAAACCAAGTCAATGCAATCTATTAAAAATAAAAACATGTACAGTGTAGAGCAGCACTGTGGCATAATGTTTAGCATGTCTGCCTCTCAGCGCTTTGGATTCAGAATTCTGAACTGGGAAGAGATTGCATGTTCTCAATGTGGGTTTTTTCCAGTTTCCTCCAAGTCTAAAAACATTGCTTTAAGGGATATTGGCTGCTCTAAATTGTCCACATATACTGTGTGTGTGAGTGAGTGTGTGCCCAGCAATGGACTGGTGCCCTGTCCTGATTGTATCTGAGTGCAGGTTTGGTTGTTAATGGTAATTGTTTTAATTTAACACAACGAACAGTAATTAAACTAATTCAAGATGCAAAAACAAAATTACTATATTTCTGTTACTTATAAGGTACTTACTGTTTTATTCTTTAATTAATATCTTATGTTATAGATTCTAAAACAGCAGAGCTGTATACAGAATCTACTGTAATCATTGTTACACTAAATGTAGCAACTTTATTAAATCTTAACGC
The DNA here is from genome assembly GCA_019802435.1 of Corydoras maculifer. NCBI lineage: Eukaryota > Metazoa > Chordata > Actinopteri > Siluriformes > Callichthyidae > Corydoras > Corydoras maculifer. The sequence continues at coordinate 1,065,198 of JAFMOD010000114.1, forward strand.
AGATTATCCATCTTAAATTCTTTTTCGGGTTTAAATTGATGCAAACAAAAAACATTGTCAGTGTTTGCTATGTGGCACATATAAGGATTTGTATGTATGATGCTTGTAGGCTAATGCCCGTTACATGCTTTTTTGTGATTGTGCACTCCAGCTCACCTCAGACTACATCAGCCATGTTTGAGCACGCAGTTGTGTGCGAGCAGTGTGGATTTAATACAGAAATTATGCACATCAGTATTCAAAGCTTAGACTTACAGCATTACTTAAGCGCTGCTAGAAATGAGATGTGTGGTTTGTACAAAGCCAGTTTGGAAAACACATATTTTTCAATCTTTATATTATTATTTTATTTGAGTTGGTTTGCGATTGGAACCACAAACATATTGTTTCTGACTCAGTCGATTAACTCTGTGCATGATAATATAAAGCATATATATAATGTAATATAAAATAGTAAAGCTTTGCGAATGTATTAAATATCCAAGACATTCAATAAATGCCTTCTCTATTGGTCAGGACCATCACAATACTTATAATTTGGGTGGTGTATTGTGTGTCAATTTTGCAGTGACACTGATGTGGTGAGGGGGGTTTAGTGCAGCTGTAGTTTCATTTAAACACCAATGACACTGCTGGGATAGGAATAATGCATCAACCAAATAATACCTGCTCGGTGGTGCTACTATTGGGGTTCTGACCATTAGAGAACAGTAAAGGGACGTACACATATACTGTAGTCCACAAACAGATTAACTACAGTCTGAAACTAAAGAACTAAAGTCCATCTTCAGTAAGTGGAAGTGGAACAAAAAATGTATTAGTAATTATTGGTATATATATATATATATATATATATATATATATATATATATATATATATATATATATATATATATATAGCTATTATGAATTGTTAGCTATTATTTAACAGCTAAATCTCTTTGTACCTTTCCCATCTACTGTAACTTGTTGCTGAGAATGTATTTTTCTCCTTTGAGGGACAAATAAAGGCATAGCTTATCTTATTGCTTTAGACTGAAAAGATTTGACATGCACTAGAGAAGGCCTAATCACACAATGACGTTTTAATATAACTATGCTGTGTATAAAAAACAGGTGTGTTTTATGGGACACCTTGTCTTTCATCAAGTGAAATTTTACAGCAACATCAGCTGCAATTAGTATGTATGACATATTTTTAGATAATTAGTATTCATTTTCACTTATTAACGGAGCATAAATCAGCACTGGATTTTATGGTGGTTCTAAAAGACGTTTTCTTTTTTTTTTTGAAAATATGAAGAAAAGATAAAAAACAAAAACAAAACATGAACACTCAAACCCACCACATAAACACGACAATTTAAAATAAATAATTAAACACTTAATCAACACCCCGGTTTCGTTTTTTGGAAGCTGTCAGGACATAAGTATTGCACACAGTTATCTTAAAACATATTATTACCTGGTAAAAACTTTTTTTTTGTTGCCAGGATTAAAACTAGTGTGGCTTTGAAAGAAATTAATTTATAATCTATAAGCATATATATTATATATATAACTGAAGAGAAGTTGAATACAGTTGTGTAAACATTAAAGCAGTTGTAAAATCATCTAAAGATGCACAACATGGAAAAGATTTTTTTGAATACTTACCTGTTACATTCTGCAAGTCTGTATGTTTACTCTTCTTGGGTGTCTTTCTGAAAGATTTTGGGATGTGACTGTAGGAATATTTGTCTCACCATCCAGAAGATCCATCCATTTGTTTGGTTAGACACTAATATTGGAAGAGAGGTCTCACAAGCTCCATTCTAGCTCTTCCCAAATGTTTTAGATGGATTTGAGTTTAGCTCTCTCACTTCTCTCTCTAAGGTGCTCAGACCAATAATCTGCAAGGTCTGCAGAGAGATGGAATCCCACACTCTGACTTGAGGTTACATTGGCTAAGACAGGAGAAAAAGGGAGAGAAAAAAATACAACTGACTGATAACAAACTGACAAATAACAAAATGTAAGACCAAAGATTTAGAAAATGAATAAAAAATACACAAGTGCAGTGTGTGGACCAATCAAGTTATTTCACACAAAATTAAGTCGATCATGTTCTAATGGACATGTTCCCTGGGACACAGTGATGCTGGAACAATGAGCGTCTCATCTTATCATATCGACCACTTAATTATACCAGGGTTATGCGAAGATGGTTCCCCATGCCCATCCAGGAGATAACATTTCGGGCGCTGGGCAGATACATCCAGGACAAGGCACTAATCACTCGCTGGGCAATAAAGCGCCAACCTTCCCAAACTGAAAACATATGCTCAGTTGAAAATACATAGGACTGTCATTGGGTAGCAATGTGATCTTATAGGTTAAGAATCCCTGTTTCCATTGTTGACCCTGGCTAATATGTTAATATGTATTAAAATTACACTGACGTTTTTCCCATAGCCCAATTTTTTTCTTTGGCATAACACAAACATGCGGAACGTGAGATTGACAGAACAGGTGAATGTCCTAAACACACGTATATGGAACTCTAAGACAGTTTAGAATTCCATACAGGAAGCATCTCTGCTCACTCACATATCCACTATGACCCTCTGTATTTGATAAGCAGAAATAAAAATAGATTAATAAATTAATAAATACATGTTTCACTTACGGTTGGACAAGAAGTCCTATAAATTAAACGTGTGTGTGTGGGGGGGGATTACATTATTTTCTTTCTAATTCCTGAAATGATTTTTTCTGGGTTTATGTGGTTTAAATACTTTATTCAGGCAACAGATTTATATAAACGTATTAAAACTGACTTTGATTGAAAGATCAATACAATAAGTAGATAGCCAATTGTGCAAGAGATGGATTAGGACATCTCTCTACTTAACTTTATTAATATAGTCTATAGTTTAGAAAAAGATGACTGGGATCATTTTCAGTGTTTATACGGATGTCGTTCCAGTTTGAGTTGGTGTCTTGGGCCTTAAAACTCTTGGTTGAGATCAGCCCAATTAGCCCGTCACTCTGAAGCCATGAGGGAAATGGCATTGGGGTGACTTTTCCGAGAAGTCACGCAGCACTTAGTTTCATCTCAAATCTTTCTCAAGCTTACTGTGTGAGTGAGCGTGTGTGTGTCTGGCAGTGTCATTACCTGAGGGGACTTTAATAATTCATGAGAAAGTCGGTGAGTCTTGAAGATTCCCTGCTCGTGGCAGGGCTTTTGTTGCATGCTAACGCGCTTGACTTCACTTTGGTACGCTGTGCAACACACTCCCCAGTAAAGGTAGATGACAGACTGCGACTTCTTAAGCTCTTGAATGTCTTTATAAATATTGAAAATGTCTTTGGTCTGCTGGAACTGTGACCTGAAAACAAGAAGGCAAGTTCTTAGCGGCCCGGCGACTGGCAATGTAAAGACATTAAAAGAGTGTTGCTGTCTACTTGGTAAATAATCAACAACATTAATCAAGAGAAGAATTTGAATCAAATCCCCATGTAGCAAAGCAATCCTGGGCCTTAGTCGTTATGCTAATCGGGCCTTTGATGGCCATGAAGTATACTGACTGCTCTGTGTACTTGGTAAGTGCATCAATGTACATCAAAGTGCATTAGAGTGGTAGGCTTATTCAGCTTTCAAAAGTAGTACTAAGACCTCTACAGGTTTTTAATCCTGTTTTTGGACAAAGTGACATAAGAAATAATCTGGTCTGTCTCACAGTCTGACTTTATATCACCCCTCCAAGCAAAGCTTAATAAAATAAATATATATTTCAAATACATCTGTATAGTGAGGGGTGAGGGTTACCCAGTGGGAAGTGCTCTTGCCTTACAACACTCTCAGTTTGTCCATTCCTCTAGGTCCCTAAAACAGCTGCGTTTTGCTAACATTTAATTTATTGTTTAGTTTCCTGGGACAATAATGATTCAAATTATTTCTGTATTGAATGTCAAACCTACATCAAATTCGTAAAAAGTACTAATATTTTGACAATTTGCCTTCATGAGTTTGGCCTGACCTCTTTGTTTGTATACATCAAACAATAAAAAATCTGAGTGTCCTAAATTGAGTTGACAGAGGAGAAAGGTGTGACACAGTTGTCTTTTCCTTTTCCATTGTAGTGATTGAAGTAAAGAAGACATTTAATAAAAATGAATCGGTGACTAGCAAAACCATTACTGAAATATAAGCATATGTTATTGAGCAACAAAATAAAAGGTTTCCTTTAATGTAACTGTATAACACATTTACCCTGTTCATCTATGTATGTGTGCACACGTGTCTGTGTTTACACCCAGTATTACTGCAAGAGCTGAAGGGTTATACTTCTCTTATCACTCGTTCACCTATCTGTCTGATCAATAGACTGTCAGTCTCTGCCTGAAAGGGAGATTGATCTTCAACAAGCGCCCCCTGCTCGTTATACTTCCCTCAGTCTTCATTACCTATGCCATTAGTCTCTATGTGCCATTCCCTCCCCTTCCTTCTCTCTCTCTGTCTCACATATACATAGTTTTTCATACGCAGTCATCATTATTATAACACTGCAAATATAATAAATTAAATCAATGAAAAACAAATAAGAATTGTATCATTTTAAATATGTTGGATTTTCAACAAAGCAAGTTAAGAGATTATGTCAAAAAGGATTTTATTGTTATTGTTATTTACACACCTTAACCTTCATTTTACAACACTTTACAAAATGAAGCCTGCTTGTGCTGTATACTTGACTAAAAGCCCATAGACTTAAATCAAGCAAGGTTTCTATGAGCAAGACATTTATCTACACTGAAGGGTGCTGGGGGAAATAATAGACTAAAAATGTGTTCTGAAAACCATCGTAGTCCCTAGTTCATGTGGAGCCAATACACCGTAGAAAGGGTACTTTCTCAAGTTTACAGTTTATTTATTTATATAGCAGTTTTTACAATAGTATTAAAGCAGTCATACAGCATTCTAACCCCATAAAAAAAATTCCAAAGCAACTGTGGCAAGGAAAATCCCTCACATTTGTTTTGTTTTAAACAAAAGAAACCTTGTAAGGACGGAGGTTCAGTTGAGAGACCTATCTTTGTTAAGATAATAAAAAAAAAAAAAACAAATGTGAAAATAACTTTAACATAGAATTTGAATTTTCTATTGAAAAATATTAAAAAGTAAGAGTAAGAAGAGAAAATCATAAATTAAGAAATAAAAATGACAGAGTGGAGAGTAGAAGGCAGAGAGTTCCACAATGTAAATAAAAAAATTTATAAAAAAAATCTGCCACCCATAGTGAATAATCTAAATCTAGGAACTATATGAAGATTAGTGTCCGGACACCTTTGAACACTAAGGTACAGATTGTGTATGTATTAGTAATGAACAGTTTCAGTTCAGTCATTATATTTTGTTGGAAAAGTAAATTTATTTTTACAATAGTCCAAGGTCTCAAAACAGACTCACAATTTTCTTAGCATGAACCTCAAACTCCCTTATATTTATTTTTTTTTACTTAGTTTTATTACTTTTTTGTTATTGGTAAACCATATGTCGATTAAGGATCAGTAAGAAACCTATTTTTCAGAAAATAATGATCACAGGTGTGTGTGGTGTTGTTTGGGCAGTGAATGTTCTCAGAACGAATGTGGCAGTGACATGGGAATATGTGGTGCTTGTACAAGTGCATCAGGTAGAGCAGTGGGAATTTTATACACTGCAGTGTCTCTATTAAGCTGAGAGAGATCCATCACCCAAAAGCCATGACTGAAAGACTATAGTTTCCATGCAGCTTGTGCAATCTATCCTTCATCAGCTGTCTGCTTCTGACCACACAACAGCTTATGACTGAATCATGATGGATTTATATGAAAAAAAAAAAAAAACATTTCTCATCTCATCATCTTGACCGCTTATTCATCTTCTAGCATCACAGAGGATTTTGGTTCCACCCAGGACAATCCATCGCTGGGCACACACTCACAGACTCTATAATGTGGTGATTTAAATATGGGCAATTTAAAGCAGCCAATTCACCTTGAATCCATGTTTTTGGATTGTGAGAGGTAACCGGAGAAGGCTCATGAGGACACTGAGAGCACCTGATAACTCCACCCAGATGGAAATTCGAAACTGGAACCCCAGGTGTTAAAATCAGGATGTGCTGAACACTACGCCACCATGTTGCCCTTCAAAAAAATGTTATGCATTAATTTGCTATGTGTGTTTTGGACAATAATTAACAATTCAATTTTTCATTTTATTATTGAAGACAAAATGAATTCCGTTAAACTGTCCAGACTTTAAATACTTTATACTCTTAACACTGGGGTAGATTCTAGCCCTAAATTACAAGTGCTTTGAAAAATGAATGAATGAATATACAGCTATATAATTTTTGATGCCACTGATATGAGTACACAAATGCAAGCATCAAGGTAAGGTAGGGGTAAAGGTTTGCACTTATAAAAAGTGAGAGAAAAAGAGAAAGACAGACAAAAAAAGAAAACGAGAAAGACTAGGAGTGAGACAGGGTGTGTGCTTATGAATAGAAAAAGAACAGTGGACTGTATAAGTAAAAAGTGACTGAGAAATCCTTTTAAGTGACTGTAATAACCTGCAGTGGTTTGGGAAATACAAACCTCAATGAATGTCTTTTACACTGAGGGGGGTAAAATCACCCCCTTATCTCTTCATGTGATATTTAATATCTCTTCCTCATTTTTGGGTTTCCCTCTCCCTCTGCTTCTTTCAGTCCTCTGTATCAGATCATAGCAAGGACTTCTTTCATTTGTAACTGGTCGTCTAGGCTTTGAGAGCCGGACAAGTTATCACTCACTCAGTCTGTCGTAGTTCAGTGTGTTCCTCTCTTATTCTCAGTAAGGGTGTGTGTGCTCGTGTGTGAGGAAAAGGACTTTGGGCAGTGGCTACGTCAGAAGCAGAAAGCAAGTGAGCGAGAGAGCAGGAGAGAGAGAGTGAGTGAGGGAGAGAGAGAAAGAGAGAGAGAGACGTGGAGCCGAGTTGACAAGCAAAGCAGCCACTCACTCGCACTTGCACTCTAAAGCCTCTAGCACACAGGCTCTCCTCTTACTTCTTTCTCCTGTTTGTGACTGTACTCTGCCCCTTCACTCGTGGAGGACTTTGTCTCTTCTTTTGTGGAGTTTAAGAACAGCAGCTGTAGCGAGAGTTTGTAACAAGAAGGATGGAGCAAAAAAAACAGCATGTAAGTACAGAGCGTTAAAGAGACTACACTGTCGCGTGGAAGAAGGACCAGACAGTTTAAGTAAGCAGCAGGAAGCAGCAAGTGTGCCAACACAGTGCCAGTCAGCTGAAGCAGCACGAAAAAGATTGACAGATATTAGGGATTTGGGAAGTGTAGCAGCCCTGGCGGCCCACATGCCCATCGAGTTTGTGTGCAAAATCAAGTTTGCCGAGGGAGACGAGGCCCAAGCAGCCCCGCCCAAGGGTGGTGGGGCCAGTGACATGGAGGAGCCGACAGGTGTCACTGACTTGGCTGCTTTTGCCAGCTCCTCATCCCTGCACGGCCTGGCCCAGGCTTTAGGGTCATCTGGGTCAGGTCGAGCAAGCACCCGGCAGACCCTCTGGGCATTTGCCCTGCTAGCATCATTAGTGCTGTTTTTGTATCAGGCATCCCGGAGTGCTGGTGCCTACCTGGAGCACCCACACCTGGCCGCATTAGGAGAAGAGAGCAGAAGAGAACTAACTTTCCCAGCAGTCACTCTGTGCAATGTTAACCGCTTCCGCTTTTCAGCCCTTACTGACGCCGACATCTACCATTTGGCCAACTTGACTGGCCTACCGCCCAAGAGTCGAGGTGGGCATCGGCCTGGGGAGCTGCAGTACCCACCTCCAGACATGTTGGACATCTTTCAGCGCACGGGTCACCAAATGGAGGACATGCTAAAGAGCTGCAATTTTAGTGGCCAAAACTGTTCGGCACAGGACTTCAGAGTGGTAAGTGTAGCTGTGGATTAAGATGTGGTGCTATTAACCAATCGGCTTTAAACGTCTTGTTAATTGCTTGGTGAATTTTAAGACCTGAGAAACTGAGTTTAACTTACAGTGTTGGACTCTTCACAGGATTAAAAATAATCACAATCTCAATCTTTGTGTATTTACTGTATATTTAATATAGCATTGCTCTGACAATCGACGCTTCACAGTATTTGTTTGCAATCAGTGTTGCATACATCACTTATTGATGAAAAGAAAAGATTGAGACACTATATACCACTTCATAATTGATTAGGTAACCTTGTTATTCTCTACATTCAGGTTAATAATATGCCTTTAAAGATCCATCCGCCAATTCAAGCAGCTCTAGATCATAACACTCAGGTGTTTAAATGGCAGATTTTTTTATTAATTTTGGCCAGGAAGTATATCTGAAGAGGAATTCAAATATAAACCTGTAAACTACAAACCCTTTAATCCAGTCACACAAACTTCCTTCAAAAAGTACATCCTTTTTCTCTTTGCCAACAACATCTAACGTTGCATAACGATCAACATTCATCATTCATCAAAGAAACAATGAAAGCTAAACTTTTTTTGCAACAGCAGCCAACACACAAGACTTAATCATGCATTATAGTTCATTTGCAGATGGTGCATGTTCCAAAGACCTTAGCTTCAGCTCATTGCTACACATTTTCTGGATATAAAAGAATTTCTTGTCATTATATATAAATGATGGTTGCCTTGGCAATTATTTGTTTGCTTCCTTTACTGCTTGGTGTTCACAATGTCACACTTTGACAGGTTCTTTGATTGCCCAGTGCTTCTGAGAAAGGTTGTATGTACACTTAAAGTGTAAAGCAAACGTTTAGGCACGTTCAAGTTCCTTCGTCTCCAGTAAGCTTATACTTTCACTAAGACAGAAATCCAGAGCCCCATTTAGGAAATAAACACAGACAAAAAAGGAACATACAAATTCCACATGAAAATAAATACTAAATGCCTTAAACTTTTACAAATTATATTCAGATTTAAAGAAAAAATCTTTTAACAAAATGTTTCACACAGATATTTCTGTATTGACAATCAGCAAAACCTTTAATTTGAGCAAAATCATTAGACCTTCATATAGGACAGACATAAATATTGTGCTGCATGTGATTTTTTTTAAGAATCCAGCATGTAAAAGGGTCCATTGTTCTTAAGTATTATTCTTAAGTACAATCTTGTTACTTAAGGGTTTGTTCTGGAATGGCAATGGGATTTTCCTAGCAGCAGGTAAATGAAAGCCTTACAAATACATTGCTATTCCCAGTGTTTTGACTGTATCGCTGTCTCAGCTCTGCTCTCCCCACTTCTTCTTTACTCTCATCTCCCACTCTTTTTATGTCAGAGCCTGTCATTCAACATTATTTTAGCCTTAGAACCACTAAAATATGCAGGACATGGACAGGAAACAGGATTCCTGCATTAGACAAATCACAGGGGAAAATGCACCACATTCTCGGTATATTCTTTGAGTGTGCAGTAAGTAATACTGCTAAAAAATCAAGTTTTCATTGTTAGACTGCCATTAAAAAACATTATTAAAAAAGGTGAAATCTTTGGTCACCCTCAAGGCTTTTTGGATTGAGTATTTGATTAGTGTGCATTCCTTTCTCGACCCACTTAGTTTTTAGGCTTTTTGTGAAAAAGCTTTTGCTTAAATGAAGATTTGTTGGAGGTCAATGTACTTTAGTTTTGGTTTTTCTTTTCCTTCGCCTTCATTAAATGTATTTCTATAATCGCTTTCTCTCTGTTTCTCTGTACATGTCTTATCTCATAACGCACTGGAACTATATTGTTTAGAAAAGCCCCATTCTTTGCTTTTTGTTCATTAAGGAAAAATACAATACAATACAATACAATACAATACAATACATTGGCTACTAAGGCAAAGATTAGATTTAAATATTTATATGTTGGTTGGAGTTCAGTTCCGAGGCTTAGAGTAAGCGTAGCTTTTATAATTGCAATATAGGAGGGCATCAGGGTTGGCCTATGGTTTTGGCTAGCGTAGATGTTGATTGAAATTTACATTGTGTTGATTGTAGGTGACTGATTTTATCATGGATAAGGTCAGCTGTACTACAAAATGTACTGAAATTAAAGTTGGGTGAACGTTACTGTAGTTTAGTTTAAGGATAAGTTTTAGTTTTAGGCTGTAGTGTTTGGATGATGTACAAAAAATACTATGAAAAGCTATAAAAGGTTAGGTTATGTGTAGGATCCTACTTCTCAGCACTGGGGATCCAGGTTTGAATCCCAATCTAGGTGGTTTCCATGTTCTCCCCATGCCTGTGTGTGTTTCCTTATTGTTTTCTGGTTTCCTTCCACAGTTCCAAAACACAGATTCAAGGTGATTTGGCTGCTCTGAATTGTCCTCTAGCTAGTTTGTGTGTGGGTAAGTGTGTGCCCAGACATAGATTGGCACCCTGTTTTGGGTGCATCTGTCCAGTGACCAAAACATCCCCCCCCTCCCATAAGATTAAGCAAAAGAGAATGGAGGGGTGTTGTAGTATATTTACAAGATTAAAGTTCGTGTTGTTTAGTTTGTAGTGTAATGATTTTGTAGTTTAGTGTTCATAAGGCTTCATCACTTGCAACCAAGTGATGCAACCCAACCATCCAGGTGATGGTTGGATATGTTTCCAAAGTTTAAGATTAATTTAATAAAATTTTACCTCCTTACAATCACCACTCATGCGTGTGTGTACTCAAAATGCCTGGTAGCCTTGCATAACACATCAGAATAAAGTTACAAAGTTATTCATTGCTTCCTTGAAGGTGATGTTTATTTTAGCAGCTCCTTTATCCTGCTGTTTCTTTCTTTTCAGAGTACACACACACACACACACACACACACTTGTTTCATTGCTTATCGCCGTCTACAATCTATTCTTTTCTCTGCTAATGTTGTGTTTTACTTTTTTGTACGTTGCACTTGCTGGTAAATGAACCTTATGAAAGTTCATTTGTTTATAGGATTCACTTCAACATACTGTGTGTTTATGTGTAAGCCTGTGTGCAATTGAGAGCGACAAAATAAGTGCACATACTGTATTCGACTAAATCACTCATAGTTCCTTCTAGCCACTGTTATTATTCCCCTGTCACTGGATTTCTGAAAAATGTTTTTGCCTTTTTTATTCCCTGCTTGTGGTTCACTCTTTTACTTACTTTCCTTGTTTGTTTATTCCTTGTTCTGTTTTTAATGTTTTAAGTATAATTTATTTTTGTCATTTCTTATTTAAATTTTCTTTAAATCTTTTAGTGATCTCATGTTAAATTTAAATAATTGCTGTATTGCTACTTGGAAGTAAAAGTGTGTGTACATACTAATTCTAGTACCATAGTCATGCAAGAGTGTAAATTGTGTGTATACATTATTATTTCTAGTACCTATCCACTATCATAAATAGGTTTTAATCAGTGTGTGTGTGTGTGCGCGCACATTATAATGTCCAGTATCTAACACATTGTCATGAATGGGTGTAAATCTCTAAGTATGTGTGTGTGCACATTATTTCAGTTTGTAAACCACAGTCATGAATAGGTGTTAATCTGTGTGTGTATTTGTGCATGTTATTATTTTTAGTATCCACAGTCATGCATGGATGTAAATCTGTGTGTGTGTGTGTGTGTGTGTGTGTGTGTGTGTGTGTGTGTGCGCATGCACGTGTGTGTGTGTGTGCGCGTTGTATGCATGTTCATTTTCAGCCTGATCCCTACAAGTCCTGTCTATCATTACTTTTTCCTCTCTCAGGATTACAACAATATGAGGTTTTGTCATTCACTGTTTATTTATGTGTGACGTTAAATTCACCTGGTCTCCAGGAGCTGCATGGGTGACATATTGTATCTGGATTCCCTTATTATTCATAAAACCTCACCAAAACATCTGTGAGAATTGGGTTTGATTGAACATGACCAGACTGCAAAATATTTCATCATGTAGACTCGGCTCTCATTTCCTGTTCTTTTACAGTTTATTCAGATACAATGGTATAATCATGTGTGGTGTATTTAATTGTTTTAATGAAACAAATTATGTTTTACAAGAAGGATTTAAAACAGCTCTGATTATCTGATCGCAAAAATAATAGAATACATGCATTGGGGCAAGCACGCATCACACCTACCGATCAAAATTTGTGAGGTTAGACACTGATGTTGAATGAAAGGGAGCTAGTTCATATTTACAGTTCTATTTCATGTTTAGATTAATTAAGGCTCTGTTAGGGTCCAGTCAGAACCCATTTATCCATCAACCATCTTCTGCATAATTCACATGGTTCCCCATGCCCATCAGGTGGAGATTGTTTTGGGTGCAGGGAAGATACACTCAGAACAGTGTCCAAGTCTATCACTGTGCATAAACTCATATTTACACACACTATATAGAGACAATTTAGAGCAGCCAATACACCTTGAAACTCATACAGGTTTTTGGACTGTGGAAACCAGATAACCTGGAGGAAAGCCACCCGGACCATGTCACTCCGAGTCCTTTATTGACCTTACACTGTGCAGAGGGGTACAGTCAGGTTGTAACAGAAAAAGGCCTTTCCTAAACTTTTCCCACAAAGCTGGAAGCAAACTGTCCAAAATAGTCTAGGTGCTTAAATGTACCTTTGCCATTGTGACAGAGTAAAACATGAGGCGTTTCAAAATACTTTTGTTGATGAAGCATAAAAAAGTAGAATAGAATTATAAGGTAAAACCAAGAAATACTCAAGTATCTCAAAATTAAATGCAGTATTTTAATTGCTTCGTTTCTAGCCACTACAGTATAAACTGATAATAAGACAGAGGTTTTTTTTTATTTTTAGCCGACTACCTCATTTTTATAAGTGATTTCATCCTCTACTGGCTGCCTCTAGAATAAGTAAATGGCTTGCTGGGTCATTTGCTAACTTTAAAATCATTTAATAAAAGGACACATATCCTTAAGGCTAAAACAGTTTGATTTAAAATGGGCTCATTTAATTCTTTTTCATGATCAGAAATCTTGTTAAGGAAAATGAGGTCAAGTCGTGATATTTGCATTGATATAAAAAGCTTAAAACCTGGAAAGTGTCCTTAAATCATGTCGTTAAGAAATCCGGTATGTCCTTGCAGTAGTTTTTTTAAAAATAGTGCCTGTTCGTGAGTGTGTAGCAGGTGTGTGTCCATTCTTTGGTGTTCATTGCAATCCGTTCTGCAAATAATGACCACGCACAACAAGCGGGAAGACAAACAAAGCAACAAGCTGAACCCCCCGAAGGTCACCAGAGACTCAAAACATGGATTGGCCCTCACTCCCTGCCACTGTCCTCTGGCGCCGTAACGATTTTGGTGTTTGATTTTCCACAGAAGAGCCGCATAAATTAGTGAAAGTCATGTAAAACATTAATCAAAGCTCTCCCAAGCTGCAGCCGTAATGGATGGCTCTGTCCTGGTACTCATCTCATCTGGATTTCACTAATCACCACTCACTTGCTCAGACAGGCATGCATCTCCTCATGCTAAATATCCAGTGTTGCTGGTACATGCACATACCTGTGAGGTCATGTGTTCACTGTCTGCATTTGCAATATAGCATTCACAGCTTTGTGATTTTAGTTTCTTTCCCTCTGTAGAGCAATTATGAACTTTAAGCCTCAATCAAGAGACCTCCAGCTCAGTGTTTGACCAATAGCAGAGCTTAAATACTTAATGTTAATGCCAAGCACTCATTAAGATCAGAAGCTTGAAGTACCCAGTGTCTTTATAAAAATTTTAAATATTAAAGGTGATCAACAAAATTAGTTTCTTTTAAAGACTTAGTTCAGATTTCACACAATGTTTCTTAAAGTGCCATTTTTAAAACCACAAGTGTATTTGAGGCAGAAAATCCTAGGTGGTAGGAATTCCTCAGTTAACTATCCATCCATCCATCCATCCATTATCTTCCGCTTTATCCTATATTAGGGTCGCGGGGGGGTTCCCCATGCCCATCCAGGGGAGAACGTTTCGGGCGCTGGGCAGATACATTCAGGACAGTACGCCAATCTATCACTGGGCACACACTCACTCACACAGACATGCACACATACACACTCTATATGGGGCAATTTGCAGAATTCAATTGACTTGATCCATGTTTTTGGACTGTGGGAGGAAACAGGAGAACCTAGAAGAAACCCATGAGGACACGGGAAGAACATGGAAACTAACTGAACCTGAATCCCTAGCGCTGAGAGGCGAACATGCTAACCACTAAGCCACCGTGCTGCCCTCAGTTAACTATAACTATAAAACTATGAAATAATGGTAAAACTGAAGTAAATATTTACAGACTCCCCCACCCCACCCCACCCCACCCCAACACAGAGAACTAAGATTTCTGCTTTAATATGACTTAAGTATTTGAACTATAACTGCAGGAGTGTGCTAATAATATAAGTTATATATAATTTTAGTAGGTGCTGACAATGGCTGTATTGGAAATTACATACAGCCTACCATCACTAGGCAGAGGCAGTAGGCAAGAATATCTAGTACGTACAAATATAGACCATGCATAAATCAAGTGAAATTTTATCAAATGACCTACTGAACTGAACTGAATTTTAAAGTTAGCATTTAGAGCACTGTGTCTCATGATTCAACTGGATCACAAGATCAAACTACAAAAAATATATATATATATAAAAAGCAGGAAATCAACTGTTTACAAACATAAATGAGGTCATATTTTTGTAGACACTTTTAACCAAAGTGACTTACAAGTATCCCAACTTAGGGGTTGGTTAGATGTTTGGAATACAGGTTCAGCCATATTACAGCACTCCTGGAGCAATAAGGGTTAAACGCCTTTAAGTGATAATGATTCATTTTGCCTACTGTGCTTACACATATTTAACCCATCCATGCAGTGAAACACACACATATACACACACTTAATGAAGTGAGCACATGTGATCGGCACTGTGAGTAGCCCTGTACACCCCTGGCACTTTCAGCCATAGTACTTCGTGGGAGTGGGAATTGAACGGGGGTCCTTTGGGTCACAAGGTTGGTTACTGCCCCAACTATTAGATAATTAGCCCTACACCCTAACCACAGAGCTACTGAACCAATATTTAAATAAGACATCATAAATAAACATAAAACAGCAAACAGCATCATAAAATACAATGAGTAGCTGAACTTTTATAATGGGGGTGTTGTGGTTGACCGCTTACCTCAAATGGTGTTTGTAATATAGAGGATAATTCATGTTCATGTTTTTGTGGGTAATGCATATTTATTTAAACACATTTATTTAAACAGTACTTACAGAGCATGACTGGAATTAGTATACATATGTGATTTAGAACACAGTATGTGTTTTAGTTGGGACTTCGCCTACATGCATTTAAGATAACATTTTGTTATAGATTAGGTTTTGAAAGAATTTTTTTATGGATTAAGTCACGTAAAAAAAAGCAATAATGTTGTCTGTATATGTTAAGAAAAAGTTTTATTTTTCCTTAAAGCCCCTTTAGAAGTTTTCTCATAATGCCGTCTAAGGTAATTTACATGCCAGATGTTAAAACCTTTTATTTTGTCTAAAGGGCAATTCACAATCTGGCAACTATACGAGTATAAGGTTTATTTAATTCCCAAATCATTTTAAGTGTTACTTTGTTGATGAACTTTTAAGTGCTGCTAGCGATCTCATTCGTCAAGAACTAAATTAATTGCTAGTAATGATGATAAACAGTGAGAACAAACCATTGCATACATTAATACAGCAGTAGAATACATTCCTTCTGAAGTAATGATTTGTTTTAAAGCACTGGCATCAATAAACCACTATCCTTTGTTGGAGGGAGTGGTAAGGGGTGGGCAGGAGGGTTATACAAATGCTGGTGTGTCATCTGCTTACTTTTAAAACGTTCAATATTTGCATTCACTTTGATTTCACTTTAATTTCAGTTCTATCAGCAGAGTGGGAGACTTGGATATATGAATGTGAAATGAATTCACACTAACGTTACTGAAATAAGTGCGCATTTCCTTTTTCAACCTCCACCATTTTGACACTAATGCGTCCTTCACATGCTCATCAAATGCACTTATTTTCGATTTGCAAAACTGTAATTATAAAACCAGCATTAACTTGCAATACAGATATTGGTCGGATAGCTTGCTAGTTCTTTTTAGCAATCTGTATTATTCATCTCTCCTCTAAAATAAACACATTTAACCGAAAGAGATCTCTACTGTCCATAATGGGTGGACAGTAGAGAGCATATAATGGGTGACTATTAAGGAAATTACCAATTACCAATATAAAAAAAAGATAAATAATTGTTTAGTTAAATAAACCAAAAAATCATCATAAAATAACTCTGAGCATGTGCACATTGTAGATCCCATGCATAGGGCTTGATACCTCATACGTGACCCCTACAAATCAAAACATACGTCAGCCGGCACTTTTTTCTTACCACTGCGCATGCACAATGAATGTACCCTACACAAATGAAATGAAATAAAGGGGACATACCGTCTATGTCTTGACGATGTCTATGTCGGTAAAACTAGAGGGCGCTATTGTCCTTTATAATAGAGACCTGATTAAACAGGAGGCGCTTTGCTGCTCTGGCTGCAGGGAGTGCGTGACCCTGACTGCACCGTCAGCTATTTTATATAATAAACTTTAATATATAAATTTTAGGGCGGCGCGGTGGCTTAGTGGTTAGAACATTCGCCTCTCAGCACTAGGGATTCCCAGTTTGAATCCCCATCTGGGTGGAGTTTCCATGTTCTCCCCGTGTCTGCGTGGGTTTCCTCTAAGTTCTCCATTTTTCTCCCACAGTCCAAAAACATGGATCAAGTCAATGGAGTTCTCCAAATTGCCCCCTATAGAGTGTGTTTGTGTGAATGAGTGTGTGCCCAGCGATAGATTGGTGCCCTGTCCTGGGTGTATCTGCCCAGCGCCCGAGACTTTCTCCCCTGGATGGGCATGGGGAACCCCACCGCGACCCTAATAAAGGATAAAGCGGAAGATAATGGATGGATGAATAACCGTTTGATAAACACAATAAGGCACTAGATGTTTGCCTTTATTGTGAATAAATCATGGCAACACTTCTTTCCCATGATTTATTCACAATAATGCACAACCTCAAGTGCCTTATTTCTTTATTAATAAACACTATATAGGTTGTCATGGAGGTGCAGTAGGTGGTATAGTGACACCTAATGGGAACAAACAGAAAGAAGACGGTATTTGTGCTTCTACACACCACCAAATCCACTATTTCATAGTCAGGATACATTTTTATGAAGCATCCAAGATTTAATTACATGTTGTTTTTGTATACACATTCCCATAACCTAAATGTAGAACCCATGAAAAAATATCTTCCACCAGGTTTTCTTTCCACACATTGCCCAATAATAAGCAAAAAGAAAAAAAAAGTGTTTTGTCCGGTTGATTTATTACACATTGGAGTCTCTTTTTGCAGTAACTACAGCCATTAGTCGTTTTTTGTTTTATCTTTATCAGATTTGCTACTCTGTTGTTTTTAAAAAGTTGTTTTTCAGACTGTAAGGTGAACTAACTGTATATCTTCAGCTGTCTCCTTTTCCATTTCACTTCTTTCTAGTTACTCAGTCTTGCAGAAGACTCAGTGTGTTTTTTCTCAAAAGAGACATATTCCCTGCCACCCTTCTCTAACCCTGTCATTTAGGCCAGCATTGTGTAAAGCTTAAAAGAATTTTAAGTGTTTTAAGGTTAGCTTCTGCTTCGCAGTAACTTCTTAAATCAATATCATTGAAACTTTAGAAAACTTTTAAAAAAAAGCTCAGTTTAGGTCAAAGTGTTTTATATTATGTTTGTACTTTACACTTTGCACTTCATAATTATGCTCTAAGCATTACTTTCAGGTATAAGCTAAAGACTCATTATTAGACCGTGTGCGAACAATTTATCCAGAGTTTTTTTGTATTGTATGAAGCCACAAACAACAGAAACACTAACATGCAATAGGTCACTTTGTGGTGTTTTTTTTTTAATCACCTTTGAAATAGGTAAATAGTTGAATGCCAGTGAAATAGAAATCTGCATGAGTCAGACTACGCCAGGCTTTTAAAGTGAGTGAGTATGTAAACATCTATAATATAAAGCAATTAGCTACAACATAAAAATCTATTTTGGCTAATGATAACCATGTTGGTGAACGAAAAAACATTAGGAAGATAATAACTCTGTCTTTAAGTGACAAGCACTTCGGTACTGATGGCCATCATCTGACACTGTTGTTAGAATGTAGGTGAGCCTTTGTTGAGAAATTCAAAGTGTGCACTTGTTAGCAATGAATAAAATTGTTCTGTTGGACTGTTCTTTTCTCACTGCAGAAGCTCATAAGCAGGTCTATTAAACTGGCAAAAATTGACTCTTCATTAGTGCTAAAACACCAGCTGAGGTTATGTTCATGCAAAATACTTTCCTAATGAAGTATTTCTTTTAAACCTTCTTGTATTCATGTATGCGTGTTCATGTCATGTCCGTGTGTGTGTTTATGCACCTGTTTTGTTTGCATTTGGATTGAAGGCCTGAAGTGTAAATTCCACATTTTAAAATCCTTTGACTACTGTGTTCTCATCTATATACAAATTAGGAATGCATCGCTGGAGTCTTTGCCTAATGTGACAAGCTTTCTTGTGCATTCCATTTCTTTTGTCTGCATTCTCCTGAATATCTAACAATGTGAAAAAAAATACATTATGTAAAAATCATATCTTCCCTAAAACATTTTTACATTTCAGTCACAAAGCTTGTCTCTGACTGGAATATATTTGTTTTCTGGAATGTATGTTTAGAGTTTTTTAGCTATTGTGATTTTTGTGTAGAACCCAACAAAAACACTTATTCTAAAATGAAAGCACAACCACATCATATATAGACAAGTAATATGCTATTTCCTAAAAAAAAACCTGTAGCTGCAATAATTTGGGTTGAGAAGATAGTGAACTTATCTTAAATGTTTAAAGAAGTACAACTTTCAGGACAGTCCATCTCCTTCTCTGCAGCACACCAGTCCTGCTTTCATAAGACGTACCCAGGGCAACTGCTGTTTATGCAGCGCTTTACCACAGGGGAGTGGACAGCAAGTTAAGTCTGTTTAAACAGTAACTGACCCTCTCTCAAATTCTCCTTCTGGTTCTGATTGCAAAGGTGGAGGCATAGAAGCCTGATTATTCTATGTTTATAGATAATATCTGCCATATGCACTGATGTTAGTCTCAGTTTAATCTATTATCATATAGGTTACCTACCTTTAAGGACTGAGGTTAATGCCACAAGGATGAAACTCAGCTTTTTAAGTTTATAAAGACAGAACTTCTATTGCCTAGAAATGATTTGGAATCATTGGAATGCTGATTGATAGTCAGAACTTCCAAACAATTGTTCATTTAAATAGTAATAACACCCCCTTTTTTCTTTAAATCCCACTCAAATCTGCATTCTATGCTGCAGACTATTTTCAGCTTCGATCATGATCAGTGTTGCAATATTTGAAAGAAAATATTTTGTTTTGATTATAGTAGATACTAGAACAAGAATAAAGACTACTGCTACACAAGCCTTTCTAAAGGTCAGGACTCTGTGGTGGTCTTTTCTGCCCAGTGATTTGTAGTATTTTTGTCTTGGAATATTAACAAAATAATTTTTTCAGCTAGGTTTAAACACATTTTTTTGCATACATTTCAAAAGGGCTTTAAAGGCTTGAGCCCTTTTGAAAGGACTATTAAAGGACTTATTTAGAAGAAAACCGATTTGGAACTGGGAGAATTACATCTTCGGGTGTCTATCAGCAGTTTCTCAGTGCAATTAGTCTGGATCATGTTACACACCAAGGTGTTTTGTATTAAAAGCATGCGTAGTCAGTGTAGCTGCAGTTTTTTTGTTACTGCTCTGTTTATGATGTAAGATGTATCGTTTTGTTTTAAGTTTCATTCAAGTTTATTTCTACTCACCCTGTGCACTGCACCGTTGAAATAACACTCGGTCAGAACGCACCTGTCTTTTAAAGAAAATGGCACATGCTGATTTGTTTATTGCACGTTATGCCCAAAACACACCTATGAATATTTAAAAGAATTAGGACATGCCATTTACACATTGCACACCACAAAAAGTGTACTTTCCTTGTTCTTTTAAAACAAAGACTATTCAAGCTGCTCCCTGCGCAGTTCACAACTCACCAAAGATCACTAAAAGAGGGCCCTTTGTATTAAAAGAAACTGTAATTTTAAAATTGCTTGCTGTGAGTTCAGTTCTGAACCTTATTGAAGAGACAGTAAAAAGAAAGTCTACTTAAAATTTCAAGTTTAATTTAAGAGAATAAAATACATAACCATACACTTTGTTGTTGTATGTTGTTCTGCTTGTTTAATATGAACTTAGTTGGAGGATGGCCATCTCATTTTGGATAGAAACTGTAATTAAGGTAAGATGAACTACAGTAATGCAGCAGTGCAGAAAGAAGTAATTTGCAGTAGAAGAGCATCTTGGGAAGATGCGGGTTCAGCACATGTCTCCAAACACCCACCATCTTTACTCTGCTAGCAATTCATGCAGCAATCTGACTCGTTTTGTTTTTACTAAATTCAAATCAGGCCACATTGAAAACTCAATGGTCCTTATTAAGAAATATTTGTACGAATTGAAATTTTTGTGTATTTGTGTACAGATTAACACTGTGGGTAAACACACTTTAATGTTGACGGCTGCAGGATTGCCTTCACTGCAGATTTAAAGCCAAAGCTGGCCACAGTAACGGGATTTAGAGATTATAATTCTGGACCGCAGGGAAAATCTATGGGCCTTTTGAAGTTGTCTTGGCAGAAATGTAGGCTTGCCCCTTACTCAGCAACATGTAAATAGCAAGGCACGTGAAAGGCTAAAGTAGAGATTGTGAGCTGGAGAACTTCTTGGACTCACTCAGCATGGGTTGCAACATGAACCTTGTGGCTTGATAATGATGTCCAACTTTAAAGAATATCATCCAGCTAATTTTAATCAGCACTTTCATTGGTTTCAATTTTACTACTTAAATCAGGTTTAATCTAGTTACTGCAAATACAGCATCATGTGTAGAGTTAACCCTGTATGTGCATGTACGTGCACTTGTGTCACAATGTGGATAAAGCTGGTTCAGAAAATAACGATGGTAGGCCATTCATTCATTCATTTATTCATTTATTCATTCATTATTTTCTGCTTTGTCCTTTATTAGGGTCACGGTGGGGTTCCCCATGCCCATCCAGGAGAGAACGTCTCGGGCGCTGGGCAGATACACCCAGGACAGGGCACCAATCTATCGCTGGGCACACACTCACACACACAAACACACTCTATATGGGGCAATTTGGAGAATTCAATTGACTTGATCCATGTTTTTGGACTGTGGGAGGAAACCGGAGAACCTGGAGGAAACCCTTGCGAACACGGGGAGAACATGGAAACTCCACCCAGATGGGGATTCGAACCGGGAATCCATAGTGCTGAGAGGCGAACGTGCTAACCACTAAGATGGTAGGCCACTGGTTAATATAATGTGTTAATACAATTAAATAAAAGCACACTTGTCTTGTTGTATATAAATGCATGCAATTTTTTCCCCGTGTCTGTGAGGGTTTCCTCTGGGTCCTCTTGCTTCCTTCCACAGCGTAAAAACATGGATTTAAGGTAAATTGTCCCTATCTAATACCCATATATAGTGTGTGTGTGCAAATGAAAAAATAATGGAGTATAAGTCTCCTGCTAATCAAATGTGTCTCCTGAGATAAAGACCTCAGTCTCACACATGTCTCATCTTGAGTTTTAATAGAGATCTCAATGAGGTCTCACATTGTGCTCAGATTTGATTTCTTGATACTGTAAATGACCCATTAGTTATATTGTACATTAATACATGTAATGCTCCAGGGAGTTTGTTATTCTGAGTCTCGGCCTTTTAAAAGTCTTACTTTATTACAACAATCTCAAACTTTTATTCAGCCAATCTGTCTAAATATTCCTTTAATCTAAAGCCTGACTGCACACCCATCAGCATCTGCTTAGCACAAAGACTTTATCTCCTCAGAGCCGCTTTACTTGTCATGTTTTTGTAGGTTTCCCACCCTTCTCTTTCTTGCTTTCAACGTTTCACTCCTTTGAGATGAAATGATCACAGAGCCATTCTGTATGTTTGTATTTCCATATTTGTAACAGCAGAAATTGTAAAGAAAACAGAAGTGTTGTCCAAATGTACAAGTGCTGTACCAAGCTGTCATTCTAATAAACATGCAGACATAACTTCTCAGCGTTGGCTCACGTTACTTTAAGGATCAGGGATTCCTTCTTGTGAAGTTTGGAAAAGCTCCAATTTCAATCAATTGCCTTGTTTTAGAAAGCACTTTGACTTTTTTTATTCTGTAAACAGCACAGGAATTGTTTCACAGCTCTGACATCTTACCCCTAACCTCTGCTATGTGATGTCGAAAGTGAATGGCTGCTTTTGACAGTGTATGACTCTGAGTGTGTGTTCCTGCATACTAATGACAATCATTATTTGGTTTTGTTAGATATATTAGATTCAGACAGCCACATATCTAGAGTTTCAAAGCCTTTCATATTCAAAAGGTGCTATGATTTTGCCTCATTCATGCTTGCAGGCTTTTAGAGTTTCAAAAAATTGCCATGCAAGTCTCATTACACATACAATGTCAGGGAAAATCATAGAACCATCAAATATTCAGGCAATTTGGAATTTCAAACGATTTAAAAAATGTTTTGAAAAAAGCTAATTTATTTAGCTGTAAAATCAACAATTCTAATTGATTTTAACTAATTTCAGCTAATACCTTATGAATTGTACATACATTGTAGAGATATTGATAGTAAGATGGCATGTCTGCAATTATCTACAACTGAATCATTTGAGTCATTTAATGTTTTAGTCCATTAATGTTGATCATGTGTGAGAGATTCACTGTGTTCTCTTGTTAGTTCGAAATAGTTATTGTTTTTTCAGGTGTAAAGTTCAGAAAAAATGTGTTAATGAAAAATCAGTAGATGTTTGGCAGACTATTGATGCCCTGTTGTTTGTGAAAGTCATGATTAATGGGGAAACTACACCAAACTCTAATGGGGGTTATAATTACAGACTCCATGACAGCTCTGTTGCGCTTGTACCAGCTGCTTCTTCAGGTTTCTTGGCTGAATAGCTAGCAATGCACGTCCATCATTTGCTGAAATTTCTCTGCAACAGATTTGATGTTTTGCTTCCAGTTTAGGTCCTTGGTTACTGTAGTCCCAACAGTCATTACATTCAAATCACAGATGGTAAGGGGGCAGAGGCAAAGAGCTCCTTTAAAAGCTAGGATTCATCCAAGCAAGGATTCAATCAAGTGCTGAAAAAAGTTGTCAAATATGCCAGCTATACACATATACATTCTAAGACAGCTTAATAGTCTTTTAGGTAGATTTTGACCTGGTGTTTGGTGAGTGTCTTTTACTAAATATGATGAAAATATTATATTATACTATATTGCAGCAGATCGTGGCCTTGAAGGATGGCACAGGGTCAGAAACAACCAGTTCTCAGATTGTTGCAGAAATAGAAATGCTTATTAAATAACACATGAAATACTTAATGAAACACCTTAATTCAATAATTAAGAGGTGTGTCTACATATACTCACAGCAGCATTTTAGTGCTTCTACCTCACAGCAAGAAATTCCTTTGTTTAATTCTTGAGCAAAAGGTTCTTATGGTGTAGGATCTGCATGTCCTCACTGTGCCAGAAATATATATATATATATATATATATATATATATATATATATATATATATATATATATATATATATATATTAGCAATGAGCCAGAAAAAGTAAATGTTTTAATAAAAGTAGCTGGATTCAAGAGCTTTGGGGGAAAAAACGGAAGAAAGCAGCTGTGATATGTAATGCAGAGTGGCAGGAAGATACCCTGCAGATTAGGTATGTGTGTGCGTGACTGTGTATGCTTGCGTTTGTATGTGCTAGTGAGGAGCAGGAAACATTGCCGCCGGCAGCTTTGCCTCAGGCATTTTGTTGTTGGTTTTTTAATGAGTTTTGCTGTTTTCAATTAATGCTTCATATTAATTAACATAATTCTCTATTCCACCAGCTTGCATTCCAATTTTAATCACAGTCCTTGCTATTTAGTGCAATCTAGTGAGAAAAAAAAAATTAATAACATGGAAGCCAAACATGCAAGTAGATAGAAGATCAGCTGAAACATATAGGAATTGTGTCAGCCCTGAAATGGTGACTGTCTAAATTATAGACACATATACACAAGTGAACTCTCAAAATATCACACTGGATCCCAGACCATCACCTAGCTATAAGCCCTATAGTGCCTGGTTAGAGATGCAAAAGCTCACTACAGAGCCAGATGCCAAAGTCCATAAAAAGCACCTGACAAGTCATTACTGTTGAGTCTGCACAGTGATTTAACTTTAATGATTTGTTATTTTTAGTTGTACAGTTGATCATTTTTTTCTGAAAGATCCACTGCTAAAATAAAATCAGTATGTTAGTGGATTATAGGTCTACAATTTCAAACCATGTGATATATTTGAAATGAGGATGTAATTAAGTTAACATTTTTATTTGTCAACTGTAAAATGTAAACTGTCTTTTTCAGCTTTTTTCATGTTAGGAGTTGCCGCAAAGAAGAGGAGCTGCAAATTGGACTTGGAACAGTTTTACACAGGATTATACTGGTTGGAATAGGTTAAGGGCCTTACTCACTGGTAACTTTAGTAGACTCGGGATTTTAACCCCTCCACCCACAGTCTTAACACTGAGCTTCCACACTTTTTTCAAAAAGAATTAATTACTCCTACTTTTCAAAACTTTTCCTGAAAGAAATAAAATTTGACTGCATTCTACAATAAACAGACAGGTTACAACAGAGACTGATTTCTGTTCAATTTACACAGGGGCAAGGAAGATGGAGAACTCTGAGAATCTCCACCTAGATCCGAATTCAATATATAATATATAATATATATATATAGGCGGCACGGTGGCTTAGTGGTTAGCACGTTCGCCTCTCAGCGCTAGGGATTCCCGGTTCGAATCCCCATCTGGGTGGAGTTTCCATGTTCTCCCCGTGTCTGCGTGGGTTTCCTCCGGGTTCTCCGGTTTCCTCCCACAGTCCAAAAACATGGATCAAGTTAAATGAATTCTCAAAAAAATTGCCCCATATAGAGTGTGTCTGTGTGAGTGAGTGTGTGCCCAGCGATGGATTGGCGCCCTGTCCTGGGTCTATCTGCCCAGCGCCCGAGACGTTCTCCCCTGGATGGGCATGGGGAACCCCACCACGACCCTAATATAGAATAAAGTGGAAGATAATGAATGAATGAATATATATATATATATATATATATATATATATATATATATATATATATATACAGAGAGAGAGAGAGAGAGAGAGAGTCAAGGTGAACTACTCTAATTTGCCCCTATCTTTTGTATTATATATATATATATATATGTGTGTGTGTGTGTGTGTGTGTGTGTATAGTATAAACAATACAAATTAAATTACCATATTACCTGCAAAAGTCTTATGTACTGTATATACCCAAGGTGCAATAACTTTATCCTGAGATAAGAAATCTCTATGACTTTACTTGGGATGCATTTAAGGACTGGCTCTGGCTGTGCAGCCTCTCTGCCATGCTTTCATGCTGTGTAAATGGAATATTGCCTTAGTGATTATGTCTGGCTTGCAGAGAAAAATGCTACCCCTGTGCCCTACCGAAAATGACCTGCTGTTCTGTCCAAAACTATTTTGTCAGACATTTATGATGTACACACATGAGCAAAAAACGAATATGTGCACATGTCTATATGCAAACTTCCAAAATGGTATATGTGTTCTGCACCACAATACTATATATTACAAAACTGTTAACAAATATAATTAAACTATTTTTTAGAGGTCTTTATTTATTCTGACACTTTGTTCATTATATATGGGCAAAAGTATTTAGAGACACTCTATAATTGATGATTTCAGATAGTACACTGTCCTACTGTGAATGGTGTATCAGATTAAATACCTATAAATTTAAATCCAAAATTTATTATGCTTGCAACCTTGTGGAAACATTTTGGGGAAGGCCATGTGCCCCAGTGCCAGAGCAAAGGCATGGTTTGATGAGTCTGGTATAATAGAACTTTACTGACCCACACAGAGCATTGTTCTCAACTTCTTTAAAGCTTTTTTTTAGATTTGGGGTTTGAGAGCCATGCCCTGTAATAGAAAGTCTTCCCAGTAGAGTGAAGGCTGTTATAGCTGCAAAAGTAGATGACTTAGAACTTAGAATGTAATGTTATCAATCTTTTGTAGGTGTAATATGTAGTTCAGTATGTGTTCCAAAACACATTCTATTTGAAATTAAATATGAGTGCAGTAAACAAGTCATAGTGCACAATATCCTCAGAACAAATAGAACTACAGCTGTAGTTCCTCCCTCTGAATAAGAAGTGTTTTGATAGACTGCATCTCAAACTAGTTTATTTGCACCAAATTTAAAGAGAGATAGAGAGAGAGTGGGAGAGAGGGAGAGAGAGAGCATGAACCCCAAAAACTGCTGTAAATCTGCAGTAGATGAAAACTGTCAGATTTGTTGAATACTGTACCAAAAACACTGTGTCAGTAAAACGCTTACCTGCTTCCTGAGACTTCATTCAAAGACACTTGGGTGTAACACTAACCATAGGTTAACACAGATGGAGTGAATAACAGAATGACTGCACTTATGATGAGTTTGAATTTAATTGCAATGCTGGGTGGCACGGTGGCTTAGTGGTTAGCATGTTCTCCTCTCAGCGCTAGGGATTCCCGGTTCGAGTCCCCATCTGGGTGGAGTTTCCATGTTCTCCCCATGTCCGCGGAGGTTTCCTCCGGGTTCTCCGGTTTCCTCCCACAGTCCAAAAACATGGATCAAGGTCAATTGATTTCTCCAAATTGCCCCATGTAGAGTGTGTTTGTGTGCATGAGTGTGTGCCCAGCGATAGATTGGCTCCCTGTCCTGGGTGTATCTGCCCAGCGCCCGAGACGTTCTCCCCTGGATGGGCATGGGGAACCCCCCGCGACCCTAATAGAGGATAAAGTGGAAGATAATGAATGAATGAATAGTGCAATGCTGATGTTCTTATTTCATTGCTGTTCTTCTTAAAGTCTAAAAACATGGATTCACTGTAAATTGCGCCCCTATAGAGCGTGTGTGAGTGTGTTCAGTGATGGGTTGGCGCCCTGTCCTGGCTGTGTTTGCCCAGTGCACTAAACGCTCTCTGATATATGGTCATGGTCCCCCACCCGACCCTGGTCCAAAGTATAGGTATAGGTTAAGTGGAAGATAATGAGATTAGATTACTGTAGTATGTGTATATGGTGTAAGGCATTGTTAACACTTTTAATATATTAAATCTAGTTTAAACTATCAGTCTTATACACAAGCTAAGACTCCGAGATACATATCCATCACAGTTCTCTTAACTAAGTCCATATGATGGGGTTGTGTTCAATTCCCCATGAGCTTAGATTCAGCTGTCTCCTTTCCACTCTATTGCAAACAATGCTAAAAACAGTACAGTGTCAGTTTAGTCTCACTTTTGCAACCTCACTTAACACACGCTGGGGACAATCAATGCACCACAACATACTTAATAATCAGCTTGATTGATCTCCTGCTGAGTTCCTGACCTACGTGTCAAACCAGCATCCTGACTCACCTGGACCATGCTGCTTTCATCAGAGTCACCCGCTGTTCTATCTCGTTTTCTGTGTTCAAAGGTACTTTTATTTACTGCTTCCAAGAAGATAAATGAAATACAGTTGTGAGACTTTGATGCCTTTGAATTCACCTGCATTTTTCAATCAATTAATAGGAAAATGTTCTCTGATATGCAGCACAGTGGGAGAAGTCCTATAAAGTCCCATAAATTAGACCTGAAAAAAATGCCACAGCCAAAGACTACAGAACGGATATCTAACATTCCTCCTCAGTACTGTGTAGCAGAACCAGTATGGCTGCTAATGAATGTTTTATTTATTTTAATTATTATTATTATACAGTAGCTTTTTATTATTTTTTTCAAATGGCTATTCATTGTTTTTAAAAGGACCAATAATATACTGTTTATATTGTTTATTTAGCTAAAAATCCGACCCCATATTTCTCTTAAAATTACAGGTCCACATTTATGTGTGTACATTTATGTACATTGATACTGTACTGCTGCCACCTCACAAGAAGGGCTTCTGCGACTTCTTCAGTTTTGCTTTAAACATTCTCCCCTGAATGGGTATGGAGACACACACACACACACACACACACACACACACACACACACACACACACACACAGCGAGCTATAGTTAGATTCATTGACGGGATGGACACAGGTCTTTTGTTAATGGAGTCTGCATGCCAAAACAACAAACTAATAATTTTTCATAAATGTTAAGTGCAGAACTTGTGGTTAATAATTGAACAGGAACACAAGATTGAAGATTAATATTGTTTAGGCCCAAATAATATATTTAACTGTGTTTGCAAATTTACTTTTCGTGGTTTGAGTTTACTATTTGTAGATTTTCTTTCCGTCACTGTACATTTCTAACATTAGATAGGCATGAGTTCGTCACATTAGAAATTACAAGTTTTAAAATTGTGTCTGTATGTAAGTCATACTTCTTCAGGTGTACTGTGATATCAAAATATTGATTTTAGACCATAATGCAGGCTGGGTATACTTAAGGGATAGAGGTAGAAATTAGAAGAAAAAAAAATGTCAATATAAGAGAGCAATATAATCGCAGAGGCTCTGAACCTTTTCCCACCTTCAAGCAAGCCCACAGTGCCCAGGACAATATTCACATTAATGGCTTTCTTCTTGTACTTCTGTAAATTCTGTTTTGACCAAACAGCCTGTTTTTAAACACATTTATTATTTTAACTACAGGTGGAGCTTTACACCTGCAATCACAGTAATACTGTAATAATGTATTTTCATTTACAGCAGTAAAGTCTAATAGTTTTAATCACATTCTGTATTGCTAGTTTTCTTGTTTGTATAGAAATTTTGCCTCATTTATGCTCATTTATAAAACAAATCAAAGTTTATTCATTATTGATTTTTGTTTATTTTTGTGCACTATAGTCCACACTACTTTATAACTACATTAATTATTTATTTATATTTACCTTTATCTTACCTTTTTGACATTCTATACCCAAGTATATACACAAATGCATTGTTAATGTCTCTGCTTCATGTCAAATTGACCTAAAATATTACTATTCTTATGACACTGCAACAGTTTAATGCTTATGACCATTTTGCATGTTCTCCCTTATTACCTTTGGCAGGTCCAGTTTCTACAGATTGTTCAAAAATATATATGCATTGTGGGGACTTTACACATACACTCATCATAAGCTTAATTAAACCTAGTGTTAGGGTTGGTACCTCACAAACTGGTTGTGGTTATTGGCTTTCCATATTTATGTCTGGTGACACATACCCACATATATATATAGTTTGATGTAATGAGATCACATGTATGTAGTTTGTCTCAGGCAATAGAGTGGGTTAAATAAAAAATATTAATCAAATACATTTACAGATTTTTATTGTTTTAGAGACATTTATACGATCCTAATTAAAACATCATAAAAAACAAAAGGTGGTTAGTGAGTTTTGGATAATTGTCCGATCACATCAATGTCGGTCACGTGGATTTTGCATTGCTGAAATTCGTATTCAGTGGAGCTTCAGCACTTACTTTCATGTCTTGAAGACAGCAGTAATTCAGCCATCAATCTGTCTATATTTGTCACCTAATTTAGAGAGAATGGTCTATTACAAGTTTATGATTTGAGCTTATTTTATGGTCACACACACACACCCACACACACACACAAAGTATCAGGGAAAAAACTGTCTGCTATTTTTCATTTGCACACAGCCCCCATCTTGCATGCGTGTTTTCCTGTCCTTGAGCAGTTGTTTTGAACGTGTACCCTCAAGTAGCCCTGGGCTAAATCAGAGAAACAGATGCTGCAGTGGAGCTGGAGGGCCTCTCATCTGCTCTGCATTCCTTTTAATAGACTACAAGCTCCGTTACAATGTCCAATTAGCATCTGACTAAAGAAAGACAATGACTCGAGTGTCCTGTTTGACCTGATGCATTTTTTTACTGTTTTTAAATGTTATTTGTTTACTGTAAAAAAAAAAAAAATCAGGGAACTTCATTGTAACATCGTCATCCATCATAAATTGTAATATTTTATTTAGTTTAAAGTTTTCCAAGATTATTTAAGTTGCAGAACATTGTACAATTTGCTTGGAATCTTATGTTCTTACATGAATTATATATTTCTTTTGTCATACACAAATTACTTAAAGATTTCATTACGCCACCTGTAGCTTTCTTCCTAATTTGTAGTGCAATGTTATTCTAGTACACTATGTCACAACCCTGAATACCCCTTTTTGATTTTACTGATGACAATAAGGGAAAGAAATATTAAGCCCACATATTTTCCATTAATTCATCCTTGTGCCATTGATTATTTTTCGGTTGTCTTGAATTAAAGAATAAAGAACCTTTGATAAGTGCTAGATTGCACTCTGGACCGTGAACTCTGCTGAAGATTTAGGACTTCTCATCCTGTCTACAGGTTTAAAACATGAGCCTACAATACTATTTTTTCATTAATGCAATGGAGTTCTAGAAGTAAAAATGTCATCCATACACAGTAGGTTATTTCATTTTTAGTGATAATGTATAAACCTGACAAGTATGATGAAGATTCACTCTCTGCTGGGATGCTCCTGCTGAATTCTGATTCAGGTAAAGGTTGTGCTGAACTGTTTTCTTGGAAATAACCTTATACAACAAAACCATCTTATTGTAGAGGATTAAGCGGAATATAATGAATGAATTAATATTTAGAAATTAACATTTCTATTAAATTTACATGTACTTTCTGTTTGTAAGTCTGCATGAGCTTAGTTTATTTCCCACAGTCCATCTAAAGTCATTTCTCCAGATGTAAATGTGTCTGTGTGTGTGTAGGTATAAACCTGTTAACACTCACACAGTGGAGACCTCACAATTTTTGGCCGCTGCACGCTTGTTCCCACAATGTAACTCATTCAGTTTTAAAGCGAAATCATATCATATGGTTATAGTTATGGTTAGGGTTAATGTTTGTGTAGTAGTATTAATGCTTAAAGTTTGGGTAAATAAATGAAAGTCCTCACAATGCAAAACATTGTGTATGTGTGCATGTTTGGATGTCTGGACTGCATTGAACTAGTGACCTTTTAAGGTTTTTTTTCCCCTCTGCCTCACCATATGAGCTCAGGGATAGGGTCCAATATCCCTAGAGCACCCCACCCCTCCACCATCTGTGATGAGGACAAGCGAATTAAAAAATTATTGTTGAATGTTATTTATAAAGAGTATAGTGTTGTTTTCTAGTTAACATACACAGTGGCACACAGATAAGCACTTAGTGAAGACTGATGTCACAGTGTTCTTTACATAACTATACGAGATGCTGACTTATTCTTTAATCGATAGCTCTTTGATTACTCATACCAGCATTCCACTGTTCCTGACCTGAAAATTGATTAAAGCTGTATCAATGTTTAAAACATTCTGAGTAATCTTAGGGTAGGACGGTCTCTTGCATATGTAATAATTCACTTAATGCATTTTGCTGAACTCACATTTAAGGTCTTTTTATTTTACTTTATTTTTTGGTGTTCACAGCATAATAATTTATTATTCATCTATTCTCTATTCTGCTGTTGGTGTTGGGGAGGGGGGGGGGTCTCGTCTTGGTGCTGTGGCATTTTCCAGTACTTATTGGGCAAAATGAGGGGCATGTCACCTGTTCATCCCATGTACACATTTACACCTAGGGGAAATATTTTTGCTGGCCATTGTATTAGATACTTTTTTTCTACACTTGTCCTTTTTATCATTTTACTTATCACATAGATTCACATTGCACATTCTAATTCATCTGTTTTACTCCATACTTTGTTACATTGTTCTCTTAAAATCGGGGCCATAAAACAACCAGAAAGCAGATATTATTTGGGTACTGCAGTGGAACTGTTAGTGTTAATCATCTACTAATCAGTCATTTGTACTAACAAGAGACAGCCTGCAGGTGCCTGGACATTATTAGTTGGTGGATCATTTTAAGTCCTGCAGTGTTGTTGATATGAAATAATTCCAGGAGCACTACTGTCTTTGGTTTACTTATACCACAACGCACCATCACAATATCAGTATTACTGCAGTGCTGAGAATCATCCCAAATAATACATCTGTGGTGGTTCTAAGAAGGTCCTGACCAGAAAACAGGATAAACGTGACGTACAAACTATGCAGCAAAATACAGACTACAGCTTGCAATTGTAGAACAGCAAAATAAATCTATTTAATATAAGGTACTGAAAAATGGACAATAAACGTAGAAACAAGGAGCTGTACCTAATAATATGAATAACATGTAAGTGATGTTCGGTAAAGACCTGTCTTCTATGTTGTTTCAAATTAGAAAGCAGGCCAAATCATTAAAGACTTTAAAATACTTTTTTTATATGGCTGTGGGTGTCATTCATGAGCTCACTTGCATTCCTTGAAGACTGAGTTTACAGTTAACAGAAATAGGATGTGCTCACAGCCTCTGTGACATTCCATTATGTCTGGATGCTGGATCACATACTGAATTTCAATCTTTAATTAGTTCAATTTCAGTCAGTCAAAATTTACACAAAAAGTCAGTAGCCTGTGTTTATTTGTCATAATAATGTATACACCCTCAAGCTGCCATTTCAGGTATCAACCGACCCTCTTTAAAAGCAGTTGGGCTGTCATTTCTTTCATTACACTGCCCCCTCACAACAACAAAACACATTAAAGCAGTCATTCTGAAATCTGGTGTGGAAAGTCCATTGCTCCCCACATTTTACTGTTCCCCAGTCACACCACTGTTAGCTTGGGGATCATTTGTTAATTAGCTCATTACTTGATTCCAAAGTGGAAGAACAAAGATAACAACAAAATGTGCACAGAGTGCAATGAGCCTCCAGGAACTTGGTTGTTATATGCCCATAAACATTTTGTGTCATTCCCAACAAAACTGGACTAAGTAGACTTAGACTCAATCTCTTTAAGAAGCCTGAAAGTGGCGACACGTGTTAAATAAAAAAATTAATATATTTGTAATTATTCTATTTACTTTTAGTTAATTAGCAGATACTTTTACAAAGTGACTTACAATATCTAAACTTTGATACGGCCCACATGTCGCAATACATGATGGTGTGGTAGCTCAGTGTTTAGGGTGCTGGGCAATCAAAAGTTTGGGCATGTCCAATACATGTATTGTATATGGCAAGCATGTTTTAAAAAGAAGTAGCCAGCCCAAATGCCATCAATCCATGTAGCAAGTGGGTCAGTTGAAAATGGAGAAAGTTGGCTTTTTGGAAAGTCCCAAATTTGAATTCAGTCAATAGACTTATGAAGATCCTATACTGCTGGTCCACAATCAAGTCATCATCTTCATCATGGCATCACAGCACATTTGCAAACAATGGGTTTGCATAGACAGTCCAAAAAAAACAATTATTTAGACATGTTCTGTCACAATAGTAGGCCAATTCAGTACAGTACAGCATCAGACTCTGGCACCAGTGAGTCGAACAGCATAACTAAAAGGGAAGAACCTATTAGCGAACCTAGCGATGTTACAATAAAGAAAGGAGAAAGGAAGTTGACAAGAATGTGTTTAGAAAGTTTTAGAACATAGCTCTGGGTAAAAGCATGTAGCATGGAGCTTTATCTGCTAAGTCTGTGACACATTTGCAATCTACTAAGAGCAAAGTGACTCAGCAAGGGTAACAAGCCTCGCCAAGGGCCTAATGCAGGCTGTGCACCAGTCTACTGTCATCTGGGATTAAAGTTAAAT
Organism: Corydoras maculifer; assembly: GCA_019802435.1. Taxonomy (NCBI): domain Eukaryota; kingdom Metazoa; phylum Chordata; class Actinopteri; order Siluriformes; family Callichthyidae; genus Corydoras; species Corydoras maculifer. Next base: position 1,099,272 of record JAFMOD010000114.1, read on the forward strand.
ATACTCGCGAGGACTCTGGATTTTGGCTTTCTTATTCTTTTCGGAGTCTTTATGAAATAAGAAAGACTACCTGTATAAAAATAATTTATCTGTATTCCATTTATGTTGCATGATTTAAAATAATGTATTGTACTGTATATCATGCATTGATACGAATGTGAAGCGGTCAGAGGTGTGCAGTATTGTCAATAATGTCCCAGCTGGACAAACAACTCAGCCAATTGGATTTAAGGACCATAACTACCTGTTTTATAACAAGCTTTGACTCATCCAGGAGCACTTTTGCTGAGTGGGTTTTTTTTCCTGACCTTCAGAATGCCTGTCAAACCTGAAGTCCTTGAAAAGACATGGATGGAGGTCTGCGGAGACAGTTGTTATATTATCATTTTTTTTTATATGTCAACTCTTTAGCAATCATTTAAATGCAGAAATGCATACAAGGTAGAAAAGACTTGCAGATGGAGTGGGGGCAAAAAAGACGGAGGGGATGAAGGGTGTGCGTGCAGTATGCTTTAATTGCACCGTGTAAAGATTCTCTCAGCCTTTAGGGCTTGGGAGGCACAGAAGCCTAATCCCATCTGCTTCACTTGAGCTTACTACAGGATTTAACCTCTTCTGAGGTACATGCCAGACTCACGTGGAAGAAGGAGTATCAGATCAGCGCAAGGAACTTTTGATCTTTTTTGGGGGTTGTATAGTCAGCATAATTCCATAGAGATAAAACAAAGCTGTGGTAGTTTTATGATAGCAACACAACATATTCTATTAATTAATTTATATTAATTAAATTGGATTACACTTAATATCCAAATATCCAGCTATATTCAGGGTCATGGAACATAAATTACTAGTGAGATCATCCAATCAGACTCTGATCTTTGACTTTTGGCTGAAACAAAGCATTTCTAATGAGCTCTTAAAGACTTAATCAATCAGACCAAGCTGACAAAGCATTCAGAAGTTTCCTCAGAAGGGCAGGGTAGTAGAATGAGATTTGCAATTCTCCCCTTCAGACTATAAAAAAGTAGATTGCATATTAAGTTCTTTAGTGCTTGTAAAATCCCAATGTTTTTTTTTTTTTTTTTTTTTTTTAAATACAGACTGTTAACAATGTTTACAGCAAAGTCGTTTTCCTCTCAAGTGGCCTGCAATAGATCAGTCCCAAAACAAATACTACAGTGCAGCGAAAAAAATAAGTTATTTGTCAATATGTGTAAATGTAAATGAAAAGGGGAAAAAAATAATAAAACAGGACATCGTAAAGCATCTTAAATGGGATTTCACTTGCACTTACAAATCCTACATCATCACAAAGGACCGGGGACATTGTGTGCTTACTGTCCAGGGTGAAAATGATTCATTAAATCACACAGAGGAATGTTACATAAGTGTTTCTGGCTCTTATAAACGGAAAAATGACATTAACGGAACGGGCAATCATTTTCTCTCCTGCTCAAATGTAATGCAGTGCCAGACACTGAATGACACATGAGCTGGACTGCAAATAAAGTCTAGTGGCAAGGAACATGCATGGGCAGAACCTTCGTTGTATTTGATAACTGGGTTCAAAAAGATTTTCAGAAATTTTCTGCATGCATTGTATTGACTGTACGTCATTTTACATTTTTACACTTAATGCAGCTTTAAAAATGAATGAGTTAATTAATTGTACTTAATAATGTTGTTTTTCATGCTTTCTTTTAAAATGCAGGTTTATACACGTTATGGGAAATGCTACACATTCAATGGGAACAAGACCTCACTAAAGCGAACACGGCAGGGTGGAATGGGGAATGGCCTAGAGATGATGCTGGACATACAGCAAGATGAATACCTCCCCATCTGGAGAGAGACAAGTAAGTGAAGTAACCACCACCAAAACCAACCACAACCCCAATAATAATGAGCTCATCTCATTATCTTCCAATTAATCCTCCACTAGGGTTATGGGGGGGGGGGGTCACATTGAATCCAAACCATGGGAGGAAACCAAAGAATCCAGAGGAGATCCACATGGGGAGAACATACAAAATTCCACCCAGATCACAATTCAAACCTGGATTTACAGCACTAAGAGGTAAACATGCTAACCAATAAAAAACAGTGCCACCCAACAACAACAATAATAATAATTATTATTATAATAATAATGAGGAAAGCACAGTAGCACATCCCCCAGCTCAGGACTCTCTTTGTCTGAATCTCTTTGAATATTTTAGTCTATTAAAATTATAGAGTGAATAATTATACTAACATAATACCAAATAGATCATTCATGGCTTTGTAGTGAACCATTAACAGGTGCTTTGATTTTCTAAAGGTTTATAAGTATAACATTTTTAAAATAACAATATGTCATTATGCAGGATTGCTTTAATGAATATGTAATTTGTGGCACCTTAACCGAAAAGTGCAAAATAAAAGCCACTGCAAATGCCAATAGATTCATTTTGCAACCACTGTATGATTTATTGCCATTATAATTTATTTTGACTGCAAGACAGGTGCTAATTTGATTCACCGTTTGTACTTGACTGCAGGTATTAAATAATTTTAAGAAACTTTATAAAACTTTTTTGAAATGGCATATTTACTCATTTAATGCAACTTAGGCTTAACTTTAGAGATTTTAATGTTTTGCCATGGCTTTCTACAAGATTTTAAAATGTGTCTGGTAAAGTCTTTTGTCAGGAATACAAGCATCTGCTAAATGACCAAATGCAATATTGGATGGAAACCTGGCTTCTTTGTTACAGTTCATCCCAAAGTTGTTAATAGGGTTAACAACAAACAGCCCTTCACCTATCCTTCAGATATGCAGATATGCAGATCCTAGATCTTATTGGAAATGTTCATTTGTCAAACATGCATATGTAAATACTTTATTTTATACACCTGTGGCAATGGCACTGCAACACTGTCCAGTTGCTCAAAGACGATGAGTCCCTTATTGAGTCAAGGTGTCTAACAGCAACTATATATATATATATATATATATATATATATATATATATATATATATATATATATATATAAACTTGAAAATTAGGTATTGGACTGAATTTAGTTATTAAGAGATGTGCCATAATACTTATGTCTTATTGTGGATATTTAAAATGAAAATGGCACTGATATGTTACTTTAACAACTGAATATCAGCTAGTTTTCATTTTTAAAAAACAGTACTTCTTGTACAGTGTATATTGTGTTGGTAAAATCTTTTAGGCTTGTTGTTTTCTTAACAAGTGCATAATGAATAATAACAGCTGCAGTAATTTTAATGCAGAAGAGATGCTGCATGAATGTAAAACGATGCACATGAGCAATTAATGCAAAGGTAGATAATTGGATAATGTCCCATGAGACAAGCTCTTTTAGGTGATTTACCATTCTGTCATTGTTTTCACAGATGAAACAACATTGGAGGCAGGAATCCGTGTTCAGATCCACAGCCAGGATGAGCCTCCCTACATCCATGAGCTGGGTTTCGGAGTCTCTCCAGGTTTTCAGACCTTTGTGTCGTGCCAGGAACAGAGGGTATGATTCAACACCGGGCATTATGGGGGATGAGTGTGTAAGAGGCAAGCAGACAAGGGGTGGGGGGCTTTAAAGTACAGTTATGATTTGTAATGGCTGGGCTATGTTAGTTGGTTTCAGTGTGTTTTACTGTTATCAATGTGAACCCCCCCCCTAATCATATAACTGCTTCCTGAAAGCTAATATTGGCAGCAGGGTGGCATAGTGGTTGGCACGGAGCACTGGAGATCCAGGTTCAAATCTTAATTTGGGTAAAGATTCCATACTCTGTCCTGGGTGTTACTGTTCGGAACCCAAAACGCCCCCCCTGCCCCGCAACCCCTAGTAGAAGATTAGGTGGAATATGAGATGAAAGCTAGTATATTTATTATTTCACCTGATGAATACTAATGCCAAAAGGTATATCTTGATTGATGGGAAATAGACTTCTAAGCCAGTTTTTCTTTTTCTGTCAATGTCAATGTTTTTCTTTGCAACATTTAACTGATGCTTACTTAAATGTCAAGCAAATTCTCACCAAATATCACCACACTACATTTGTATTAGCAGCTACTAGACACTGAGAAGAAGTTTAAACATCTTCATCAGAGCACTAAATTCTTTGCTCTCACACTGCCACAGGTCCATTGTTCACTGCACTAGATCACAGACAATTGCTGCCTATAAATTCAAAACCACTGAAGCAATAACTTTTTGATTTGCAAACTCGAATCTGAAGCCCACAGGATCATTATTTCTGATACTATTTATTTTCAGACTGAAATTTTCTTAAAGTTTTTTAGCTGATTTCCTATGGGGTTTTCTCCATAGTTCTTTACAGTCCCTGCATCTCATTTTGAAAGTCCTGCAATCAGAGATCCTAAGGGTAAAATATAGGTACAAGACAAATTGTGCCCAAATTGTTTAGTAGATAGAATCAGCGGCATTCAAGCATTATTAATCACCCATTACAAATAAATAAATAATCAAATAAAAAAACATTTATTTAGTTCAACTCTAGTATTTGGTATTATCATTTCAACTTTATCTACATGATGAAAGAAATCTGAAGGCCGATGGGGAATGGAGCAATTAGGATTAAGAGCCTTGCTCAACTACCCACATTGGTAATTTCAATGGACATGGGATTTGAACCCCCAACCATCCGATTGATAGCCCAACAGCCTAAACACTGAGCTACCACACTACATAGATAAAAGTGGAGTTTACCCAGCAAAGCTTTGTAAATAAAGATATACCAGTATTGCTGTCTTCTTATACGTAATGAAGACTAAGAACCAAGATCATAAATTACACAATGTGTACTTCGTGCAGTCTATAACCAACACAATATAGCATAATATACACACTACAGTTTTACCAGGTTTATATAAGACATCGACTTTGAGATGCATAGATTAAATAGATTATAGCATAGAAATGCATATGATTCATGTCATAGTGTTCTATTTACATGCATCATACCTAGTGTCTTGTTCTTTTAATGCTTACATTGGATATGATGGCAGTCATAAAAATAATAAAAAATAGACTTTAAAAAAAGCATTAAACATCAATTGATGGAATTGTAAATCAAGTATTTGTACCTATATGCAAAAAAAATGTTTGTGTTTTTACCAATTCATTTTATTTATAAACCTTCTTAGACTTTTATATAATGGAAAAACTTTTTTTTTTAATGAATAATGTTACTCATATGAATTTTTATGTCTAAATTCTTTTATGGTCCAAACATCCAAAGGAAAAAGAAAATTTAGGTCAGCGCACAGACACAGCAATTTCCCAACACCTGCGGGTAGTTAGGGGTGGAAAACAGCTTAGTTCCAACTCAGTAATTCTGGGATTTGACCTCCTAATCTTTCAAATCACTGCAGCTTAAAGGTATTCACTGGATGGAGATGCGAATAAAGGACAGTTCATAAAATGTCACTCATTATCTGCTATTTATCTGGGAGCGTCATAGAGGGTGGCTGTAGGGGGTGACCCAGATGCTCATATGCTCGACTACATCTGCCAACTTTCCCTGACGGATTCCAAGGTGTTCTCAGACCAGTCTCATGTCATGCCCTCCCATCATGTTCTGGGTCTGCCCTGGTGGTTTTCTTCCACTTGACCGTTCCTAGAAGTCCTACATGAGTTACCAGGAGGCATTTTGACTGAATGCCTGAAATGTGCCAAAGTAATTTTCATGACAAGGTTACATGGTGTTTAAGCTTTGCATGTGTCAGTCAAACGTGGGTCCGGGGCTAAACATAATAAATTACATTTCTTGCAACACGTCCTGTATTGAAAGTGACTTTCTTAACGATTTCAGAAGAACCTTGCAACATCGCTTTATAAAAAGTTCAAAATAAATGGTTTTGTCTGGAAAATAGTGTTTGTTTAGTGTTTAAAACATTCCTCAGTCCTTTGAGATATCGGTGCTCACTTTTATCATTATATACTCATTAATTGACTTCTTAATTGTCCTAAAAAGTTAATATTCCATTGTTATTATGAAACAAATAAGCATAAAACATGAACATGTGAGAAAGTTTCCAAACCAAATTTTTGTTTGTGTAAACATCCCATTAGCTGTCGTACCTACCGCAGCCCTGGGGAAACTGTCGTGCATCATCAGGACCAGTGATTCCAGGATACGACACCTACAGCGTGAGTGCGTGCAGACTGCACTGTGAGAGCATTCAGGTTCAGAAAGAGTGCAACTGCAGGATGATACATATGCCAGGTGTGTATCAACAACAAAACTTCAACAGTCTGTTATACATCACTTTTCTTTTTTAATTATGGTTAGTAGGAAGATCATTTGCTGTAATAAGCCCTGATTTTGTGGTAAGATTTTTCAACCTGATGTGTGGTCAAATGCTAATATTGGTGATATTACTCACAGACTGAGCTCTATTTTATCAGAGGTTGTGGTTGGTAATGGTTTTAAACAGCTCTAAGCAGGCCAGTCACGTTGCCCCACTCCAACCTCAAGCCCTTCCCTGATAGAGTTTGTTTTATTTACAGGGGCAATGCCATGCCTTCCCATTAAAAGTCCTTAATCAAACCTTCGAACTGGCACTGTGAATTTTATTGTGCAGGAGTCTGACATCTTTAAACCCCAAATACAGTCATCAGAAAGTGAAGTCCCATACATCAATTGTCTCTGCTTCAGAGTATAACTGCTACATGATTTATAATACTCCACCTGCCTCATCCCAACTACAGTCTGTGTAGACAAGGTATCAGATGTCTTTCAAACACTAGAAGACATCAACTTGTGCTTGGTAGGCATTTAATGAGCGTTTGATGACTTATTGGAAAGGTGGCATCTGTTGTCAGAGATATTTGAAAAGTCTCTGTTCTTAACTTTTTCTCCCCCATAATTGTACAGTCTGTGATCGTCTAAAGAGAATGAACGATTGTGTGCGCACACATTTTAGACACACACTTGCTAAGCACTTATTAATGCACGTCTCTTCAGTAAACTCATTCGAATTGACTGACACAGGCTATGAGTGAGCCCATCAATCATCCTCACACTTGTCAGTCACATTTTTAAAGGAAATAGGATTTTCTAGTCAACTGAGTGATGAGCTTTTTACCAAGATAAGACAGTTACTTCTACACTGTCTGTAATAGTCGTTGGCACCAGCACATTAAGTTGGTACTTATCTGATTGTTGTTATGTTTGTCCGAGTGGGAAATCCTTAACATTCATAATAGAGAATGATTTTTGCCAATTAATATTAAAAAGTGCGTTTTCTTACCCATCCCATCATCTCTCCTCTGTCCTCTTTTTATTTAACAATCATCCAATATCTAATCACACGGTCTTTAGAACCATTATTCGTGTTCTTAAAATATTACCTTTTAATATTTACTGGTTTAATGTTCCTGTTATGTTTTAACATACATCAGTTCTCTTCCAACAGGAAATGCAATTATTTGTACACCTGCTAAAGTGAAATGTGCTGACAGAGCCCTTGGTGAGTCCAAATAACAATCAATGCATATTCACTAGTTTTTGCAACATGTACAATCTATGTTGTTAATTTAGTAGCTACAATTGCATCTTATTTTAACTCAACACTATTTCACTGGGGTTTACTTTTGTTCTTAATCTAGCTAATTTTTTCAGCCAAATAATTGCTAACTCAGTTAACTAACAGCAGGCTGGAAGACTCCTGGAAACAGGAGTCTTGTGTATAATATAATAAAATGCTAAAGTTAACTAAAATAGTCATAACAAAGGCCATGCATTATTACATCAGGGTATGTGCCACTCCTATTGCCTTGGACAATGCTCAAACAACGCTTACAAAAGGCTTACAGTACATTAACATTACATTAGATCGTTTAACAAACGGCTTTCTCAAAGTGACTTACAAAGCGAAAACAGGGTTGCCCACGACATCCCCGGAGCAATTAGGGTTAAATACCTTGTTAAACCTTTAGTTGACCTCGGATTTAAACCCATAACCTTCAAATTCACAGTCCAACACCCTAACAACTGAGCTACCATGCCCACACATGCTTATATTTGCTCACAGACCAGTGGAACTTCGACTTACTGTGCATCATTCCCTTAATGCAGGGTGGCCAACAACGGTCAGATGCTTTGTACTATGCTACCATTTGCTTTCCTAAAGTCTGTTGCAGATCTGGGATGTAGCGTAGTGTTGCAGCCACACTGTAATGCACGATTATATAACCATTTCAAGCACATATTGATATCATGCTATGCATACATGTGCAGCACGGAATTACTTTGTTATTGTAATGTTTATTTTTGTGTTACTGGTATTCATCCAAATGCTTAGCAATTGGTACAATGTACTTGTTAAACTCCAAACATTTGCAATATCAAATAATGATTTTCATCCAGTCTGTAAAGTGGATGCATGTGGTTATTATGATATGCATTTTTCAGTGTTTTTTGGTAATCAGTTCTAAATGTTTTTTTAATCCATCACATGAAGCTTTGCTGGAAGTAATTACCAATGAGTCCTGTATATGTGAAACTCCCTGTAACGTCACACGATATGGAAAAGAGCTCTCTATGGTAAAAATCCCCAGCAAGGGATCTGCACGCTATCTCTCTCGCAAGTACCATAAAAGCGAGGAGTACATCAGGTACACACACACACACGTTTTTAAAAGTCTTAATTAACTTGACATTTCTATATCTATTTTAATATATATAAGAACAGAAAGACAATCACATACACTTTTTAATTTTAATTTAATTTTATAGAAAGACATCTCTCCATGGAAATGATTAACTGTGTATTTAAACAGCAATAAAAAAGCCTGTCATGGACAAAACAAAATAGATCTTCTCTCAGACCAAGGCTTTCTGATAATCAAAATATGTCTCTCTCAATTTTCTTCTAGCTCACTATTGTTTTTACAATTGTGATATTGAAAATGAAAATGTAATTCTGCGCTACTCTGCCTTGGCAAAATACAATGCTGTTTTTAAATAGATTTCTTGATGCTGAGATTATATGTCCTTTCTAGTAATTATTTTTTCATATGAATTCTCATCTTACAATCAAAAACATTTTTGCCCGTTCTTCTTTTGCTATGCAGTTGGATATTAGTATAAATGGTGTTTCTGTTTATGTCTGATAACACAGGGATAACTTCCTGGTTCTGGACATTTATTTTGAAGCACTAAACTACGAAACAATCGAACAGAAGAAGGCATATGACATTGCTGGACTCTTGGGTAGGTTTTTTATTTGTTAAACATGTGTAAGAGGTTCTAACGTTTATTCATTCCAGCATATTTAATAAGCTATTTTATTAGTTTAGGCTATAGTCAATTAAGAGTTTAAAATAAAACACATGCAACAGACCACCAGTCTATTTCCAACATTAACTTAACTTATTACTTTAAATAACAGCCACTTTATTAGAGTACATTTGGTGAAGTAAACACTTGATCAGTTATTTTCAGATAGCACAGCTTACATATCACACATTGTACATTTTTAAGATTAAGAACAGGACAATTGGCACTGAATGACTAATGTAACGTATTAACGTATTAAAAACTATGATTCATGTTTTTGTCAGCAACAAAAAATTTTTTACTAACTTTTACTAACTAAAATGTCACAGCAGACCATATAAATTGCTAAAACAATAAAATATAAAAAAAATATATACATAGGCTTACATTAGTGGGAAAGGCATTTGCATGATAGCATGCATCTTCAAAGATAACACTTGGATTGATGGTTACAAAGGTGAAAAATTGTAAAATAAGAACTTTTAATTAGGGATTTAATTAAAGAGACTTTAACGAGACTTAACTAAATACCGAGCTAATCTTATTTAATTAATTCCAAAAAATCTAAAAGCTAATTGTCCTTTATAAAATATACTTATAAAACATGAACCTAAAATATTAAAGATGTACTTAAACCCACTGTGATAATGCTGTAAAAAAAAAAAAAAACTTATGTGATTTTTTTAGGAGATATTGGAGGTCAAATGGGACTGTTCATCGGAGCAAGTGTTCTCACGATATTAGAGATACTTGATTACATATATGAGGTACAGTTTTTTTTGTTTTTTTTTTGTCATGGAAAAATAATTCATGTACAGACATACTTTTTTTTTTTACATAAAATTTTATTAAAACCATTTTTTAACATATGTTTAACTTACTGGTTACTTTATAAAAATATTTTAATTTTTGATTTCATGTTGAAAGTTTATTTGCTTATTTGCTTTGAGGTTTTTCATGCATATATAGATACTATAAGAAGTATATAGAACACTAAAGTATTTACAAATAAATAAATAATAAAAATGTAAAGACTAAAGTAGATCTCAGACCTTCTGCTACACTAACAATTAACTGTGCTGCAATGCCAACCTGTTCTACTGTTACCAAAACTCTCAGTTCCTCTATAAGAATTTGAACCTATACAACATTCAGTGTAATTACTTAGTCTCTATCTTGTTACATTACAAACTCTTTTTTTGACTTTCTTGGTTTTTAATGCACATTTAGGTGGTCAAGTGTAGAATTAAAAGGCTTCTTAGACCAGAGAAAAACCAGACAGAACAGAATCAGAGAAACTCAATCCAGAGACGACGGAACTTGCAGGATCAGAACTTCAAAGCTCAACTTACATCAAATACCATTGCAACAGTCAGGCTGGAGGAAGTCAAAGCCAAGGTAACCAATGCACTGAACTAATGTTTTATACTTTATATATTAGCAGAGTAATAATCCTGATACTCAAGTATCACGTGTTTCTTTATGGAATTAAGAAAGCCTAGCTGACTCACTGCAGGATACTGTTTATATGCAAAGCATTGTTAAATTAAAGACACAGTGCTTTAAACAGTAAGTTTGTGTGCTGAAGTCATATGAGACTTCTTTTGTGTGTTTAAATCATTAAAACCCTCAGAAGATTGGATCAGTTTTAGATGAATGCTCATAAAGCAAAGAGGTTAATCAGTATGTAGATTAAGGACCACAGTAGGGATCTCCTGGAGAGTTTATATGGAAATGTGGGCGATGGAAAAAAATAAGAGTTCTCAGTTGCTGTGTCTTACTATATACTAGTGTAGGTACACCTCTGAACAGAAAAGTCATCAACTTTTACATACTCATGAGCAAATGTATGTGAAAACCCACTTACAATAATTCAGTGTGGGCATTTTTGCTCAGTTTAATTTAAAGCCTTTAATTTAAATAACGCCTTCTCTCATCTATAATAAACTGCAGTCCCAGATAGCACCCTTTACTATTTATTAAGAATGGGGGAAAATTATGAATTTGCATCCAATTATGAAAAAGTTTAAGGAAAGCTTATGCTCCCTGCTTTAGATATACTGTACTGTATAATGGATTACTATGTGCTCTTGTATCAGCTTTTTACTGACAAATGAACTATAATAATAACAACAAATCTCCTGTATTACATCATTGGCATACATACACCTGGGAAAAATATCAGGTAAGGTAAAAATATTGGTAAGCTTTGAAAAACCACTTGGTTAAATAATGTGTGTAAGAATTCAGAAAAAAAAGATAAAAAAATAACACTTAACTGGTCTTCTTTGTAGTTGACACGACTAAAATGGATCGAAACAAAAATAATATATGTAATAATTTATACTTATTGGTTATCAAAATGGAATCACATAAATTATTCCTTGTTTACAGTGAGAGATATCTGGGTGTGCTGAGATGGATTTGAACTCACTTAGACATGCAACCACGTGTGTAACTGAAAGATATTAATAAAAAATAAAATGAAGATAGAAAAAAAAAAAAAAACTTTTAAAAAGCCACCCTGGTTAGCAGGCCAATCTAAAGACCAGCAACCGGTGTACGACACACAGCACGTATTAAAAGGTTATGTCGCCCCAGTCTTTAGACCAGCAACCAGCTAAAAAAGACAAGAAGTAAGAAGGAAGAAACACCTTTAGACTAGGCTTTAGCAGCTAGCATGGAAAATATGCTGAGTACTTAAGCAGAGAATTATTTAGAGCGTACAGTGGAGTGGTTTCTCTCTTAGCAGCAAGGGTTTAAAGATAAAGGCCTGACACTGTGCCTGATGCTGTTTATATAGCATTCACCTGTAACCAGTCTTCTAATTACCAGTCATGGATCTCTGGCTCCAGGGCGGCACGGTGGCTTAGTGGTTAGCACGTTTGCCTCTCAGCGCTAGGGATTCCTGGGTGAAGTTTCCATGTTCTCCCCGTGTCCACGTGGGTTTCCTCTGGGTTCTCCGGTTTCCTCCCACAGTCCAATAACATGGATCAAGTCAATTGAGTTCTCCAAATTGCCCCATATAGAGTTCTCCAAATTGCCCCATATAGAGTGTGCATGTGTGCCCAGCGATAGATTGGCGCCCTGTCCTGGGTGTATCTGCCCACTGCCCGAAACGTTCTCCCCTGGATGAGGAACCCCCCCGCGAATCTAATATAGGATAAAGCGGAAGATAATAGATGGATGGATGGATCTCTGGCTCCCCCAAGTGGCTTGCCTAAGTCTTGTTGGTGGAACTGTTAAAATGTAAATATGTTGAGGTTTGATCCAAAACTCAAACTACCATGTTAAAGTGTATAAAAGTTTCCAAAATATCTTTAGTATTCAACCTTTTGATGTGGTTATTTGGTTATCTGCCGTTTGCTTAGTCTGCTTTATTACTTAGAAGAAAACATTGGAACACATTACACTCACGGGAGTTTTTATGACATCCAAAAAATAGGTCCACTGTTTTCCTATTAGATTCCTATTAGAATAAACACCCACCACTTTTCTAGAAAGGCTTTCCATAGTTTTTTGGAATGTGTCTGGGTAAATATCTAAAAGAGATAATTTCTAATGTCTAATTTCTGAGGGGAGACACTGATGTTGAATGAGAGGGTACCTGACTTTGTCTTAATAGAACTTTGAGTCACGCTGGAAAAGTCTAAATGCATGGCTATGTGCTTGATTTATACATCTGAACTAAATATACATTTGAACTAAATTGAACACCTGAATTCAATTATTCATATGTCACAATAAAGACCGTATAGTTAATATAGTGTAGATTACTTACAAAACAAACCAAGACTTAAGTCTAGGTCAAATAAATTTGTAGTTTATTCTGTTATTAGTTGCATTAAAAGCTTGGCACTGGGCCTTTTTTGGTTCATGACTGTAAACTGCTGTAATACAGCATTCTAGGAGGTAGTTTTTAGACAATCTGAATGCTATAAAAAAAGTGAAATTTTTGCAGATTGAAAGTCTTGAAAGTTTTGATGAATAGGCTTCAATAAAGAATCATCAGATTCATTAATATTACTTAAGCCTACTTCAGATCAAACAAATAAATACATTTTAAATTAAGTATAGTCCAAAGTCATGATCATTACAAAATGCAGTTTTTATGTTAATCATTTGTTGTGCCCATTAGATTTACTTACAACTCCTCAAAGATGCTGCTTCGCAGTTATTATACTGTTTTCTAATCCTTGGCTATTTTTCTGTTTGTCAGCAGGAGGCTAATGATGGTGCCAGAGCTTATCCACACAGTGTATATCCAGCATCAATATTACCAAACCACCACACACATGGCGCTGGACAGCAGGACTTTGCTTGCTAGAAAAGCAGTCTTAATTTCTTCCTCCTGTAGGCATTTGGTTGGAACCTCACATTCGAACTGGATATTCATGTTTATCACCTGTGAAAGCTGCAGCCAAAGTCGAACCCCTGTGGAGTGCACAATGAATGCCCCTTTTCAGGCTGCACATGGCATGTGGGGGGTCAAACTGGCTCGGACTGGCTCTGCAGTTAGCACACGATTATATTGGCCCCATAATGAATTAGCAACGGTGAAAGCGCTTATAGTGCATGTCATTTACATTGTCCAATATTTTACATGATAGAAGTGTAGAATTTTTGAGCAAGTGTTTTTGATAGCAGTGAGATTGTAGTGAAGGACACTGGTGGTCTTATTGATCTAACACCTCAACACCATCACCATGATAATAAATATAAGCTCTTTATGTCACCTGCTGGACGAAATATCTAGAAGGATATAAGGCCTTCTGAACGGAATGGTGTTTTAAACACTCTGTAAAAAAACTTGTATGAATCTGAAACTTATTTTAGTGCACTTAGTGGGAATTTCCACCACACACTTTCCTCGTGGCTGCATCTCTCGCTGTCAGTTTATCCTCACAGGTCTCATCATTTGCTTTCTCATTACAGTCTCACAGAACAATGCCTGCTTGTGGTGTCAAAGCAAATTCAAGTTGGCAAGTATTGAGTTTAAATCATATTGTTGCTCTTTCATCATGCCGTCTTTCCTGGAATGAAACCACAGCCTGCAGTGCCTCATTGGGAGTCAAATAAGAATGAGAACAAGAGTAGGTCTATAATTCCAAAGAGGAATCACTACATACTAAGGCTTCACTCCAAACGCAGCCATCACTACAAATATAACTGCTTACAGGACAAAGGAGACTTATTTGTTTTGTATATAATAAAGAACTTTGATTCTTCATATTAAAATTTGTAGAAAGCACAGATATAAATGCAATTTACGCTAATTTAAATAAATGAGTTCAGATATTAAAGTTTGTTAAAATTCTTGAAATGTAAAATTTCTGCAAACAGGATACTATTTTTCTTCCTTTTTTATGGTACTGATTTGTTGTTCAACGTTCAAATGTTTCTTGTGTTAGCCCTTTTTTTGACTTAGACAAAATTTTTGGACTGTATGGTTCATTCAACAGAAAACGAGTCAAAAATAATAGTGTGATGTTAATTAGAGGTCACTATAAGGTATAACTGACTTCCCTCGGTTCTCCGGTTTCCATCCACAGTCCAAAAACATGAATTTAAGGTGAATTGACTGTTCTCAATTGCCTTGATCTAAATTGCCTGTATATGGTGTGTCTGTGTGAGTGAGTGCATGCCCAGCAATGGATTGGCGCCCTCTCCTGGGTGTATCTGCCCAGCACCCGAAACATTTTCCCCTGGATGGGCATGAGATGCTTCCAATTTTGTGAAAACATTTTGAGGAAGGTCCTTTTTGTTCAGGCATTACTGTGCCACAGTGTAAAAGGCCAGATCCAAGGCATTATTAGGTGACTTTGGTGTAAAAGAACCCTACAGAGCCCAAAGAAAATTTTTGGGAAGAACTTGAATAGAGCTTTTGTGTTAGACCCTTAGACATCTGTATATACTCCAGTAAATAATGTTTTTAATAAATAGGCACATTTTTTCCAAACCTAATTCAAAATATTGTAGAAACAAGAAGGTTATTATAGCTACACAGAGTATGTAATGTCATGAAAGTCCCAGTAGGTTTCCCAATACTTTAATCCACATAATGTGGATCTTGTAAATTTTAGTACCAAAGATTGACCAAATTCTTGCAAATAGTGAACTCAGCTTAAAAAGATAATAAACAAAGCATAAATTAGACAGACAAAGACTATTTATGGAAAATAATATCCTTGCCTTTTATGGCATCTAGTGACTATTATTAGAACTACAAAACCAAGACGATACAACATATTAAGATAAAATTGGCCTTTTTCTACAGTACCCAAAACACATAATCGCATTGTGTATAATTGTTAAAATGCTTTTATGTGTATTGAAAAATGACAGTTATGTAACATCCCTGAACCATTGACTTATGGATGACTCACTCATACTATTTTCCCCATAAACCTTCTAGAACAGTATTGGTATTTTAATCTATACATGGTAGCAGTCAAATGTTTTTGGAGTAAAGGGGACCAACACAGTATGTAATCTAGTATACAAACCGATGGACTACAGTCTGGAATTGTAGAACCATCCTTGGGTTCCAAAAAGTCCATCTTTAGGATATGTGGAACTACACCCTGTGAATATAATGGTTTTTATTTGATTTTAAACAAATATGTAATTTGTATTTGTTTATCTGCTTGTTTTTTAGGTACAGAAAGGGTACAAAAGATTTTGACTGAGCTTTTAGTAGCACTGAACTAGTGCTGTGATGTACAGTGCCTACAGAATATTAGAACAGTCTTTCTCCAATTGTATTGTTAGTGTTCAAGGCAAAATGCTAAAGGTGCCCCAGGCGTTCTGCTGTTTAAAGAGAATAAGACACAGAAATCTATAATTTCATCCCTAATTTCAAAATTACCTTTTTTGCCAAATTGCCTGAAATGAAATATTTTAGGTGATTTGTACTGAAAGGAGCCATTTACACAACCAGACCAGGTATTGAAAGCTTGTCAGATTGTTCAAAACTTAGTGTTACTTGAACTTTTTGGACAGGGTATGATTATTTTCTATAAGCACTGCAAACTATTAAACAGCAGTCTTCAATAAAAAACTGGTACTGCTACCTCAAAATGCCCAATATTAGCACATCATGGATAAACATGCTTTTTGTTGACATTAGGACCCAGTTTTTCATTACCACGGACCTCACTGAAATTTTGTATAAATCCTGTCAAATGTAATAAAACAAATACCTCACAACTTGTTTTTGTCTCAGAATTCACAGGCTTTTCTTCTTTCTTCTTTCAATAAATCATAATATATATGTCATAAATATAATAGTTTTATATTTTCTTTTACACTATTTATACACACACTGCAGACTTTCTCTTTGGAACTGCACACATTAGATTGTATTTATGTTACCAGGGCTAACCTTTCTCCACCATTTCAAAATAGTGGTACTGTCTAAGGAATTAATAAAAAAAAAAAATACAGATATATGGATGGATGGGCATGGAGAAACCCAACCCGCCACGACCCTAGCATAACAAAATGAGATGGAAATAACAACAATAATATTTATGAGAACAGTAAATGTCTAACTGACCATAGTTGCTTGTAACAGTAATATTAAAACATGCAGGATATGACCGTTATTGCTCAACTGAATGAATTTGCATTTACTAATTTACTACTTGGCCTAGAGCTTTTAAATGGTTATTAACTCAATCTCCTACAAAAATACACCTACAAAAAAAAAACAACATTCTCCTCCTACAAAAGCCACAACCTTGCACTAGATTGTGAGAGTTCATTGGAATTCATTTTTTTTTTATCTACAATAGCACTGAAGAGATAGAGATCAGGCACTGATGGTGTACAGCTGGTATTTTTTTTACATTCAGAGTGGGAGACTGGGATCTGTGCTCTGAGCACATTCAATCAATTCTTTTACTTCTCTATCTTTACCACACGAGGCTTATTACATTAAAACAGGCAGACACATTTACCAAACAGCAGCCAACCAAAACCAATAAAAAATACACCATATACTTGCCAGATTTTACTGTTAGATTAACAAAACAGTTTAGCCACTAAGGAAATTTTATGTTCTGCCGTCTGGTGATATACTTTACACCACTAATGTAAAATATGCTTATTCCAATCTATAAAAAATATCTTAATAAAAAGCTAAATCTTGATGATTATTATGCTAAAATGATGAGATGTTTTACATAACACATGTTTTATGTGAGCGGCACGGTGGCTTAGTGGTTAGCACGTTCGCCTCTCAGCGCTAGGGATTCCCGGTTCGAATCCCCATCTGGGTGGAGTTTCCATGTTCTCCCCGTATCTGCGTGGGTTTCCTCCCACAGTCCAAAAACATGGATCAAGTTAATTGAATTCTCAAAAATTGCCCCTATAGAGTGTGTCTGTGTGAGTGAGTGTGTGCCCAGTGATGGATTGGCGCCCTGTCCTGGGTCTATCTGCCCAGCGCCCGAGACGTTCTCCCCTGGATGGGCATGGGGAACCCCACCGCGACCCTAATAGAGGATAAAGCGGGAGATAATGAATGAATGAATGAATGAATGTTTTATGTGACACTTCACCAAGTCTGATTTAAATTGTCAGTATCTAGGCAACACATGGGTCGCAGGAATTTATGCTAGCGATCTTTTTATTGGAAAAATCTGGAAAGAAACTGATATATAGATTGTTAGTAATTCTTAGAGTAGCCTAGTGCTTTTACCATACTGCATGACCGTCCTGGGTTTGAGTTTTGAACAGGGTGGAGTAATTCCTGTTTCTACATGCTTTCAGTGTAACTACAAAAACATCATCAGTACAACCCTCATCACTATAAAGCAATATAAAACATTTAAATACATTATCATATTCATTTGAAATAAACACAATTACACAAAGTTAAGAAGTGACCTTTAATATCAAATTATTTCACAAAACAACTTTTAAAATCTACAAATTTGTAAAAATGTAGTGTCACTTAAAGGCATCAAGCCTCTGTCAGGAATGACATAAATCCTTTTGTTATCCTTATTCAAGTAATATTGATAAAATGTATTATTACAATGACGTTTTTTACTGTTGAATTCTGTTGTGTCTGTGCAAAAGTAACAGGAATGACTTTTTCTTTCTACTGTATGTGCTCCGAATAAGGTACAAAAACAAATAGTGCACATAATCACACTAAACTGTGAATAAAATGTGCTTCTTAATTGGTTACCCTGTTTTAAAATTAAACTTCTCTACTCCACTTGTACTCTGATCGCCCACTTTTTAAGGAAAACCTGCTGGTTTTTACACTCATTGTCCATTTGATCCGTTACAGTTATGTACCTGATTATGTACACTTATGTAGTTTACTCTGTAGTCCGATGATCAGGAGAAACCCAACAGAGCGGGTATTATTTGGTCGGAGTGTGAGTCTCAGCACTGCAGTGTCTCTGATGTGCTGGTGGTATGTCATGCTGGTAAGAGTACACGCAATTAGATTCATTAACCAAACTGCGCTACCTTGTAATGTTTGTAAACTCACACGGTGCTGCATACAAGGTACTGGTGGCTGGACATTTATGTTTGGTGGGTTCTCTCAGCAGAACCCAACATCCTCTATATTAACTGCTACACTACAGTGCCGTGCTGAAAATCAGTTACCACCCAAATAACACGGTTCTGTGATGCTTCTGTGGGACTTTTCCTGACATGGGAAAAGATCACATAGAAAGAGTATAAAGGTATGCAAGAAAAAGATGGACTATAGTCAGTAGTTACAGAAAATGAGGTGGAGGGAACTAAAACAATGGAAAAAGGGTCAAAATATGAAAGTGATCTGTCAACAGATTTGACTTTTAGCACTTTAAACACTCCACACATAAAGAAACATCTATAACAACAAGGACAAATCAAGGGTCATATTGATTAAATACAGGATGAAGAGCGTTGTTATTTTAGAACCTTCTCAGATGGTAGGCTCAGTCTGCAAATTTAGACCATTTGGTCAGCACAAAACTGACAACATGAACCTCCACTTTAGAATGTCAGCTAACTGACCAATGGTCATCAATATGGCTGATATCATTACATAGCGAGGACCTCCCCATAATGCGGTATGTCAGGAATCGGTTTGTGATTCTTTTTTACAAACTGGTTCTGGGTCTGATGTAAACAAAGCTTGCCAGACAGTAAATTGGTTAGTCATAACATTAGTTTTATGAAATTCACTGACCACATTTGGCACAACCATTGCAAATCAGACCTCTGATGCTGAATGCTGGACAGGTGGTAATGAGTCAATTCACTGAGCTTTTAGAGTAAAAAAAAAACAAAAAAAAAAAAAACTGTGCTTAGATATAGTTGGGCATGTTGTTCATGTGTACATGTTTTTATTACAGTTTAACCTTTGTATTGCACATAAAATAGGTTATGATATTGCACATGGGGTTGCATTTGAGACCTTCTCTGACAGAATAGGCTACTGTGTATCCCTGGACTTCCTGCATGAGCAAGCACGGTACCACTCTTCGATCAGCAACAGCAGCAGAGAAACTTGGAATTCAATATATACTACTAAATATAAATAATAATAGATTTAGGCCATTAAGCATCAGCATATCAGTACCGCAGAAAGAAAGTAGGAACTGTAAATGCAAACACACATACTCACACACACAAATCTGTGTACATTCATGTCCTTGTAAAGACTTTATGAAACGTTTTCTCAAGTAGTAAGATTTCAGTACGAATAAATGGACAACCACAAAGTACTGCACTCACAAGTGGATCGGTTTCAGCTTCTTTACAAGTCATGAAATTCACTGAACTCATTGAGGAATGATGGAAGGCATGCAGGCTATATGCAGCCCCTTGTGCTGACCAGTCGTGGCAAGCAGGAATGGACGTGTGGTGGGAGACAGAAATAAACTTCTATGTGGGTGGATGCAAACACACAGGCATTTAGACATTCTTGAACCCAAATGCTGAACTGGATGTTTGCCGGCATTGAGGTCTCTAGTTTTGCTGTAAACAAAAGTATGCCATGGCTCACGTTTCGCTACTCCATCCACGATTCATATTGCCTTGGAGCCGCCATGGAGACACTTCCTAAACATTTGCACAGTTCTCTCAAACTAGTTGCTTCAAATACAGGTTAACATCCTGCTCGTTACCGGTTCACCAAGTGGCGGCTTCAAAGATGATCGCAGGAAATCTGGCAGCACAGAATGTCGCTAGCCCAATGCCAGTCTCTGATTCTTGCGCCGTGATTGACAGACGAGCTCAGGTGCTGTTGCCCTGCTCCTGTTCGAACACCAGCATGGCGAGTTGCGAGCGCGAGCCGAGGCTCTCGTGCTTGCTCTGGAGGCAGCGGTGAAAAGCATCCTCACTCATCCGCGAGTCACACGTGTGGTTACGGTAGTCCTGACGGAGCGCCGGCTCTACCGCACGGAAGACATGTAGACCCGAGAACCGCACAAACACATCGTATGTATCCAGGCTCTCCAGGAGCTCCTCGTCCTCGCGCGCCTCCGCGTCCATATGCCCGCGGGCTGACATGTAGTCGCCGTTGTAGAAACATGCCTCCTCGAAGGTGTAGCGGTCGAAGTGCCCCACCTCGCGCCCTAAATCTGGGGCTGTGGGTACAGTCTGATCGGAATGGGTCACTCGAGGGTCAAAGTTTTGAAAATGGACGGGAAAGAACACCTGCCAGCCGCTGATGGCGTTCATGCGGCAGCGATTCAGGAATTCTGAATTAAGCATCGTATCAGCTGTGGCCAGAAGGAACAGAGTGTCTGCGGGGTGCTTCCTAGACACCACGTCAAGCACCCGCAGAAGACCAGGGTTTTCTGTCTTCATGCTGATCCACGGCACTTTGGTGTTGGGGAAGCGGCGTTCCATGACATTGACTTTGGCCTTAACTGTTGCGAAGACATCGTCTGTGCCCACTTTCTGAGCCTCGGCGGATTCGTACAGAAAGAGGAAGCTGAGTATGGCATTTTCAGACAACTCAAACATCCCAGTGGCGCACTGGTCAAGAAAACGAAGTGCTGCAGATCGATCACTGCTGGTTATCGGCAGTAAAATATGCACCCGTGTGGCCTCAGTGACGTAGGGCATGGGAATGATCTCCACCCGGCTAAGTGGGCGCAGCAAATGGACGCGGCGCTCCAACGGTTCTGTGGAACCCGACTGCGTCTCAGCTCGGAGTTGCAGGTCAAGGATGTACTCCATGCCACGGGTCGGATCAAAGCGACGATACCCGTTTATCAACCGTGGCGCGCTTAAATGCAGCACAGGGGAATATTTCTTATTTAGCTCTTCCAAAGCCACCTGGATGACATCCGCCACATCGGCACGATCCACACCACTGAGCTGGCACTTGGGGGAACCGTCGACACAAGAGAACAGGTGCTCCTCAGTAAAGTAATCCCAGCGCAGCACCTCAAAACGAGTCTTGGGCTCAAAGGGAGCAGGGACACCCACAGGCCATAATGTGCTCTTGTTGCCATCCACAGCCAAGTGACTGATGTTCTTAATCTCAGCCTGAAGCAAATTCAAAAATATATAATTAGTATAAGTGCTAAATATTAAAAATATTAAACTTCTCAATTATTTTAAACAGCTAAACAGTAAAGTACATATTATGTACCAAAGTTCCCAAGGGTTTATACATTGTGCCTACAGTGGCTTTAATGGCATTCTATTCTAACTCATATCATCTTGACAGCTTAATCCTCTACTAGGGTTCCTCATGCACATCCAATGGAAAACATTTTTGGCTGCTGGGCAGATACACCCAGGTCAGGGCACCAACCAAACTCTGGGCACACACTCACAAGGACACGGGGAAAACATGGAAAGTCCATACAGATCGGAATTACAACTGGATCCTCAGCAGTGAGAGGTGGACGTGCTAATCATTATGCACCACCTCCACCCCACAGTGTGTCTGTAAGAATATAAGACCATTTACCCATCCAAAAGAGCATTTGTGAGGTCAGGCACTGATGTTGGACAAAGGAGTCTGTCTTATAATCATTATTGTGCTTTTTCCCCAAAGTTGTTTGATGAGGTATCAATTTAGTTTATTTATGAGTTTATCCTCAACAAATACCTGTTGTTCACTTTGAGGCAGAAGCCCTAACCGCTGCACCACTATGCTGCCCACATGCAAAGTAGGTAAACTGGTGATATTTAATTGTTCATTGACATAAATCTGTGCTTATTTTTGTTGTTTTTAAAATCAAAATAATATTGAATAGACCTCCAGGGAGTCTCCAAACCCTGTCTAAATAAGTGATGTAATAGGTTACAGCAGTTCTATCCTAATAAGTGGCTAACAATTCATTGTGTGCATGTTTGGGTGCCAATAAGACGACTGAACAACTAACTTACCTGTAGTTTCTTAATTTCGTTGTAGGTTTTCTGAAGCTCTCTTTTGGTAAAGTATCTGTGTAGATGATACATCTCATCTGGGCTGCTAACAGGGTGAACTGTGAGAGCATCCTGAAAATCCGCTCTCTCCTCTCCGATGGAATCAACGTCATTCTTTATTGTAAAAGAATTATAATGAAGACCCTGTGATACAAAAATACATTTTAGCTTTAAAAAGCAGCCAGTCTCCGTTCTTAATGATCTATTGTACACAGTCTGAAAAGTGTTCAAAAGTGGCAATAATAAAATTGAAAAAGGTACCATGTTGATTTTTGCCATATGGCAAATTACAGGGCATTATAACTAAGAAAAGGACACGTCATTGTTAGATTAGGGTTAAGCACAGTCAGGCGCCAGCATCAGTGCCATCTCTAGAATTAGCAGCAATGCCGTTTTAAACATCTCATCCTAATTACCCTAATTGACTTAACAACTCTCAGCAGGCTTTTCAACCCAGCCCGCAAAGTCCTTTCACTTCTGGCTTACTTATAACAGAGCTCTGGCACTCTAGTTTGGGAATCCTACGGTACATCGAGCCTTTAAATTTATGCTTTCTTGGTGATAGAAGCCCAAAACATTCATGTTTGCTGCTTGTAAACAAAATTGGTGTTGTTTGAAGTCTGAAAACTGCTTGCCTTGTTCTCTTTAATTCAAATGACCAGCTGTCTTGGCATCCGAGAAGTGATCATTTTGCAGCAGCCGGTCTTGTCTAAGATCTCTCATCGTCTTGTGGTTGAAGTACTGCCGCTCTTATTCGTAAAGACTATTTTCAGTGAAAACGTTCTGTAAGAGGATCGAACTACAACACTAAGACTGGCTGTGAATCAGCATGCACATGTTTATTAGTCTTAAGCACTCTGTTTACTTTTACTGCTTTTTTTGGTTTGTTCCATTTCAGGGTCACCACAGTGGAGAAGATCCATATGTTCAAAATGGCAGAGGTTTACCCCTGATTCCTTTTCTGACACAACCCTCCTGGGATTGGGAACTGGCACTGCAAGGGCACCAATACATCACCCTTAATGGCTAGGACAATGCAGTCTCGCCAATTTACCATCATCATGTCGTTTGGATGTGTTAGAAAACTGGAGACCCTGGAGAAATCCCACAGGCACCTGGGCCAAACTTGCTGTAAAGCGGTTGTGCTAATCACTGCACCACCATACTCCCTGCCAGAATACTGTATACAAAGAAACACGTAGAAAATCTCCTGCATGCCAATTCACTTTCAAGTGCCAGCACGTAATGGCAAATTCAGGATTAATGCATCAAAATTTTTAAGCAACCTCGTGTTACCAAGCAACAGTGTTAGCATTCTCACAGAACGGTTTATTGTGAATGTAATTTTTCCATGATAATCACAGTATAGAACATCCGGGATGTCAAACTCCTTTAACATAGCATTTTCAGAGCTCTAACAAATTAGCAACTGAACACCATTAAGGATAGTAAGAGATTTATTCTATATTGTACACCCTTTATTTTACACTGGTTGTAATTTGCCTTAGAAAATGGTTGCTAACACCTTAATAACAGTCATTACTGTAAACCTAGCTAACCTGCCTTGTAAAGATAAATGGATGGAATGATGGCCAGCATTTGAAACGTCCACCACATACTGTTTATAGGTGTAAAAATGTCCTTCAAATTCTAATGGGGTCCCAAGTACAACACATACCTGATGTGTACAGTATAATTTGTACCTGCTATCG
This sequence comes from Corydoras maculifer, assembly GCA_019802435.1. NCBI lineage: Eukaryota > Metazoa > Chordata > Actinopteri > Siluriformes > Callichthyidae > Corydoras > Corydoras maculifer. The sequence continues at coordinate 1,123,707 of JAFMOD010000114.1, forward strand.
CTACGGCTCCTTGGCATCTCGATATAAACAGGGCAACCTCTCATAGAAGGAATAGACTCTTGGGTAAAGTGGTTTCCTGATGACAGCCGTGAGTTTGGCTTGAAAAATGAAGTCACTTGTGGCTAGAATAAACATGGTCCTCTCAGAGGAAGCCAACAACATGAACAGTTTGCTTTATCGACACTGGTCTGTTTTTGGAGCTGGGCAGGATGATGTGTGCCAAGCTACAAGCTCAACTTCATTTCTGCTGCCCATACAGCCCATATTTTCAAAACTATATTATTTCACCGTGTTACGTATATGAGGAATCTGTATTGGTATGTGGGCACGTCTTACATGAAAACACTGAACAAATGAACCAATATTTAGGGAAATTTTAATTTGTTGAGAAATGCTTATATAACAATTAAAATAAATGATAATGTATGAACTTTTACACTTCGGTTAATGCTAAGCAAAAACGATAATTACGTTCTCCTGACCCTCAACATGTATCTCTGCTTCCACAAGGCTATTCTTATCCACTATACCAATTTGTTTACAAAATGTACTGTAAACTTAAGGTGTCATTGATACATTTCAATCTAGAAACAATAATATAAACTATATAATGTTGGCATTGAAACAATTACAGCAAACATTCATTTTGTCCTGAGATGCAATGAGATGCACTTTGTAGTTCAACAATTACAGTCTGTAGTCCATCTGTATCTATTATTTTATCTCTCTTTACCCGGTTCTCTACGGCTCCCCATAGTACAAGTATTATTTGGGTGGTGGCTACTACTGCAATGCTGGACAACCGTGGTTTATAGAGGATTATAGTAGTTTGAGTAACCAGTGGTTATTGGGAATTATAGGAGTTTTGGAAACCGTTATTTATGGGGAATTACAGTAGTTTTGGTAATCATTGTTTCTGAGGGATAATAGTTGTTTTGGCAACGTGATATATGGGAAATTATAGTACTTTGGGGCAAACATTGTTTATGGGAAAATATATTAGTTTTGGCATTCATTGTTTATGGGGGATAATAGTAGTTTTGGCAACCATTGTTCAAATTGGATTATAGTAGTTTTGGCAACCACAGGATATCAACAAAATGCATTTTCTATCATTCTAGCACAAGCAGTGCTGTTATTCAAGTAACTTCAAGGATTGACAACAGCTCAGCCTCACAGCAGCTCAAAATCAGCAAAAGAATAGCACTGTATAGTTTTTAACTGCATATATAGTTGTTAACTCTAATTCTAATTGCTATTCCACTGAACTCAAATCATGTCCTCATGATGACTATCTGGCATAAACAGAGGGATGCAAGTTATATAACTCATCACAGATCAGTTAGCAGCATTTCTTAAACTTCATTAATAAGCACAGTGTAACCTGGAGCCATGCTTTCTTAATAAGGATGTTGTTAATGACTATAATAATCACATCATCTAAAAGGTTTTACTAGCTCACACTAACTCCACACAAATCGTGGTTCCCATGTAGTCACTGTGGGGTGCCTTTTAAAAAATCCAGCAGCAAATCAGGCTGCAAGCCAAATGGGGCATAGAAAGTAAGCAAAGGTACGCGATTATGCTGCTTAAAGGAGAAAAAGAAACAAATTTAATATTTCATTTTTTTTAAATTCTCTGTTCAAAATAATGATGTAGCTTAATATCTGAAAAGTCTGGAAAATGCAGGTTAATAACACAGGTCTCGTGTTAATAATGTTAGGCTGTATTATGTCAGATGTCAGTATAGAAACCCGAACTGAAGTGGTTTTGACACATCGTAATTTCTGTTGTCTCTTTAAGCGTTTTTTCCACCAATTTCACCAGAATTGATATTGACTTGTTTCAATTGATTTCTGCTTATCGAATTATTGTTTCAGTTACATTATTTTAGTCTTTGGGGTCGATTGCAGCCTGTGGAACTTGATATCTGTAATACCATGATAGCTGTAGTGTCCAATGTAGTCCCACTTTTTGCTCACCTACTGCCACCCACCTTTAGAATATCTAGGAGATGGCATGTTAGCCAACATACACAGGTCCTGCAGAACACACTTTTATTTTTATCAGATATCTGATTTTTAGAATGTTGAATTTTGATTGTCAATATTAGTCGTTACTTGGAATGTGTCTCACGAATGAGGCTGAAATTAACCCATCTTCAAGTGACAAAGTTACATAAAGTGTAATACCTATTATCTGTCATTAGTGCAGCTTATGTTACATGTCGCGCTTTCTTTATTCTGTTGTGAATATGGAACCACAACAAGCAGGGGGTGTGGCAGAGAACTTCTTTTCTTCAGGTAATGTGAGCAGATGTAATAAAATCTTGTTTTAAATTCTTGCCAGGTGCCACGTTTTGAATAGTACATCATGAAAAATATATAATGGAATTAAGACAAAATGCATGGCATTGGCTCAGAGCTGCAGAAATGAAAAATAAATCAAACTGCTCTATATATCTCGGATTCGAAGAAAGAAATGGATGTTCAGGTTTCTAGCTACTTTTGGTCTAATATTGTAAATAGTATATGCTGTGAAAAAAATAAAATGTCACAATGTGCTTCTGTTCTTTCACTGACCTCTAACTGAGGTCGACATTCAGAACAATCACTAATAGATTAGTTTGTCTTTCAGCACAAAATTCAGTGCAAAATTACTCATCAGCATTAAAACACTAACTGTCATTTAGTTAAACCCACTCACGTAAAGGAAGAATATAGACTTCACACAGACAGAACCTTCTGGCCATGCAGCTATGCAAGTTTACACTACACTACACAACACACCACAACACACTTCAATTTGTCATAACTAGAGATGGAAAGGTAACATATTTTGTCAGACCATGTACAAGTATCATTTGAGTCTTTGCCAATACTGAGTAACACCAACTTTACCCGGTTACAACATCCATAAATCCATCCTTAATCCTATACTAGGGTCGTGGTGGGGGGTTGTTTCCCATTCCCATTAAGGGTAAAACAGTTCAGGCTGATACACCCAGGACAGGGCTCCAATCTATCCCTGGGCAATTCACCTTGAATCCATGTTTTTAGACTGTGATGTTGGACCTCAGCCTATCATTCATATGCCTGTTTTATGTTCTATGGTCACACAGCTATTTCATCAAATGAAGTTGTGTAATAAACAGACTGGTAAATAACACGTCTTACCTCATGCTCATCCACACAGCTAATGCCAGCGTAATCATTGATACATCGTCCGAACCACTCGTCTGGCCTGATGCTCACGATATCCGTTCTGCACTGCTCCAAGAAGGGCTCGATCTTCAGCAGTAAAGCCCGGGACATTAGGAAACCAGAGCCTTCATGACAGTACCTTCTTTGAGCCTCACCACCGATGAACTCCCCCGGGTGACCCATATACAACTGGAGGTCCATGCTCAGGTGGTTCACCAATGTCTTCAGCCTATCAGGCTGGGTGTAAGTGTCATCCTGGAGAACATAGAACCAGTCATACTCCACCACATGATGCTCCAAGAGGTACTGGATCATCTGTAGCATATTTGGCACTGGTCGCTCATCGCCTCTAGCTACTATAAACATGCCATGTGGTACTTTGCGGCCCTGAGAGCTGGTAAAAAAGATAAGGCGACCATCCAAATGATGGCTCAGGGTCCGGTTTACTGCCACAGCTAATGTATTTAAGGTGTTTTTGGAGGTCATAATGACTACGAAAAGACGTTCTCGGGTACCCAGCTCAGTACTGGCATACTTGGATCTAAGGGGAAAAAAACAGGCAAAAATGTAATTTAGTCAGAACAATCAATAGATTATCACAAGTAGCATACTGGAAATACTCACATTTTAGAATGTTTCTACATGTTATGCTCACAGGCATGATCCCATAATTGCTAGGACTGCAGATTAACATTTATACATTTAAACATTTAAAGTGTGGGAAGTACAGATTTTACTAATCCATGACATAAAGCTTTTAAGTTACATCCCTGAAAAACCATTGTTACGGCTAATGGTACTTCTGACATCACAGCAGAACCATTCCATTACCTAAGAAGTGTGTGCTGGGAAATGCATCAACATGTTCCCAACAGCACGCTGAGCTTTTTTTAATAACAGGAACAAGGAATGAGATCAAACGTGTGGGATCAGAAAAGTCTTTAATCATTGCGGCAATATTGCCAAGTCAAGTGCCTCGAAGACCTCTAATGTGCAAAATGGTCCCAGGAATAGGAGAGCACAGATGTGGGCTTTAGGCTGTGGCAAACGGGCGTGGACACTCCAAAATAGTGATTGACACCAAGGCTTATTTTAATGAGCTTTGGTACATTTATACTTGTAGTTTATTCAACTTGTCCTGGATCAAAGCAGGAACAGATTCATTGTTGAATTTCAGTTCATTTAGTATTCTAACTGGAACCAAAAGATTTAAACTAATATCCCATTTATGAGGTCCCATCCTGATTAGCTTTCATAATATAGATTTTGCTACCCAACTTTTTTATTACTTCAAGATTTTCAACGGATATGATGACTGGCTTTGGATGAAAATTAAAAATCAGCATGAGTCTTATGTGATTCTTATCTGATTCTTAAAGTATGTGCTGTTTCATTAATATAGTATACATAGTACCAGTCAAAAGTTTGGACACACCCACTTCTTGCTCTGCCCATTTTCTCCACGTCTGATTAGTTCTTAAACATTTGGTGAATCAAAATGAAAAAATTTTAAATAATAAAAAAATAAATAAATAAAAAAAAGGGTTCTAAAGATTGTTTTGTTGCCTGAGGCCTCTAGATTTACTTTTGTCTGCAGGTAGGAATTTTTGGGATTTCTTGACATTTAACCCCCACCCAGCCCCCCACCAGCACCGACTACTCCACCACCTCCTCCATTCTGATGCCATTCCAGCAGTAATCCTTAAACATTCTTTTACAGATAGCCAAATTCTGAAAAGTCTGGATGATGGATGACCAATTTAGTCAAAAAACAGAAGCAGTAAAAAAGTATTATCACTGAATCAAAATGAATAATCACTCCAAACCAAGTAACAACTCCAAACCATACTATGCTTTGATGATGCAATACATTTCAATTATAACTGTCTGCTGCTTAATGAGATACCATATGTGCAATATTTGATTCATTTTATTACCTCTATTGTATGACTGTAAGGAACTGAAAATTAGAAAATAAGAATTTTATCGTGTATATATAGATTTCTAATTCTATTTTAAAATTTCCTATTTTTTTTTCTCTTCTTATCTCTTCTAATGACTAGATACCTTTTTCACCTTTCTTCTAATGTATTTGCCGAATGCCCCCTTTGTGGGACAAATAAAGGTTTATCTTATCTTAACTTATCTTAATAATTATCTGATGTCATGGTATCCATAGTAATCAATTTATACGACGATTGAAACAAAACAATGCGTGTTAAGGAATCGATTCACACGACTTGAAAGGAAGAGTTCTTTTCCGAAACATTCATTTGACTCCCAACTCAGTGGTCGCGACTCCAGAGGATACAGGACCCACAGATACTCATTACGCCTACCTGAAAACTTTTTTTGGAGGACCTTCCTGGGCAGGTTTGTTGTATGGTACTATTTTCGGCTGAAAGTCGTCTTCGTCGGCGTTACCGGCGGCTATGGAGCTTGGCTTGCGCGCTCCTCCCGGCGGAGCCACCGGCGCCTCCATGGTCGGCTTCACGGCGCCGGAGCCGCAGCTCTCGTCCACCCATGTGACGCTGAGCAGACTGAGGGTGAAGCCCAGCGAGATGCCCACCACCACCGGCCCGATCGGCCTGAGCAGAGAGATCAGCGTCGCGATCCTCATCGCTAACAACCGGTAGGCTGCCCGCTCGGTCGCTCGCTGCACCCACCGATAATGCGACGGTGTCGGGCGAGTGGAAAAAAAGTCCTCTCGCCACAAAGCCGCTTTTCCGAAGGACACCAGACACAGCCGCTGCTCAGTGACGTGTCACCGACCAGAGACCCGCCTCCCCGGGAACGTCACGTCTCACACGCTGCCAGCTGACGAAGGCACGCACACAGCAGTGCGATGTTTTGGTTTTGAAGAAAGAAAGAGGGGATGTTGGACAGAACGACACATCTTTTTTTAAACATTCACGATTAAACGTTTCCCCCCATGTCCGCGTGGGTTTACTCCGGGCTCTCTGGTTTCCTACCACGGGCCACGGTTTGAATTCTTCAAATTGCCCCATATAGAGTGTATCTGTGTGAGTGAGTGTGTGCCCAGCGATAGATTGGTGCCCTGTCCTGGGTTTATCTGCCCTGCACCTGAAACGTGTTCCACTGGATGGGCTTGCGGAACCCACCCCCAGAACCCTAGTAGAGGATGAAGCGGAAAATGATGGATGAATGGATTAAACGATTGGGGCTGTTTGGTTGGTGGGGTGGTGGAACCAGTGTTAGAGGTCCACTTACTTCCTACCTTATTATTACCTCCTCCTACCTCTGTATAATAGAACTTTTTCTTCAGTTTAAAGTGTCTTCATAAACAGGCAGTGGTATTTTAAAATGTACAAAAAATGATTTTTCATGATGTGGCTTTTTTAATTGGTATTTGTAATAAATATAGTTTAAAAACATTTGAGGAGAGTTAAGACCAAATGCAGCTGAACTTTTCTATTTAGAAAAAAAAACAAGTCTAGCTGGATACAAATGCACGTTGTAACAGGATTTGAGTTCTTTTATTATGTGTATGTTTTTTGAATACTTTGTTTGTGAATGTGGCTATGCTCTGTTTTTCAGATGAATTGCTTTTCTTAGTTGTATGAAATAGGACATGGTAAACAAAAACAAGAGGCTTAAAAAAAACTAAAGGCCAATATATACTCAAGTAATCCACACACACATACACACATACACACACACACACACACACACACACACACACACAAAGTAAAAAAAATAAAAGTGGAATAAAATCTAATATTAATATAAATATTTCTTGTGCCCTCATGTACAAAATAAGGACCTTAAAGCCTGCAAAGACCCCTGACCTTAAATCCAATGAAAGTCTTTGTAATGAGCAAAACCTTGTAAACCTGCTTTCATTTCTAATATCACTTCTGGCCTCCTAAATGCTTTTTTGATTGAATTGGTACAATCTCCCACAGTCGTTGTGCAAATCCTATTGCAAAGCTATACATTGAAGCTGTGGGGGGCTGGGAAACTTTATTTTAATAACCAAATCAGATTCCCAACAAGATCATACTTGTTTGATTGCAAGAACTCTTACCATTCAATAGCCTCATTGTTTTTATTTTTGTTGGAGTTGCTTCCTCAAGTGTTTGATAAGGTTTAGCTTAGGGTTCTGTGCTGGCCATTAAATGTTTTACACACCGATCTAATGCAACCGCAGTGTACCGGCATAAAGGATCCAGTTTTAAGTTTTAATGTTGTAAAAGCCTGTAATTGACTTTTTAATATTAATGCAAAAATAGTTTCCTAATACACCAAATTTACAGCTCATTAAAGACTAAACGTCTTAAATTAATTACTAATACTTAATTAAAAATGTCTTAGTTATTTAAGGATATCTAAATAATTGCATGCTTGTAAAGAACATGTTCATCAATAGAACCCTTTGTTTCATTCTTTCGCAATCTTTGCTCTCTCACTTCCACACACTGCCCTCTGAAGAAAGACTGCTTCTTATTATCTATTTTTTCAACTGCCACTTGAAGAAGAAGAGAAGAGGTGGAGCTGTCAGTCCCCTGGTTTGGCCAATGACTGGGTTCCTTTCTTGAACTTTCTCCCCCTTACAGAGCAGATTTCAGCCAAATCCCCACACCTGCAAATCTTACTGTCAGCTATCTTACCGATTGCTTTCCCAGGAGGGCCACATCTGATCCCTCTTTCCTCACCTCATCAGATGACACAGTTTAGGAACTGTAAGGACTTGTCTGGGCCTGGACCACATTTACCTTCACCAGACACAACTTTTTCCAAGGTCTATTTACAAGGGTCTATTTGTTCAGCACAAAAGCGTGTAAGCTTGCCTTTCAGCAGGTTTTATCAAATGTCAGCTGATTATGAAATATTAATGGGGCTTCGTAGCCTTATTACATATAAGCTTCCACATTGATTTTAGTTCTTTAACAGTGTCATGCGGTAACACGGCACGCAGGACAAAGCCACCCAAGACCAAACCACAAAAGATCATTTAAAAAGTTTATTTAAATAAACATAGTAAAAACAGTAAAAGCGCACAGATTTTTACCCTTAATGAAGGTGTGTACCCTACACAAAATAAAAGACACAAAAAACAAAATATTGCATACCTAAGGGACAAGAGCTGTGAAACTTGGGTAATTCTCAGCACTTCAGTGACACTGAGGGGTGGTAGTGTGTAAGTGTGTGTTTTTTCTGTATAAATGGAACACATGTTGCTTGAGTTTTTACCTCCATGAATCTGCTGGACTAAGCAAATCCCTGTTGGTGATGTAGGTGTGGAAATAACCAGGTGCTTGATTTTATACACCTGTTACAGGAAACTAAATTCAACACCTACTGTATTTAATGATAAAGAAATGTGTCTCAATACTTTTGTTTGCATAATGTAGTTAGCTTCTGTGTTTAATCTCAGGTAAGAGTAGTGTCGATGCATAGTCAAAACATACCAGGCTCACATTGTGAACTTCTCTGATCTCTGAGCCTGATTATAGTGTTTTGTATTTGGGTCAGAAAACAAGCTCCAGTTACTCTTGGTGTGAAGTTTGAAATTTTAGCAACAGTATAAATTTGTGCTTTAATGTTAAACTAAGCATTTTTTTAATAATGACAAAAACATATGTATGCATGTAACATTTGAATAAATATCTGAGTGCAAAAATGATACCATGAGGAATCAAGAGCACAGACTCACAGTTCAACTGACGGACAGCATTTTCAGTATAATGTTTTACAGAAAATAATTACTACTCAGAAATGTCAGATAGAAACCTAATTCAGAATCCTAATATAAATAGAAATATACCAGAATATACTGTATATGTTTGCAATTGCAAATTATGATTACTTATTATATGTTGATTACTATATATACAATACAGTAATCCGAAACACAAATTAATTATTTTTAAATAATTGAGAATGTAGTACATGAGATGTGACACTAGATAGCAATGTCTTGCAGCCAAAAACCGCATGCACAGAAAGAGGGCGTTATATTGGAAAAATTAGCCTACTGATTAAAAAAAAAAAAAAAAAATTAAAAAGTTTTGTATGTTAAATTAAAAGAAGAGGCTACGTACTGTTTTAAAAATAATATTCTCAGGCTAATGACAAGACTTGTAAACTGACAAGTTATGGTGAAACATTTAAAAGACTCTCCTCACGTTGTGTTTTGCAAATAGCAACATATAACAGGTGAAATATATTAAAAATATTTTCTCGAGTTCGACCTTTACTAAATTACAAACTGGCCAGTAGAGGGCGACAATAGCTCGCAGGTATGAGACTGCTGAAGGGCTCGTGCAAAAGTTATCATTATAATTACCAATCACCAGTTCCTGATAGTGATGGTCACTTTTTTCTAGTTTTTAACCACAATATTGTTTCCCTTACCAATTAACAATTCATACCAAATTACCATCTGTGGTATTATTACTATAATTTAATACCTAATACATTATTACATGCACCAGAATTCCCACTTCACATTTAATAAAATTGTTTTTACTTTTTTTAGGACATACGTCATGTTTATTATGCACTTGGGCTCAAAAATGTATGAGTAATGCTAAGATTTAGGGAGTGAATTCCAAGGGTTTGGGCCTTAGAACAGGGAGACTCAGCATTTAATGAAAAACCATGTGTGGGAATCTGACAAAAGTATAACTGATAGTAAAATAAAGGGGCAAAGAAAGATGAGAAAATACAGAACCCATGTGCAGAATGGTTATACTCAAAACCTACTTACATTCATTGTACATTGTTATATATATACAGAACCAGTTAAAAGTTTGGACACAACGCTTGTCATTTCATGCACTTTGTACTTTTATAATTACAGACTGTTGTTCATCTTTTTTCTTGTTTTCTTGTTAGTACCCTGTTGGTTCTCTGTTCTCTATTGGTCAGGACAATCACATAACGGGTATCAATTGGTTGGTGTATTGTTTATTGTCAGTTCTGCAGTGACACTGATGTGGTGATATTTAAAATAAGATATTTAAAATAATGATGTCCAGATAAAACTTTTTGTGGCATCAGTAAAAAAGACATTTCCCCCAACTCCTTGAAATGAACTACTGCTTTTATGGCATTATTTTATATTTTTAAACACTGCCCTGTTAACCCTCAGTAAGCAGAGGGTTAACAGGGCAGCTGTAGAACTTTAAAAATGTAAGGATCAGATTGATAAAGTAAGGATTATTTTCAGTAAGTAAATATTTTAGCTGCATGCACAGCGCAAAACTAATGAAGGAAACTCCTGACAGCAAATATGTCATTGCTGAATGAGTGCCCTAAGGGTGACGGGGGAAACTTGTGTACTTTGAATGTTTTTTTGTCAAAACTTGGACAACTGAATAAGAAGCTCAGATTAGTGCTAAAATGTCTTTACAAAACAAACAGGCTCAGGCTTGTGATGATCAGAAAAATTTCCATCATAATATGTTATTAATGGACATGAACATTATGTTAAACTCTCTACCTTTAGCAACAGCTCAAATCCCATTACGGTTTGAATCCCAATCTGGTGAAGTTTCTTTGTTCTTCCTGTGTCATCGTAAGTTTCTCCGGATGGATTTATGGTGAATTGGCTGCTCTAAAATGCCCCTATATAGTATGTGTCAATGAATGTGTGCAGTGATATATTGGTGCTTTGACTTTTGAACAAGAGTATGGTTCTTTCTGCAGAGGACAGCACGGTGCTAAGTGACAAAGTGCTAAGTGACAGCAAGAAGGTTCTGGGGTTTATTTCCAGTTTGGGCCACGTCCAAAGACATGCCAACAGATAAGGTGGAAATGCTGGTCCTAAGCCCAAGTAAACAGGAAGGTTGTGTTAGGAAGGGTATTTGGTGTAAAACAAATATGTGGATCTCCTCCTAACGAGAACAAGCCAAAAGCTGAAGTCTGGCTCACAACTTATGAATGAATACGTCTTTAAGTGGTTAATAATGTATTAATGCATATTATGCTTAATGGCATTAATAGTTTCAAGACCTTTTGCCATACATTTGGCATGGGGTGTAAGCTATACCTGCTGTTAATTGGAAATCCAGCTTGTTTGTGTAGTGAAACCTATTAGTACATGTTCAGGAAGAAAGTCGTCCAAGGGAAGGATTAATGCTAGAAAATTAAGTAGCCAGTGCATACATTTTAATTGTTCGTGTTATTGTTGTCATGCTTCACAATCAAGAAAATCAGAATTACTGACCAAAATCAGTTTTCAGCGCTTTAGCCCACTCACGAGAAAAATAACAGGGTTAAAGCGTAGGAAAGGAACAGTGCAGTCTTGAACACTGATGATGTTGCATTCAGAGAAAGTTGTGGGCCCAGAGCCAGGCATTGTCCATTCATGACAAACATCTGAACATGAGGGTTGTTTACTGTCTCTGGAATAATGAGAGGCATGTACAAGACTGTTTACCAAATAATATCAGCATGACCCCTGCCCTCAACAGCTGTGACCACGTGACACCTATCTTCATATGGGCAGTTTTACTGTTGGTGGCAGACAGGCCAACTGTAAAACAGAGGTTTTAAGTATAAACGTTATCATTTTCATCATAAGGCCTACATTTATGCAGAGGTACCTGCTCAATTCCAGGTTCTGCATTCTGCAGAGTCAATTGCGTTATAGGGTTCAAAAGTGCTGAGTTTTTTTTCTGCCTTCACTTGAACCACACAGACAGAATGATGAAAATCCTCGTTATCAACTAATTTCAGGAAGTAACATCTTTTCTAGCTGAGCTCAGAAGTGAAAATTCCTCCAGTGAGATTATTAGGCGCTGATTCAATTAGGTCAGATTTTTGCTTGGCAATATTTATAGACTGTGAGGCTCCAAACCTAATTAGCTTTTATATTGTGCTTGCAGATATGATTTGATCATGTTTATTAAACTCAACAATTTTTAATAAAGTCCTAATTTAGTTGTAATTTAAATTCTTCTTTTAGGATTGGAGTTGTAATATAAATTCCGTAAGAAGGGCAGAGGTTCTTTTGGATGGTTATGCCGTATGTTAAACAGACAGAGATTCAGTATCACTGACATGGTTGTGGTGCTTTTGTATGAGTGTATTGGAGGCAGCTGTTCCACTGGGTCTATTCACTGTATTATTCACATCTACCGTATTACTCCATCTTAGAATAATGATCTACAGAGACAGTTAATCATTTTCTGCTTAATCCTGTAGTAGGCTTACAAGGGGGCATAAAATGTAGAACATTGTCGAAAAAAGGGTACCAATCTATTGCTGGAAACACACTCGCTCAGAAACACTGTATAGTGGTCATTTGGATAGGGGAAATGTAGATCAGCCAATTCACCTTGAAGCAATTTTATTTGGTCTGTGGAAGATAAACCAAAAGAAACCCATGTAGAGAAGGGAAGAACATTGGAGCTCCACCCAGATTGAGGAAATTATAGCCTTGATGTTAAGGAACCAACCTTGCTAAGGCACCTAACCCCAATTGGTCCCCATGCGGCATATACAAGGCTGCCCACGTCTGGGCACGTGTACTCACGTTACAGTTTGTGTATATGTGTGTGTGTGTGTGTGTGTTTGTGGGTTTCACTGCATGGATGTGTTAAATGTGGAGGACAAAATAGATAACTTTATTTTGTTATACATTAAATCAACCACCTGCATGAATACCTGCTATTTAGAAATCTCGTGGGAGTCAAAGCAAAGAGGATGTGTGTGTGTGCGTGTGTGTGTGTGTGTGTGTAAGCATGTGTACTAACCATCCCAGCCATACTTCCAGCATAAAAATATCATATCAGTTCACAAATCCCAAATCATCTCACAAAGAGTGTGTTCTCACTAGCTGTCAGATGTAATTTCAAGTGAGCATATTTTATACACCATGATTGTTACTCTGACATATTTATCTTAAAGGTGGGAGATAAGATGAGATATTTCTGGCAAAAAGTATTTTACTCCTTTAGAATGAACAGATTTGTCTGGATTATGACACTCAGTTTAGTTTGCTTGTATACCACAAACCTAAGGAAATCTGAAATAAAAATCTGCTCTTCCGTCCTGATGAAAGGTAAATCAGCTGACACCGGCATGTTGATGTGCCTTCCACTCATCACTCAACTATAACAGCATGCCTGTTTGGCTTAAATAACCAGCTATAAAAACCATTCCATTTGTAAAGCAGATAAACCTGATGACTGCTATCAAGGTTGGAAAACTAAGCACTATATATCCAGATGGACCCTACTGCTCTAACTTAAAAGATTTGGCACAGGGGCTGAATTTTCATCTTTAAATTCGCAATAAATAAGTTCTCACATATTACTTCTACTTGATTGCACGACATTGACGAAGCTGGAGGGAATGGAGAGGCTTGCCAAGGTCAACACACAGCAAAACCACATTTTATGAAATACATACCAGAGCTGACATCACAGCTCAAAGCTAAAGGCTGGAGATTTCGAGCAAATAAAGAGAAGGACAAAGCGGTACGATCCTTTACTGTCATTTATGCACGGTTGTCTTTTTCTTTTCCTTGGTGGGAACGAGAGAGAAAAAGAGAGAGACACACACAGATAGGAGAGAGTAAAAGAGGAAATGAGAGAGAGAGAGAGAGAGAGAGAGAGAGATGAGGCGTTATTGGGGTGGGTGAATTGTAATTAAAACCAATGTCAAACCAAGTTTATGGACTGAAAAAAAAACTCCACAAACTGCCTCCAGGGTTCAACCCGCAGCCACAAGGTGGAACTCGTAGAGTGTTCAGATGTGGCGGGTGTAATTTCTTCTCCGTGTCGGAGCAGAATAAAGCTCAGCTCTAAACGCGCAGTGCGCACTTCTGCGTCCCTGACGCTGAGACTGCGCTTTTGCGCCTTTTGCGCTCTTTCGTCGCCTGATGATTCCAGCAGCCCTTCATTAGCACTGCTTTGCCAAAAAAGGACCCTTTCCTGCTCCTGAAACCAACACGATGGATTTGTCCAAGTTTGTGGAAATCAACGATCTTTCATATAAAACAAACACAATTGGAGTTTACGTAGTTTGAAACATTCTCCTGTATGATGCGCCTAATGCAAACAAACCTTCTTCTGGTTTTCGCTCTCATCGGGCCAGTTCACTTCTATCACTTGTGGCTGTAAGTTATGACTTTTAATTATTATTATATAGCAATATTCATTCATACATTAATCATTCACGTGTCATTGTATTGTAATCACGTATTTATCTGTTTTTGCTAAGGGGGTTGATAGATTAATGCATCACTGAAGATGAAATATAAGCACTTTCTCTCTCTCAGACAAACACACACACACACACACACACACACACACACACACAGACGTTTGTTTTTGTTTTTATGTATTGCAGTGACTTTCTATTCATTTCGTGGACACTTATACGAACGTCAACCGTATGTAACATACTACCCTAAGATCCTACCCTAACCATAACTTCACCCTAACCTAACTATAACCTGACCATAACTATAACGATGCAACTTGATTAAAACTAAATGTTACATTGTAAGGACCATCTTGCACATTGATACGAGGTCCCCACATGTAACCTCGTTTTGGTTCCATATATATATTTTGGTAAACTTTTTTTTTCCACAAAAATAGGCCTTGTGCTGTATGGTTCTTCAAATACAACCTGTAATTTTTTAACTCTTAAGACTTTATAAGTCCCATTTTCTCTGTTCTATAATAAGTAGGATATTCCAACAGCACATATTGTATTAGTAGTGGATCATTGCTAGTGACACTGTGAAGATGTGTTAGTGTGTCTTCCATTGGTTTTAGTTGATCAGTCACAGCTTTTTAATCAATTCACTAAAAATGATCGACCAACTGAAAATATCAAGCCATCAGCATCCAGTAAGTAGCAGCCTGTGAGCAATGAGCAATCTGCCAAATACACTGTAATGGTCCTCTGGGGTTCTTAAGCAAAGGTGACTAACAAAGTATGCAGAGAAACGGATAGACTACATGCTGTAATTATAAAACCACAAATATGGAACGAGGAGCTAATGAAATATACAAAGTTAAGTAAGTAGTCAGTAGATCAGAAATAATGAATTATCAGTGAGAATGGAACATCTCAATGCAGCTGCAACGACTGGGGAAACCATTGACAAGTTTAAAAGAAAAGTCTGTGTTTGGTGGAGCTGTTTACAGCAGAATAGTAATTTGCTCTCTAATTGATATCATATTGTACATGACATCATGTCTTTTTTATTTCTTTGGGTGGAGAAATCTGCATATTTGATGTAGAAAAGTTTTAAACTAGATGCCCGTTTTGACACAAATCTCCTGTTTACACAACTTGAAACTGACACAATGACTAGAACAATTTATCCTAACTAATTTACCCATTAACATGTTTGGAATTATAGAAGGAAAACTAAAAACTTCAAGAAAAAAAGCCACATACCTATGGGATGGGGAGGGGGGTACATGTAGGCTGCATACAATAAGGACCCAGGAAATAGAACCCCAATTCTTTTCCCCTGATCAGTGCTAGTGAAATAAGCAAAATGAAGCTTTGTTGCAGGCCTCATGCTGAATCTGTAATTTAAAGGGTTTGCCCTTATGCAGGTCAGTAATGATCAGTTTGGTTTACCTGCATCTTGAATTGTGAGTTTGCACAAGTTGGATGAATTAAACCTCATTATAAACACAGGTCAAAACTGTATTGATGATGTTCAGTTCAGTATATTTAAGGATTTTGTGAAAATAGTTGTCTTCTTTTTCAGTGTAATGGGAAATCCTCTCATAATGGACCCCAACGGCATCTGCAGAAAGAATAAGCCTGCAGGTGGCACACATGCTGAACTGTGTCAAACCCAGCCGGAAATCATCCAAGAAGTGGCCAAGGGTGCTCGACTGGCCATTCGTGAATGCCAGCACCAGTTCCGCCACCAGCGCTGGAACTGCACAAGCCACAGCAAGAGTCTTGGAAAGATTTTACAACAAGGTAATATGAATTACCTTAATATTATTGGTACGTCTTACTGCACACCACCTGCTTTACATTAAGTAGGACCTGCCAAGACTGCCAGCGGACAAAGCTACGCCCCTTAGCTGCCCTATATACGGTGGGGGGGGGGGGCCACAGTCAGAAAATAAGGCGAGAAAGAACTAATTCATACATTTCTGTTTTTTATTTTTTTATTTTTAAAACAACATTTCAAAAATAACTTTTGATAAAAAAAGCATTTGTTACTGTGCTGTGTAGATTAATATTTGTAGAATTACATTGGTCTGTTAATATACTCACTTTAAAAATTATTGTAATTAATACTTGGGCTTCATTTGATGTTGTCCGTCTGTTTTTCGTGTCTTTAAATTTCTAAACACATTCATTACAAATAAAGCTGTGTGCTGTCTGAAAGTGAAAAAAAGACTCCCAGCTCGGAAATATAATCCATTTTAATTTCCAGAAAGTGGGCCTGTTTGGATCGCTTTCCCAAGAACCTTCTGATGTCGTGAGATGTTTGGCGACAGAGGACCAGCTCTGTGCTTAGTCAAAGATTAGTCACAGCTTAGTCAGTTCTGTTTGTCTTTCAGCCACACGCCAAGTCTTCTCTAAGAATTAATCCTTCCCTTGGGTCTAATTCTGCTTTTGGGACTTCATTATCAATATACTTTTTTCTTTTCCTTCGAAAACATTTTTGTCACATCTCGAAGGCTGTTCTACTTCTTCTTAGGCTCAAGTGCCATTTGCTGAACAATCCTTTAGGGGGCATAGGAGTGAGTTTAAGGTGACTGGGAACACTCAAAATGCAATTTCCTTTTCAAAACACCAGAAAAGGGTTCTTGATTTTTATAGATGCACATGAACAGTGTGCTTAGTTTTGCTGTATACCAAGTGACTAGAGGAATTTATAGCTAGCCATTTTTTGATTGCAGTGTTTTCAGTTGCTACAGCGCAAATAATGAGTCTAAATGACTATTAAATTTAAATAAATACTATCTATATCTGTTAATATCAGCTGTGCCATAACAGAATTTGGCGGACATTGCTTAGTGTCTATAAATATATGTTAACTGAGGTCAGTAAGGTCATTTTTGTTGTTGGCACTTTATCTAAAATGCCAATGATATGATGTTATGTGGTAATGCTGTTGCTCTGCAGGTAAATTACTGAGCCTATAGTCATTAGTCATGTTTTTGCCTTGACATATTAGAATCAGTCTTTTCTGGGCACATAATTAGCTAACTTAAATAAACACTTATTGTGTATTGCAAAAATAATAAAAAAAAAAAAACTATAAACTTTGAAATTGACAAAATAACTAAAGATTGCATATTTCTATGTGTGCATAGTTTCACTGCTGTTGCAGTTCTTATTTGGCAGGATATTTGTTCCACATAAGAGACTATGAATACACTGCCTGCATGGCACCACTCTCTGACATGTTTGCATTCATGACAGTTTATTTAAAACGAAGTTAACACATATCTACCACTATGACTGAACTTCAAATAATAATCTTTCCTGACAAAGAACTATTTTCAAATGCAAGTACATACTTATCTACTCTGTACACTCCTGTATACACACCTCACAGTTACACAGTTAGTTGAATACCTGCAATCTCCTAACTAAAATCCCCAGTTAAAGCAATATACTGGAATAAATTTTGTGCTTCAAAACAATGGCTTTAGAATTATTTTAATGGTACAGCACCAGTAGCTCTCTTGTACTATAATTTAGCATTTTGTAACCAGAATAGTGCAATGCTTAACTGCTATGTCACCCATTGTAACATTCAAATTCATATTAGTGTATTTATATAACTTAAAGGGGGTCACGATGGCATAGTGGTCAGCACATCCGCCACTTAGCGCTGGAGATCCAATTCGAATCCCGATGCTTTCCCCATGTCTATGCGGGTTTCCTCCCACAGGCCAAAACATGGATTCAGGGTGAAATAGCTGCTCTAAATTGTAGCAATATTGTTTGAATGCCCACCACTATATTGGCACCCTGTTGTGGGTGTATTTGCCAAGTGACCAAATTACACTGCAGGGAATCAAAACAGTAATTTCTTCATACAGTTGCAGTAAGTTCTAAGTGTAGTAAAATTAGTGTTTTTTGACCCATGAGCATTGTTTCATCTAAACAGCACTAATACATTCTTATCCTTTATATAAAAAAACAAATAACAACATACTGTTTGACTTTCTGTGAAAGTTGTTACCAAGCGAGCAGCATGGTGCTGATCCAGGTTTGATTGCTGGTGGGGTGAACACAGGTTCCTTCTGTGTGCAATCTACATGTTTTCCGATTGCCTGTGTGTTTATTTTTCTAGGGGCTCTGGTTTTCTCTCACATTCAAAGATATGCTGACAGGTAAATTAGAGACACTGTTATACCATAGCCTTCAGGGGTGTACATATCAGTGTCGATCCCAAGCATGGGTCAATGGGAGGGTTGCGTTAAGTGGAGCATCTTGTGTAAAATTGTGTCAAGTCTAATATACAATTTTTCTGCTGCGAGCCCTAATGGGAACACACCAAAAGATGAAGATGAAAAAAAGCAAAAGCATGGTTCCACCAACTGGGCTGCTTATTGGCTATAAGATATTAGGTGCACCTTTAATTATCTTTAATTATTCTGCTGTTAACTAAATAATTGTTTCTATTGCTAAATACAAATTTTAGTTGGCTTTAATGCAAGCAGTACTGTACTTATTGGTCAATGACAAGCTGATTTGAAGTCACATAATAAGCATTTTTTGGAGTGGATCTGAGCATTTAACATTATTGTAGCCTGGCATTTAGACATGGCATTTCCTATTGCCTGTAGGTTAATGCATAATTGTGTAAACACAAAGTAAATGTGATATGTGTCCAGCTTTTGAACTGAGAAAAGGCATTCTGTATGCATTACACACCTGCATGAGTGGGGCTGCCAGAAACATAACATGCAAAAGGTCAGTAATTTGCTCCATACCGCGAGGTGGAATGTTCTGAGTGTAAATCTGACACCAATAATTAGTGTTTTTGGAGAACACTTTAATTCTTACAAAAGAATACACAACCCTCTGGCAATTGGAATTGCATTCAGACAGGTCTAGACAAGAAGGATTTGAAAGGAATGCACATCCACCTTAGTTTAATACATTAATGCCTCCAATATTTATGATATGACACTGAAATTAAAGGAGAGAATCATGTGGAATATAAATTGGTTCTTCTAATGCTTTCATATATTATTTATACCTGATTTTACATAGTAAAATCTAAATTTATTTATTTAGTATGCTAAATTTAGGATAACGCCCATATATCAGTTTTATACAGAATGCCATATAATTTCAGTTCTTATAGGGCCGATAGATAATGAGACCATGTCATATGAGCTATCTTTTTACTCTTATTGATAAAAAAAAATCAAATGAATCAAAAGTTTAGCTTTTTAAATTAAGATAAACTATACAAATATAAAAGGATTTTTGCCATCGTTTATTTTTGGCCTAAAAACTAAATTGTTTATAAAGAATTTGTATTATTAGTTGTATGTGATTATTGATAAGTTGCTGCTTTTTTTGTAGATATTCGTGAGACAGCGTTTGTAAACAGCATCACAGCTGCAGGAGTGCTACATTCAGTAACTCAGGCTTGTAGCCAAGGCGAGTTGCTACAGTGTGGCTGCATGGACATCAAGAACATGCCTGGTGCCCCTAGTGATCAGAGTATGGACAGTCAAATTTTGGTACTCCAGGACCAGCGCTGGGATTGGGGGGGATGTGGGGATGATGTGGACTTTGGCAACAAGATATCCCGGCAGTTCATGGACACCAGGAGACGAAGGGGAAAGAGTGACATCAGGACCCTGATAGATCTACACAACAATGAGGCAGGAAGATTGGTACGGATTTTATTTATTTATTTTTTACTAACTATAGCTTAACTATATACATTATATATAGAGAGATAGATGGTGAGATTCATGGATTTACCTAAGTTTTAGGGGTACCTAACGAATTTGGTTTTATATAATGGTGCATAAATTTCTGCTTTGAACATTCTGTATATAGTAAAATTTTGGTTTCCAGGGTTGCATGGTGGTGTAGTGGGAAGCATGTCCACCTTTTAGCACTGATGAGCCAAGTTCCACAATTGACAAATTCATTTCCAATCATTTGCAAATAATATGTGACCAATTTTTGTATAACACCTGTGGACAGGTGGGCACCAGTGGGCACCCCTGTACATAACACCCAGTGAGCAACTAGGGTTAGGTGCCCTGCCCAGGGGGAACTTCCGCCAGGAATCGAACCAGCCCTCTAGGTCATCAGGCTGCTTCCTTAACCAAAAGTCTGCGACTGCCCCACATGCTGATGGCAAAACCCCACCATAAACCATTCAACATAAATTCAACATGCCACATATTTAGTCTTTTTTTTTGTGAACTAAGTTAGGACTTGAATGCTTTTAAAGTTCTAATATAAATCATTAAATAATACAATTTTGTCAATCCAGTTATGGCATACATGCTTTCCGCACCCATTTAAAAAAATTTTTTATTTGTTAGAGTATGCATCTGCTAAACACGTTCACAGCAGTGCTTTTCGTTGTGACGTTCATAGCTTTGTTTACTCACTCAACACTTGGTGTTTTTAGGATAACGCCCATGTTTTGGGTATAGTAGAGTTCTTAGAGATCGACATCCCACTGTAGGAATCTGAAGCATTATATGCTCTCCACTGTTTCCCTATCAACACTGTGTATTGTGTTGCTTTTAATGCCCTGAGCTGTACTCTTGGGATTCATACCTTGATTCCCTCTACACCACCGTGTCGGCCTTATTACATTTATTTATACAGTATTTTAAAATTACAAATTCTTTTGTAGTTATCTTTTTTGACCTATGGTGCTCTTAGTGTTTAGTTATTTATTTTTTGGTTGGTTTTGCTGCACCATAAAAAACTCAATAAAGACAAGTCATCTATACATAATGTAAAATGTATCTTTAACAAATAGCATAAACCCCGGTCAGCACATTCCCATGCTGAGATTCTAGGCAAGGCATTCACATCATGCACCAATTTTTTATTTTTATTTTTTAAGTGCAATTAATTCATTACTGGTTTCTGTTTTATTTGTAATCAAGTGTGTGTTGTGTCTGAGGCAGGCTGTAAAGACCCACATGAGAACCGAATGTAAATGTCATGGTCTATCTGGCTCCTGCACGGTTCGGAGTTGCTGGAAAAAGCTTCCTCTCTTCCGTCAGGTCGGAGATCACCTCATGCAAAGTTTTCAAACAGCAGTCCGTGTGATGGGCAGCAACGATGGAAAATCCTTGGTTCCGCTGGATCTAGCCATCCCACCGCTACCAGAAGACAGACTCATATTTTCAGATGAATCTCCAGATTTCTGCATGGCCAGTCGCAGGACAGGATCTGAGGGCACCCGGGGTCGCATTTGTAATGGCACAGAGACGGGACCCGCAACCTGTGCTTGGTTGTGCTGCAATAAAGGATATGTGGAACAAACTCTCTCATATGACGAGAACTGTCAGTGCCAGTTTCAGTGGTGCTGTGTGGTAGAATGTCAGAGGTGCTCGATCAGAAAAGAGGTTAACATCTGCCTTTAAATACAGCTGCATTAGTGTATTTCTGATTTAATGCACACACATCCTTTCTGTACAGGACCTTGCAAAAGCCAAGATATTTACTGTAGCTTTCATCTATTCTGTACTTCATTATTATCTCAGCTGTACCTGTGATTACTGGGAGAGTACAGAAGATAAATGATGCTTTGCTGTATCTATATTTATTTGTATGTATGTTAAAACACTATTTTTAAAATTTTTATAAGTAAAAACATACAAACTTCCAAGAAAAATCACAATACTTCTTTTGTACTCCTGTTAATAAGGTTAAATTTTTAAATTTCACTGATAAATTTAAAAATTTATTATTGGACTACAGGCTATGTACATACTTATCATTTTGATCTGATAAAGTTTTTTTTAAGAAATAAAATATTTTAAATGAATATTTGGTAAAACATTATTTATACCAGTGTCACAAAATGTCTTGTCACTTGTCCGTGTCTGTCATTTATGTCGTTATGGGCATCTCGGCTTTTACTAGAATTTACACAATGACAAATACAAGTTTCTCCTTCAACTGACTTCAACTCACTCTTTGGGGATTTGGGAACACTGTAAAGCTGCTTTAAGATCATACACTATTGTATAAAGTATATATAAATAAACATAAAGGGGCGTAGTGGTTAGGACATCCGCCTCAGCGTTGGGAACCAGGTTTTAATCCCGATCTGAGTTTCTCCCCGTGTCCAGGTGGGTTTGCTCCACGTTCTCCAGTTTTCACCCACAGTCCAAAAACATGGATTCAAGGTAAATTGGCTGCACTAAATTGCCCTTTCTGAATTGCCCCTATATAGTGTGTGTAAGAGTGAGTGTCTGCCCAGCAATGGCTTTGCACATTGTACTGGGTGTTTTTGTTGTTTTATTATTTTGCCAGCTGCTTAAAGAGGATTCCAACCACCATGCTTTACAGTGGGAAATACCTTAAGTACTGTCTGGAAATTGAAATAAAAATAACATATTTTTGCTTAATTTTATAACGGTATTCAATCAGACTTCGTATCTACAGTTTACCAACCTTAAGACTAATGTGTTATTGGTATTATATTGGTGATTAAGATGTCACACTCCTAGAATCACGACATTTGTAATTATTGAAAGATTTCTAGTAGATTTCTATTTTTGGATAAAAGGACCATGTAACAGTACATACTACCATCTGCTGGTAAAATGTATGTATTACGGAATAGAATCAGAAATGTATTATTGCACATATAATTTTAAAATCAACTTAACTTATTTTATGTTGAGTACTCACAAATCAAAAAGTGTACTTCAGCGGTCACTACCATAAATACCATCATAGTATACCTTTATCTATACAAAATATACTTTATTTACTTTTGAGAGTGTACCTAACGCTTTAGGAACTTATCTAGTCCTCCATGATTTACAAATATGTATATTTTTTATTTAAAATATTTTATCTTATAACAAAAACAGAAACTGGACTGAGTATTAATTAAACACCTGAGGTCTGTTGAGGGTTTGGCAGCCACATATATCACCAGCTTAAAATTTTTTTTAAAAATATAAATGTCTGATTCTGTGGTTAAAAATCCATCCATCCTTTACCTTCTGTTTTATTCTCTACTATAATCGTGGAGTGGTTCCCCATGCCCATCCAGGGGAGAATGTCTCGGGCGCTGGGCAGATACACTCAGTACAGGGCGCCAATCTATTGCTGGGCACACACTCACTCACACAGACACACAGACACACACACACACACACACACACACACACACACACACACAAACACACTCTATATGGGGTACTTTGTTTTTGGACTGTGGAAGAAAACCGGAGAACCCGGAGGAAACCCACGTGACCGGGAATCTTAGCGCTAAGAGGCGAATGAGCTAACCACTAAGCCACAGTGCCGCCCTGTGGTTAAACAATACAACTATACATGTTCAAATACAACTCCATGTTCTCCCCGTGTTGGCATGGATTTTCTTCGGGTTCTCTGGTTTTCTTGTAAAGGCCAAAACCATGCATTTAAGGTTAATCTGCTGCTCTTAGTTGCCCCTATCTAAAATTTCTTCTTTGTCTGTGAGTGTGTGTGCCCAGCGATGGATTGGCACACTGTCCTGGATATATCTGCTCAGCGCCCAAAACATTTTTTCCTGGGCTTGGGGACCCCCCCCCCCCCACCGTGACCCTTGTAGAGCATTCATTGGTCAAGATAATGAGCTGAGATAAACATAAATGAAATATGAGTCAAATGGCAATTCCTAATCCCCAAATGTGTTGATTTACACATTTGGGCAAACAGGATACAAAATACCAACAGTCTGTGATCAGATTTGACCTGATATATGTTTTCATACACTAAAATGTATACATGCACTGATAAATATATGTAAAATAGCATTAAATTCCTGTCCCCAACGCTTACCATAATATACGCCCTAAGGTTACTTTTTGAACTTTGTACTAAAATTATTTATACTACTTGGGAATCAAACAATTATGTTTCCAAAGAGTAAATAATAGTACATTATAGGGTACAGAACAACAATAGCACATATAAAGATACATGTGCTGCATGTCTTTTCTTCATTGACATTGTATGGTGACTGTATAGTTGGTTTATATTGTGTATATTAGTGAATCTGTAATTTTATATAACATGCTTATCTTTTTTTCCTCACACATCCCTGAAAACACGAGGTGTGAATATTGGAAGGAAGTGTCACATTTCTTCCAGGGTGTAATTAATAAAAGAACTCCATACATCAAAAAGGGGGAAAGAACAAGGTGTGCCAAAGAGCCTTTATTCAGGCTGCATTAGCAAATTTGCTGTTTTTCTGGGTTATTGTTGGATCAAATCCAAAAATAAAACCTTAATCTGGAGCAAAAATAGAAAGCCGAAATAGATGGTCTAACCCTTTATGAGAACAAGGTAGATGCTCCTTATATTGTCTCTTCGATTGGTGGAGCAATTAATCAGTCATCTTGCACAGCTCGTGGATTGGACGGTGGAGGAGGCTTATCCCGGCTTACGGGTCTTTGCGGTGTGTGTGTTTTGCCCGGCTACACATCTCAGGTCCTGCCCATTCTTCGCGCTCGGAGGGGTTTCGTGCGCAGCGGGATGCAGAAGGAGTGGCGCGATTGAATGTTGCGGACCCCCTCGTTTTATAGGCTCCGTAATCAGTGCAATTCAACAGCTGCTCTATTGAATGTCCACACCGTCTGTGCAATGGTCCGGTGAGTCGTAAATGGACGTGGCTCTGTGACTCGAAAAGGCGCACCTCCCCGGGGGAAGTCTGCGGGACGCAAGGAGCGAGACTCAGCATTCCAGCGGGCCGGTGGGTGTTGGGCGTTAAAGCGCAAAGATGGGCACGGTACTCTCGATATCTCCCACCTCCAGGAAAGGGGGCATTCTGGATGACAAAACGGAGGCTAGCCATGGGGCGAGCGGCAAGACGGAGAAAAGCCTAAAGCGCCATTCGGTTCTTATATCGGCTCTGACGTGGAAGCGGTTAGTGGCCGCGTCGGCGAAGAAAAAGAGTGCGAAGAAGGTAAACCCCAATCCGCCGGTGTCTCAAAGCAGCAACCCGGTGGATCAGCTCAACACCGAAAATCTCAAGAAATCCCAGTCAGGATCCGAGCGCAAAAAGACGGGGCCGCTCGCTGTGCCGGTGCCGACGGTCCCAGATAAAAGCCTGCGTGCCAATCAAACCCAGAACGCCTCCCAGAACGGGAAACAGCTTCTCCCGGTCCAGAGGCAACCGAGCACCCGGTCGATCATCTCCCCACGCCGCGTGATCGTCCAGGCCTCCACAGGCGAGCTGCTGCGCTGCTTGAGCGACTTCATGTGCCGCAGGTGCTACAAGCTGAAAGAGCTGAGCCCCAACGAGATCATCCTGTGGTTCCGCAACGTGGACCGCTCGCTGCTCATCCAGGGCTGGCAGGACCAAGGCTTCATCACGCCCGCCAACCTGGTCTTCGTGTACCTGCTTTGCAGGGAGGCCGTGACCGAGGACATCAGCAGCGAGTTCGAGCTGCAGGCCACCTTTCTCACCTGCTTGTACTTGGCCTACTCTTACATGGGAAACGAGATCTCCTACCCGCTCAAGCCGTTCCTGGTTGAGACCAACAAGGAGGTATTCTGGGAGCGCTCGCTGCGCATCATTGACAAAATGAGTGCCAAAATGCTGCAGATTAACGCCGACCCGCACTTCTTCACCGAGGTTTTCCAGGACCTGAAGAACGAAGGAGGCCCGAAGGACAGCAATGGCAAATGGACAAGCACCTTGGATCGTTAGGTTGCGACTTAATTTCAGCTGGATAGAGCAGATCTCTGATTAGCTTTCTTACAGCCCGGCCATGAAAGGTGGGATGAATGTAAAAGGCCCCGGACAGGGTGACAGCGTGCTGTGTGTTTCACGCTACGTACTGCCGGTGAAAATGGACCGAAGTTTGAGCCTCGTCCTCTCGATAGAGGTTTCGTCTGTATCATAAAGCCGATCCCGTTAATGTCACAAGAAAAATGATGGGATCTGCTTCTAGTTTACTTATATTGCATGCGTAAAGTCTTAATTGTGTGCTCTTAGTGGCTTAAAAAAAAGACAAAAAATGCAACCTGGTGCCGGGCTACAGGGAGAGGTGTAAAGTGTTGGCTTATGCGTCAGTGTTGCGACTTTGTATTAATTTATGCGTTGAAATTGGAACCAAGTTTTTGGCGCGAGAGACGATCACTGATGCTGTCCGTGGTGCTGTCCTCCAAACACACCACACAAACACATACATACACATACACATACTCAGACATTGTGGGGACTTTTATTTATTTCGTAGTGACCCAAACCGTAACCTTAAATAATGCTAACATTAGCCATAATTACATCCTAACCATGACCTCAGCCTAACCATAACCATATAAAATGGTATCACTTTAAAACGGAATGATTTACATTGTGGGAAGCATCTTGCGTCCCCACAGTGTGAGTATGTTAACAGGTTTTGGTTCCCACAATGTTATATATACCTGGTACCCACCCACACACACACACACACACACACACACACACACACACACACACACACCCGTCTCTGATAATGCTAAATATCTATTTAAACGTTGAATGTACCTATTTTGCAACAGAGCAATTCTCTACCGTCCAGTGTGCCAATTGTTATAGTATAAAACTTAATGTTTTATATTGTATATTTGAAAATATACAAATAACAAATACCACAGGCTGTCTTATGTTTCTTTATTTTGAAACAGTATTTAGTCACAGTTTTTTACTGGTGCATTTATTCATTTAATCAGGTTTACCATTATGTCTATTTCACTCTGCAGAATCAACTGATTTATTAATGATACTGAGAGGAAGCAGTTTGCTCAGAATGTTGCGTCATTCTTTTTCAGACACAAGGCGGAATTATCATGACTAAGAGAATATTATATATATAAGGTCTGTTATAGCACCATAACAATTATTTGTATGTATAATCCTTCTCTTTTGATAGGCTTTTTGCATAAAATGGCTGCTTTACTTCAGACTATATGATTTCAAGCTACTATAATAAAGGAAATGAGGTTTAGTATAATAACAGAATGCATAAGTAGACTGTGTTCAAAAAGTCATCTTAGCAATTTCATTGTTGGGCATTAGTTATAGGAAATATTGTGTCAGCCTATGTGTTTGACTTGTTAACAAATCACAGTAAACCTAAAAATTGGTGGCTTTGGGGTGTTGGGGGTATTACAGTGTCACAGTGACAACAAGTTTGCACCCCATAGCTTTCTTATATAGGGGTAGATATATAGGGAAGTTTAGTAACCTATAAGGGTTGTAACTGTGCTTAAATAATACACATTACAATGTTATTCAAACATTGAGATTTGCATTGTGCACCACAATGCAAAAGCCTGCCTTCCTCAGTTCACCGGTTTAGAATATGCGTTTGCCTCTGTCCATGGTTCTGAAACAAGAGGACTTTCCATTATGTCGGATAAACAACAACTCTTACGTTATTTACCCAGGGAGCAATCGAGACAAATATGTGACGGTGTTGCTAATTGGCCTGGAGAACCCCAGGGGTGTGTTTAACTTGGCCCTCAAACGTTAGGCTCAGCACTGCATTTAAGGAGGTGATCTTTTCTCCAGACACGACGCAGTGTGGTTTAGCACCCTGTCAAACATCAACAGTCCACTTTCTTAAATAATAAATGAGCAAACTGGGTCTACATTAAAGCGATTTTGAATCGCTCATTTTAATTGCAATCTATTTGATTTATGCCGCACGCAAGGTGGATTTTTTAACGTCTTGCACTCTGGAGGACAGACCTGGTCAGGGCTAAGTATAGACTACAGGTGGTCTCAGCGGATGCGGCAAAAGTATGCATACAGACCCATGTGTAGGGATGCTACTGCATGACTCAAGTCGGTTCTGAACCCGCGAATTTGTGAATAGAGCACGTGAACGCTGAGCCGGCACCGCTGATTGGCTGGATTTTGGTGCAGTCTGACAGAGGTGTCATTGTGACGGAGGAGTCGCAGAACCGGCTACAGGAATTCTGCATCCGAGTGCGTCTCTATGGCAACGTCCGCTCTTTGGGAGCGTGTGGGTCGCAAGAAGCAATGCGTCCTGAACGATGCTGTTGTGGCTTTAGACGCCGCAGCAACGCATTGGTTTTTGGATACAGAATAACATAAATAGGAGTCAAAGTTTGCTGTCTGGTCCGTGATCCTGCACTTTCATAAAAAAAAGATTCATAACCGATTATCCACAGAGAAAAATACGTTAATCACGATCTCACCGATGACCCAGAAACGGCATGAAACAGCCCGATTTGCTCACAGGCTCACTGTCCTTGAGTCAACGTCTTTGCACCGTGCGCTTGTTTCTTGTTAAGTATGTCAGTTATGTAAGTAGCGGTGGGTTGAATGATGCAGCCATAAATATTCCATTGCCTTGACGACGCATGTGGAGGTCGCGATCTGAACCACAGATACAAAACCCACCGAACTCCAGTCGTTTATGATAGAAGGCACAGGACACGACTTTTTTTTGAGGCGTGATTTAATAACACAGTAGACAATGACACAGCTCTGACACAAATCACTGAATGCAGGTGTTTTATTCAGTCTATATACATTGCAGGTTATATATTTAAATACATATTAAGTACATGAATTAATATTTCAAAGAGCCTACTCAAAACTCTTTGGTTGTCACTTATATGAACTTGTTTGACTTCCATTTTCAGACCTTGGTCAGTGATACTGAGTCCATGAAACAATTTGATGCAGTGCATTATGCAAAGCTGCTTATTTTGAGATGATTGACGGAAGAATACACAATGCATGATGTGCGTGAAATTTTATGCTAACTCAGCATAAAAAGCCCCAGTTTATGCCCCAGTTCATCTCAGTAGAGTTGAGGTCAGGACTCATCAGGGTTTGCTGAGGTCAGGATTTCATCCTAAAACTTCCACAGCCTTCCACAACTGTTAGCATGTATTTATCTGATGTAGAATTAACACCATCTTTAAAGAATAAATGTCCTTGCATATAAGCAGGAGGATTACAGAGAAAATGAACAGCAATCCATCATTTTAAGGGGATGAGACAGGGCTTTTAATATCAGGGGTGGGTACAATTTTAATCAACATCCTTTTTATCATGCTAGCTGTTGTTTGACAAAATATACAACAACCAGAAATGCATTTATTTACTTTTTTGTAATCTGATGCAACTGAAAATCACAGCCATTCAATTGCAATGTGTGTTTCCTGTTTACACACAGCTCAAGAACACAGCAATCAACACATGGATGAGCTACACCTTTAGATAATAAAGCACATCACTGTACCTTTAGAGGTAAAAAGGCTGTGATTGGGGCAATAGTTTTTAAGGTTATTTTTATAAGAATAAAAAGATTAAAAAGAAAGAAATGTTTGTATTTTTTGGTTTCTTTACAGCACTCATCAGAAAATCTAACACAACCCAATCTAGTAAAAGATATAATTACAAATTATAAACTTTTCAGTCGTTTCCAGTTTCCAGGTTATTAGTAAGGTATGTCAACCTCAGGTTCAACTTAATGTTCATTTCATTAGGTAGATCATGACCTCATAGATCATGACCTCTAGTGGACAGGTGAGCTTTTCCTAAAAATATATATCTGCTCAAATCCTTATACCTGCCAATTTTTGCTGCTTCTTACATATCAATGTAAACTTTCCACTTAATGTCTAAAGATAAGTAGTGTTATTCATTATATATATTGTACCTTTTCTGTACCTTGCTGTCATGAATTAGTGGTAAACGTTAAGGATAAACTCATTGTGGGTATGCAGAACTGCATTAAAGCATTATATAAGACATACATTATAAAATGTATCTTATACACAATATCATTGCCATTTGTACATTACAGTCACCGAGTCTAAATTCATTCAGCCTTCTAAACAGTGTTCTCACAAAAACAACTCACCCACACAGACTGGTTAGGTAATAACAGTGAGGGGGAGTCTGAACCCCGGTCACGCTCACAAAAAACCTGGAGACAGAAAAATCATTGAATGATTAAAACAATATTCTTATACATCTTTTGAATGAAAGCTTTCATGTAGATATATTTAACAAACTTGATTTTTTTTCCTCTTAGACATTGTTTGTGGTTTGGCGCTGTATCAGGAACACCTTGTCTCTTGTGTCAGCAAATCACTGTTCTTTTGTTCAGGGAACAGATAACAATATCCTGTGAGTCATAAAGGTGTTTTAACCTAATAATAGGCAAACCAAATATAAGATTTTTGCTTTAATTTGTGTTTAAAAACATATTTACATTTATTTAAATATCTTAAAATTCCCACTGAACCCATGTGTTGTATTTAATTTTGCATTGCTGCAGCGATGTAAATCATACCATTTCTAGACTACCAGTAGAAATTAAGCTTGACAGCTCTGACAAGCCCTTTCAAATCTTAGTTTGGTAGATGTCAGGATGAAGAGGACTAGGGTTGGCTTACAATTTGATTAACAGAATAATAGTCTGGGTTGTACCTTTTGTTTAAAGTCTGGACTCTCTGAACCGGAGCTATGACATTTTAATGTTTTAACACAACAAATGTTTAACTTATAATAGCAGTTTAAAGAAAAAGAAAATCTTTTCTTGTATTTTTTATGTTAGTTGAGCTGCCACTATTGTTTCCGTTAACCCCCTCTTTTTATTCCAGCTTTTATGAAATTATCTGAATATCTATTAAAGTAATTGCATACAATATGAAATGCTGTATATACTGTTATTTAAAATTAAACAGAAATTACCTTAAAATATATAAACGGCTGTAGGTGGCCCATAAAAAAGCGCCTTCTGAAGGGTCATGTTCTCCACATGTCTGTGTGAATTTTCTTTCAAGAGCACTCGTTTTTTCCATGGTCGAATGTGGAATTCTGATGAGTATAGAGGATAATGAATCAGCCTTAAATGTGAATATGAAAATAGTTTTTTATGTCTGTGTTTGCACTGCGATAGGCTCAAACTTTTTCCATTTTCTCAGTAAGTGCTGGGTTAGGATTCAGCAGTTTAAAACAACCCTAATTAGAATAATGTCTTAGGAAATAAATGAATAATTTAATGGTGTGGCATGAAAGAATGTGATGGACCAGTTCAAAGGGAAGACCACAGTTATATTCAACATCATAGATGACTTGGAAATCACAGTAAATGCTCATGTGGGTTTGGTACAACTCGGGTGATACAGCAAATTTCAGGGGTCCAGAAGCTAAAATAAAACAACAGTAAATTACACACCTGTTTTATAACAATTATCATAGCTTTCTCTTTTAAGATAAATTCATTGTGGTCTTTCTTACCATATTGTCTTTGCCCATTATGAATAACATAATTGTGGGGAAGATTTATATCGTTCCACCTCTGTCCTCATTCTTCTGAGAATTTGCTGGCAAAGTGTTTCCATGACAGCAAGCAGTGGCACTAGGAGCAGACTGGAAGAGAGTAAGATAGGGCTGTAGAAAAAGGGGAAGAGGTGGGAGGGGGAGATGTCTGGCATAAAACACATGGGGAGAAAGGAACAGAACAGAACATGGAGATTCTCTAAAGAAAATCCAGGAACAATAAAAGACATCATGCCCGAAAATGGAATAAAAAAAATATATAGTAATAAGTTGTTATGTAGTTTTGAGGTAGAATAGTAATCCTTTCAGGTGAATTAGACCATGTGTTCATTCATATTACTCATTCGTTTTTAGATGATTATCTGCATCAATTATTCATTATTTGTGCTCTGACTTGCATCCAGTTCATAATTTAAAGCAATTACATTCTACAGTGCCAAATTAAACAGACTTACAAAAAAAAACA
The DNA here is from genome assembly GCA_019802435.1 of Corydoras maculifer. Classification (NCBI taxonomy): domain Eukaryota; kingdom Metazoa; phylum Chordata; class Actinopteri; order Siluriformes; family Callichthyidae; genus Corydoras; species Corydoras maculifer. The sequence goes on from JAFMOD010000114.1 coordinate 1,155,841, forward strand.
TTGATTATAAATAGTAAAAACAATAACGTGTATCCAGACACTACAAATATACTGTTATTATACTACTTATAATAAAATAAATACATAAATATTATTTTAAATAAAAATAAATAAGTTCATGGAGCACGCTGCATGGTGGCGTAGTAGTTAGCAACTTTACCTCTCAGCGCTTGGGATCCAGCTTCAAAGGTTGTCATGTTCTCCCCATAAATGCATTGAATGTGCAGGTTTGTATTGGTTCTAGATAATGCGATAACTTATAATAATTTAACATTAATTATTTCAACGAAAAACTTACACAAAACTTACACAAAACTTCTGCATAACATTTCACAAGACAATAGAGATTTAAGGCAATTTGGGAAATAACATCTTTATGTATTTATTAAAAATCAATAAAGCTCATATTAAATAAATGAAGACAGACATTAATAGTTTTTAATGTGGTTTGTAAGTAGAATATAAAATCATTTAGATGAATGAGATCATGGATTTATTCATATTACCCCTTTGTAGTTAAATATAGGCATCAATTATTTATAATTGCTCTGCATTGCAAATATAATGTAATAAATTAGAGAAATGATTAATGAGTTTTGCAGGTGGCACGGTGGCTTAGTGGTTAGCACGTTCGCCTCTCAGCGCTAGGGATTCCCGGTTCGAATCCCCATCTGGGTGGAGTTTCCATGTTCTCCCCGTGTCTGCGTGGGTTTCCTCCAGGTTCTCCGGTTTTCCTTCCACAGTCCAAAAACATGGATCAAGTCAATTGAATTCTCAAAATTGCCCCATATAGAGTGTGTCTGTGTGAGTGAATGTGTGCCCAGTGATGGATTGGCGCCCTGTCCTGGGTGTATCTGCCCAGCGCCCGAGACGTTCTCCCCTGGATGGGCATGAGGAACCCCATCGCGACCCTAATAGAGGACAAAGCGGAGATAATGAATGAATGAATAATGAGTTTTGCATCATTCATATTAGTCTCAGTAAAAGACCCCACACCACTAGATGGCGACGTATGCAAGTTTTTCGTAAACAAGCACACAACGGTCGAAAATGCATAGCGTGGTGATTATCTAAAGCTGTAGCTACGAGACTGCATCAAACACATAAAATGATTATATTCAGAGTTAGTTTTCCAAATATATTCATCTTTAGGTTGTTCAGCGTGGTTTTAAGTGTTTATTAACACTTCAAACCAGGCTTATCTGATTTTGTACGTAGTGTGTGTGTAATGTAAGTAAACATACTATGGTAATTAATAAAAAACAAAACTAAAGGGTATTGTGTATGTACCGTATACACAGTGATACATTACTCTGTTAAATACAACTAGGACATATAACTAGAGGCAATTTAATTACATTAAGATATAAAAAAAATATTTAAACAATTCGAAATCAATATATAGCTCAAAATAAATATATGCTCATAAAAAAATACTATATTAATGTTGCATACGTATTACAATTTAGTTGCATTATCTTACCTGTTGGTAAGATATCGTGTGGTAGGTAGAATGCTTACTTGCAGTCATATTTCAAAGCTTACAAAGAATAAACTTTAGAAAATTACTAGCAATTACATCCAACACGTTATCTACATCATTCATTCATTCATTATCTTCCGCTTATCCTCTATTGGGGTCGCGGTGGGGTTCCCCATGCCCATCCAGGGGAGAGCGTCTCGGGCGCTGGGCAGATAGACCCAGGACAGGGCGCCAATCCATCGCTGGGCACACACTCACTCACACAGACACACTCTATAGGGGGCAATTTTGAGAATTCAATTGACTTGATCCATGTTTTTGGACTGTGGGAGGAAAACGGAGAACCCGAAAGGAAACCCACGCAGACACGGGGAGAACATGGAAACTCCACCCAGATGGGGATTCGAACCGGGAATCCCTAGCGCTGAGAGGCGAACGTGCTAACCACTAAGCCACCGTGCCGCCTGCAAAACTCATTAATCATTTCTCTAATTTATTACATTATATTTGCAATGCAGAGCAATTATAAATAATTGATGCCTATATTTAACTACAAAGGGGTAATATGAATAAATCCATGATCTCATTCATCTGAATGATTTTATATTCTACTTACAAACCAAGGTGTTCTATAGCTTGTTCTAATTTGAAATTGCTTGTTAAAAGGTATAATTTTATACAACAGCATTTATATCTTATCTTCATGTTATCTCATCATCTCACCCAAACTGGGATTCGAACCGGGATCCACGCGCTGAGAGGTGGATGTGTTAACCATTTCTAAGCACTAGGTTAAAAAAATGGTTGGTACAGATGTCTACGTTAGTCAAGGAGTGCAGCTTGTATGCTCATATAAACCTGATGTCACTAATAAAATCTCACAACATGCAATGTGTGCGGCACGGTGGCTTAGTGGTTACCACGTTCGCCCCTCAGCACTAGGGATTCCCGTTTCGAATCCCCAGCTGGGTGGAGTTTCCATGTTCTCCCCATGTCTGCGTGGGTTTTCTCCGGGTTCTCCGGTTTCCTCCCACAGTCCAAAAACATGGATCAAGTCAATTGAATTCTCCAAATTGCCCCATATAGAGTGTGTTTGTGTGAGTGAGTGTATGCCCAGCGATGGATTGGCTCCCTGTCCTGGGTCTATCTGCCCAGCGCCTGAGACGTTCTCCCCTGGATGGGCATGGGTAACCCCACCGCGACCCTAATAGAGGATAAAGCGGGAGATAATAAATGAACATGCAATAATTACATTTGACTCTTTTTCTTTTTTCTTTTTTCAGCTGTTCCCTGTAGGGGTCGCCACAGCGGATTAATACTCTTCCTTTTATTTTCTATGTCGCCTTGTCCTGAGCAGCTTCTCCATCACCTCAACTACCTGCACGTCCTCCCTCACCACATCCACATTTAGTCCATACTTGACACTCCTAAAAAGAATAAAAACATCTCTAAAAATAATAATTTTCCAGTAAGTAATAAATGCTTTTGTGACAATTTGATTTTCTAACAGTAACTGTGCGAAACAGAAACCACTGCATATCACTTCAAAAACAAATTGTTTTATATTATAGATCACTGGAAAATACTATTTAAAAATGCATATGATTTTCAATACAGATTTATTTATGTCTGCAGTCTGTTTACAATGCTGTGTTTCTACTGCCCTCTACTGGTGAGCAATAAAACATTCATTTTTTGTTTAATAGTTTTGAATTTCTGAAAAATATAATGAAAACGATAGGTAATTATCTAAACTTTACTCTTTCTTTATTATGATATGACTGGAATTTCAGAGGTGGCTTTTTACTATTATTAGCTCATACACTATATGGTAAAAATTACTGGGACACACCTTCTAATCACTGAATTCAGGTGTTTCATTTAGACCCATTACTTTAGGTGAATCAAATCAAGCACCTTGCCATACACAGTTGCATGTTTCCAACTTTGTAAGGATAGTTAGGGAAAGGCCGTTTTGGGTTTCTCTGCTGTGTGATGCACCCCAGTTCACAATGGTGAGTTTGGCATTGACTAACTTAATGGCCTGCACACAGATGTTGTAATATAAAGAATAAGGAGTTGCTCTATATAAAAATAAACAAAATTTATATAAATGTACATTGAATGGACAAATAAATAGGGACACTATTCAGTTCAATAATAATTCAATTAAATGACTAGTAGCTATACCAGATGGATATCAGACATACAAGTACAAGTTAAAAATCGTGTGTGAGGAAATATGAACAGGGTATTCACAACTTCTGTGCAGTTCAGTGCTCATTTCATAAAGAAATCAGGCAATTTACATAACACACATACACACATATGCCAGCATACAGAAGATAAGTATTCAAAGCAGCTTTGTGCATTTAGTATAGTAGCATTACAAGGTGGTAGTGATATTTAATTTTATTAGTATAAAATAGATTAGATCATTCTGACTCATATTCAATATTCCACCTTAATCATTAAAGTATATTAATCATCAAGGATGCCACACCTGAGAAGGGAAGTCAGGGCTATTACACTCGTCAGTCTCTAAATGCAGGTGCAGAAGCAGCTGCTCAGTCAGGAAGACAGAGCTGAGTGGAGCTACTAGTCATCACCTGTTGCCAACTGCTCCGGCCATTCAGTGCATACACAGAGCAAACAGCTCTGTTTACACATCTGCCCCCTCTTCTGCTGCCTCCAGCCCTACTGCATGCATGAGTGCATGTATGAATGAAGGTGTGTTGCGGTGGTGTTTAAGGAACTCCATCTCCACCATGGTGACAGATTTCACTTCTGTCCCAGACCTCAGTCAGTATGATGCCTAAATCGTGCCCTGTCTGTCTTACACATCTCCATGTTGTCAGTAAAGCTCGATCTGAATGACGTAAATGTAAAATGCTGAGTGCCATTCGACTGTCCTTGGCTATGTTGCTGTGAGGCAGAGGCCATGATATCTAACATATCCTCCCCCACAGGCACACAAAACCTTACAGTTACATTCATTTCACTGCCAAATTCCTCATTTGCATCTCATAAACAGATTCCCTCTGTCATGCAAACTCCAGAAGCAACATTTTTCTAATGCAGAAGTCTGTCCTGAGCCTTCATACTGTGCAGAGTGTCCTGTTTAAAATGTGATTATTATTATTATTATTATTATATTATTATTATTATTATAAATAGTTGTTTTATTTCAGGTTTCGTGTTGAACGTTGTTTCTTAACTGTTTTATTGTTGAAATGTCTCTGTGTCCATTTCACACCACCATCGCTTGCATTTTGTTTTCTGGTTTAAAAAACATATCAGGTGTTCTCCAGATGTTCTACGGATAATTTTTCTTTTTTGCTCCTTCCCCCTGGCCTGAATAGTGAGTGTACCTGCACCATATGGTCACAATTTCTATGGCAACTAATCCTACACTGAGCATGTGCAAAAAAAAGGAAAAAAAGGAAAAAAGGTCCTGACAGCTCAGATCAATGCAGAGACAGCAGCCTCTGTCTTCCTCTGGCTTAACCTTCATTATTGAATTCAGCTCCCTGATTTAAAACCTGTTATCTATTATATCAGCTCCACATACTGATGTAGGTGCATTTAGTTCAACAACTATAGACTGTAGTTCATTTGATTAATTGCATACTTTGTTAGTCCACTGTACTCAGATCTCTAATAATCAAGACCCCGGGACTACCATACAGGGGCTATATTATTGCAGAACTGCTTTGACACTGGCATTGTGCTTTGGTGTGTGTGTGTGTGTGTGTGTGGTAACATGGCCAGGATCCTTATAGGACTACCATAGATCAGATACTATCAAGTCATTCTTATTCTCAGCACTGCAGCTACACATTAGCTAATTATTATCTATTACGAGTTTCAACAGCATTATACCAAAATGTTTGAACCTTAAGAAATTATTTATGTTCAAGTATTGAGACATAAACTTTACAAAGTGTTGAAACTTTCCAAAACATTCAATCATTTAAAAAGAGATGTTGGAAGAGGGGCGGCTTCACCTGCAACTATACATTTGTTTCCATGTATGGACAGAAAAACAGTAAACAGTGGTATTTATGCTCCAACCTTGGCCTTTTTATGCTCTGGGCTAAAAGGTTGTGTAACAAATGTTTTACAGTCATTTCGTTTTGCTGATATTTAATTTAAAAAGTATGTGACATTAAACAAGCAGTCTAATAAGATCTTTTAATTTCTGATAATATAAAAGTTTTTAGATTTGAAAGATGTAACTATTGAGACTATACAATTAAACAGGATAAAGATAGGATTAAAGTATACAATTAAAGACGATAAACGGTTGTTTCTTTGCAGGCACAGTATCTTTTGATCTTCTGGAAAAGAATAAAAGAATAGACCTATTAAAACACTTTTATATTACTAAAGTTCTTTATATATATATATATATATATATATATATATATATATATATATATATATTGTAATTTTGCTTGGAAATACTAATTTAATTATTTGTCATGCCAATTCCAGTTCAGTTCACATAGAAGAGCATTTATGAGGTCATTTATGATGTTAAATAAAAACAACTGTCCCACAGTCTTAGCTCTAGTTTATTGTAAGGGTGCTTAATGATGGTTAAGATCATTGTTTAGTGAGCCATGCCATTTTGGCCCATTGCTTGTTGTACTGGTGCACAGTGCTGCGGAAACAGTACAGAACCATTTAATTGGTGATGAAGCAGTAAAGTGGTCAACGTTTCATATTCTCTCTTATAAAAAGTCATTTTAAAAATGGTTTAAGAGACATTTGCTCTTTGCTGACATGCTAATTAAATGCACTATGTAAAGAACGATAGAAAAAAATATTAAAAACTATAATACATTAGTCATTTTTACTGTGTGTTTAGTTGTAGACTAAGATTTTTTTATTTTACTCTAATGCCAATGGTAAATGTTTAAGCTAAAATGGATGCAGATATTTCAACACATGAAGCAAAAAATTAAGTCAACAGTGAAATAAAAAATATTGTCTATATTTCTTTTCACAGTTGTTTAATTTGACTATAGATCCACTACATTCACAAAACATTACAATAATTTCCACTGGCAACATTCATCTTTAGAAAACAAGCTTTTATATGTATTTGGAATTATTTTTCAGTTTGTTTTTATGATTGTTTACATTTTAATTGTACCTTGTATCATGATAAATGAGTTACTTAAGACCTCTGAATAAACAACCAGTTCCATTTAAGAAATATTTGTCACTTGTACAAATGTTTAATAATGGTTTTATGAGTATTAATAATGCTCTTATTCCCCTGTAATGACACATTCAATCTATATGGGTTTAAGTTCTAACTAGTGAGGGCCACTGATTTAATGTTTGTTAATTCATTTCTGTGATAAACGTCCTTCTAAATGGACTGAACTGACCTCAGGACCAACCACAGTTGAGCCCATAATGGCACAACACTGTGGCTTGTTATTGGGGGTGAGGTAGATTAACAAGGTTTACATATTTCATTAGCAACATTGGAAAGGTTTTTTTTGCCTGAAACACATGGCCTCCAGAGCCACTTTAGAAGAGGAGTAAAATTAATGGCCTTAAGCAAAAGCAGTCATTGAGCATAAACCAGTGATCTAATAAAGACCCATGAATTAAACATCTGCTCTGAACAATGAAGATTTGCTTTCAGATAAAATGGTTTTGGATTATTTATGATGCATTTCCTCCCTTTGCAACAGAAATCGGGTCGTTTGGTTCGACTGACTGTGTGAACTGAAATGATCCTTACATTAATGTCGCTATATTTGTATAGAGTGATTTAAAAATACTCTGCATCATAAAGCATAAGAACACACACGAACCATGCCATATGATTGGACAGGTGTGTTTGTGCGTGAGTTTGCACATTGTGCATCGATTGGTAATTTATCTAAATCAATATGACTTTAGAGATATGGACTCCATGGCTACAAAGCACTTAGACTTGGTCTGGCGAGTGCCCTGGGCAGGTGGTCTGTCAGATGGGAAAGTAGGGTGTCCTAGCTTTAGTGGTTAATAGTTTACCTTCTGCCTATTAGTGCAGTTTACACATTACTCTTACTTCAGCCACAAGCCTGCCTCAGACTTTCCATTTACCATGGTAATGTTAGGCCTCTGTACTTTCCGATCCTGATGTGTCCAGTCGGTGTGTAATCAACAGTGATGACGCATTTTAATTATGATGCCAGACCTTTTGAGTTGACCTATTTCCTATTATGCAAGCGATGACAGTTTACAACAAAGACATTTATATGTAGTTTAAATAAATAAGTACGTTTTTCTAAACAGCTGGTAGAATTTTATTTTCGGAAATCATTTTTCCTTTGTGAATAGAGGGAATGGAGGGAATTCAGTTTATCATGTGCAGTGTTATTTTTATTGCCACAGTATATAACTACCGACTATGTAGATTAATTTTGCACTTACCATGTCTGATGGAAATGAGGTCCATCAAATGCAGTGCAATATGTTTTTGCTTTGCATGATCACAACTTTTATCGAAAGGTCCTCAACACACATTTTCACTAGTCCTCATTTATTTTGTAATCCTTATTCTTTAGGAATCTTATAACCACATACATTATTTTTTTTAGAGCTTAAACATTTTAATGATGATGTAAAAATCTTATAGCTCTCCACGTATCTTGGTTTTGTAGATATTCTGCAATTGCATAACGCGAGCCGAACGAACAAAACTGAATGGACACGTATTGTACGTGTGGCTCAACGTGAAGCAAGTACAGCTGTTGCTTTGAGACGTGTCCAGGTGCAACAATGATGAGCAGTCCATTCTGCACATGTCCTTCAAGTAAGCACACGTTCAACAGAACACTCTCCATCTGTGACTTACAGACAAAAGAAACAGAACAAATTCAGTAAAGTGAAACAGATTGACAATCAGACCCTTGCAAAAGTGTTAAAAGTTACATGAGCCTTACAATAATGAGTAAAACAATAAAAATAAGAATAATAAAATAATAATCCAAAATCTTTAGTTAAATAAAAGTAGGTAAGTCAACTTTGCCAGAGCTTGTGGTTCGCAGTTTCCGACCTACCAGTTGTTCTCCATCAGTTTACCAGCCAACCTGTGAAGCACCGCGCGACCGCCGGGTGTTTTATACACGCCACGCAGCCCACCTCCGCTACTTTTCGCACCATCCCCTGAACAGCGCCGAGGGCTGGCCACGTCTTAAATCACACATCACTTTAGGCCCACTAAACAGCACGAGCCGAGCAATATATCCTCCACCACATCAGATGGGATGCGATTTGGGACGTGGCCCGTTAGGGTGGGAAGGAGGTGCAATACCTGGCTGGGTGGTGCTTCATCTCACCTCAAACAGTTTCATGCAAATTAGATACTATCGAGCTGAAAACGCAAAAATAATGTAGTGTAGAAATGAGGATAATGAGCTCATGTTAAGGTTGCAGAAGAGGTGAGGTGTGTGACGTCACGGCTCATTTACACAGTATTTACATGATGCTTACAGTTCACTCTTTTGAATGAAGGCTCAGTCTGAGGTGGAAAAACTGCACAGAGGGTTCTGTATTAAACTCTGCACAGTGCAGACAGGTTACGCTTTTTAAAAAAATTCTATGTGAACAATTTATCAACATAAAAGAGACTAATAGAACATAAAACAAACTAATAGAAAAGTATTTTGGCTCTACATTTAAATTGTGATTAATGTTATATTTCTTGTTCTGGAGGTTCCATGTAACAGGTATCACGTTTTTTTTCAATCAGAGACACATCGCAAATGAATCAAATATAAAAAAGATTAGAATATGGTTTAAAAGAGAAAACAAAACAATAAATATTACAACAAATAAAACAAGTTACAAAGAGTGTAGCTCCCTCCGATTTAAAGTCGACAGCACAAATATTCTTGCCAATACTGATTAGGTTTATTCTTGAGTTTGTACTTTAACTTTGTACATAACTTTACACCCAACCGTAAGGACTGTAACATAAATCACATAAACCAATATACAATGAGCAATTTCTACATTGCAAACAAGCAAAATCCTTTGCTTGTTTAACCACAAGAATTTACATCTTGACTTAGAACCACAATTACATATCAATTCACCTTAGTACTAGAAAAGGTAATAAACTTTACGTAAACACAATAAGTATACCAACAGAACACGAACCTCATTGGCTGCATAAAATATCAAAGAAAGTATAGCTTTGTGTCGCGTCTTGGCGCTCTTCGACTCCTTACAATAGCCCTTAATTCTAATTTTGGAACCTTTGTAGCCTTGTAACCTTGGAAATTAACATTGTAACCTTGTAAATTGTCAATGTTCTTAAAGGAAGAGAAAATATAAAATACAATTTAAAAAAAATATATATATACTTTAAAACAATTAAAATTTGTTTGCTCAAATAGGCAGTTAAAAATAGATATCCTTATAAGTAACTTTTATAAAAGCAATGCAAATGTTATGCATTTAAATTTTTTTAATTCAATTTTATTACAGGATTACTATATGAGCTCATCCTCTTAAGAAAGCATCTTTACAAACGTCTTTTTAGTAGGGCTTTCTTTTTGCATTTTCCTTTTGCATTATAAAAGTGAAAAAACTCATAATGAATTAATGGATAAATAAATACATTAATTATTTATATACATACATTTGATTCAAAATGATTAATTTATTATCATCTTATATCTTCATCAATAGTTGTAGATAGTTATAAATTATTGGACTTGTATATCAATGTCTGTCATTGGTTCAAATAAAAAAACAGCTGCTGCTTCTGCTGCTGCTGGTGGACGAAGGCTGGAGGGTCTGGGGCGGTGCTTTGAGGAGATTGTCATGACAACGTGCTTAATACAGTCTGATATAGGGAGAGTAAACAGCAGCCATATTGTATCCAGTTAAAGAAGCAAGGCTGTATCAAATTCCAAATAAACTTAATAACTTTGTATCTCCACCTTGGTGTATATATATATATATATATATATATATATATATATATATATATATATATATATATATATATATACACAGACATTAGGTTTAATGTATTATTTTGTCTCTTTTTTCAGTTTTGATAGATACAGGGCTTGTCAGTATGTTCTTGCTATCGTGACAACAATTAGGACAAATTACAAAACGTATGTACTGGTTCTCATAATTATTTATTGGTGTGTTTGGGGCATAATTTGCAATAAACCAATCGGTGTGCCATTCCCTTTAAGAACCTGATGTGGACTGATTTTGGCAGGGGTAAGATGCCTTGCCCAACAGCACTTCAGCCACAGTGCTTAAAACCATCAACGTTTAAACTAAATAGAATGTCTTTTATGACCCTTTCTTTTGCTCTAAATTGCCCCATCTGAGTTGCCCCTGTATAGAGACTGTCTGTATAAGTTAGTGTGAAACGTTCTCTCATGTAAGGGAGAATATAAGATTAAGTTGAAGATAATAAATTGAATGAATTTGGATATAAGAACTGAACAAAATGCAAAAAAAAACAAAAACATAAAAATAGGGTTTTAGTGTTTGATGTAAAGAAGCTGCAGCAGCTCAAATAGTGAGTTTCTTCTTTGGAACTGAAATGTCGATTGCATATCCTAACGTTTCGTAGAGAGAAGTGCAAAGATAGTTCAAGCTCAAATAAGAGAACGTTGTAGCCCTCAAGTGCCGACAGATGGCGCTCAGTGAGTAAAATATCTGGGAAAAGAGTTATATGAGCAAACTGTGCAAACTACACATAAAGGGTAAAAGGTCACAAACAGCCTGTAGTTTACTTCAGCATCTTGAAATAAGTTCATAAAATATATATAAAATTCAATACTTATTTCCTTAAGTCCAATATCAGCACCTTGAGGGCTGTCATCAGAAGCCAAATAGCACATTGGTAAAGTGACCATGGTCTTCGGGTCTTTAATCTCATGAAATATCATGTGTAATAAAATGAATGGGAGCTGACACAAGCTCCAATAACCAGACTCTGCCACTAAATATCATCTACTCAGTGGTATTTAGCATGTTCACCTCTCAATGCAGATTTGTATCCCCTTTGAGGTGAAGTTTCCAGGTCAGTTTTCCAGTTTTCTCCCACTCTCCAAAAAAGTGAATTTAAGTTGAACTGGCTGCTCTAAATTGCCCCCATATATGGTGTGTGTCTGTGTGCCCAGTGATCGATTGTGATATGCAGTGTCACTTATAGGGTGTGGTAGTGCATGGTTTAGGGTGTTGGGTTATCAGTCTGAAGGTAGTGGGTTCAAATCCTATATCCACAGATGTTACCCCTGTGTGTCCTTAACCAGCCAGACCCTTAAACCTCATTCCTCTATCATGGCTGACCCTGGATTCTAGCCCAAACCATCACATTAGAATGCTTGTCAGTCGCTTAAAAAAAAAGCAGCTGCAAAATAACCAAATGGGAATGAAATGCAATGTAATGTAATGTTAATGTAATATAATAGCGATACTCCTGCAACCAAGAGTAAATGACCAAAATTGACATTTCCTCAATCTGGGAGAGTCAATGGTAAAAATGGGTGAGGGTTAGAATTTATGACGAATTAACAAATTGAAGAATATAGTATGCCGCTATCAAAAATCACTATAATAATTATAATTTGTTATATTCTCTGATATATTACATCAGTCGTGTGGATAAAGCAAATTCACCACTGAACTGTTTGCAATATGCTGTGGATCCCCCATGACGTAGTATGAAATGGTACAGCCCGCGCTTATAGGTACGAACCTGGTTGTGCAGGAATAAGATCAGGAGTTTGACGTTATGGCGGCGTGTCTGTCTCCAGCGATGCTTTAGTTCAGTATGGCGACGATGTAGAGGTTGTAGGGTCCTGGATGCGGTATTTAATCCGCCGCCAAACGGCTGATACGCCGTTGTGTAAGCGCCGCAGCATGAATCGGAACGCAGACTGACAGCGGGAGGGAACGCTGATTAAATGACAACGCAAACTGGTGCTTCGTTAATACGTGTGTTTTTTTAAAGCTACACCATAACTCTTCGTCGTTTAGATAATAAGCTGTGAATAAGACATGGTGCGCGCTCTGTCCGCTGCGCTTTGTCGCACCGATGGACGCGGACCGTGCGAAGCGCCGCGCGGGATGCTGATTCTCCATCAGGGTGAGTTCTTACAGCACAGTTTATTACACCTGACGTTCACTAACACAGAGCCCAGACTGCGGGGATGTTATCCGCTATATATTTCTGCAAATGTAGTTATCTGTATTTCAAACCATTTTAAGGTGGCTGATAAAGATTGCTCTGCAGCACGGCCTGCTCATGATGTGTTAAAGGTCGGGCGATTTTATTATCCACTTAGAATATGGGTCGCTTCCTGAGCGATTTTTGTAAATAGGACATCAAAGTATCGTCTAATAGGCTACATCTCCAGAGCATTTTAATGTTAAATTCATAATGTTAGACTAATATCACACTGAGGAAGAAATATAGTGTCTATATTAAAGTTAAGCATCCTTCAGAACTTTTTCATTTGATAAGTTGTATTTTTATTCATCAATTTATTTCACGCATCACATTATCACAGGTTGCAAGCAAGAATCCATCCAAATCAGGACTTCAGGTCATTTTTTATTTCTCCGCGCTGGGGAACCAGGTCTTGGTGGAGTTTCCAAGTTCTCCCTGTGTCCTTCTTCTCCTGTTCCCCAGCTTGCCCCCACAGTCCAAAATCATGGATTTGAGGCTGGAATTGGAGGCATGGTATTGGCTGCTCTAAATTGCCCCTATCTGAATTGCCTCTATATAGTCTGTGTGAGTGCATGCCCAGTTATGAATTTGCACCCTGTCTTGGGTGTATCTGCACAGCACCAGAAACTCTCTACCCTGGATGGGCATATTTACTAGCATGTACAGTCTTATATATCAATTTGAACATTCCTCTTGATAATTGAAATGTTCAAATTGATATATGTCTGTACATGCTAGCATGTACACATACATTATTTTCACATTATATATTCTGCAATTTATAAAAAAATATTTATTCAAATAAAGATGAAAGAAGTATAAAGTAATTTCAGGTACATTGTCACGTCAAATCTGCTTGATGACCAGGTCTTCGTACTATTTAACCTACATACACAACCAAATTTTGAAGAAAACTTTGATTGAGGGAAATTAATGTCATATGTGTAACGTGAAGATGTCCTAATATTTTTGTTATATAGTTAATAGGTAGTCCATCAAATGTTAATAAAAGGTTTAATATGTTAATAAAAGCATTTAACATAAAAAAGCAGAACTTTTCTTTAACATGCATTATAAGCATTCACGGTTGTCTGGATTCATTCATCTGCTGCCAGCTTGTACAATGTGGGTGGTACAGGAAACATCTTGCGGGTCTAATGGGTGCTTTGTGTGGATATTAAACAGACATCAAATATGAAATACTTTAGAGGAGTAGGTGTTCCAAAGAAAGGCTATCTAGTTTCTGTCACACATAAAAAAAAATCAAACACATCAGTCTTCAGATTTCATCATTATTGAAGCCTCAGTATTTCTGAAGCAGTTGTGCAATTCACAATCTTTCTTTGTCTTAAAATATTTCACTTGTCACAGTCTAATTCACAATATATACTGTATATATACAGTACCTGTCTAAAGTTTGGACACACCCCTTTCTCGCTCCATTATCTATTTTCTCCACTTATCATATAGATGGACAGTCTGGAATTGTAGAACTACAAAGTTCAGCTTTACAGTAAGTGGAACTGTGAACATAGACAATAAGTGGGAAAAAAACAATGTGTACAATCATTTGATTGGTACTGTATGTATATAAGTATATATAAGTATTTTTACTTAACACTAAAACATTATTGTTTCATAGAGCAGTATGCTCTGAAGGAATTCTTCTGTGAGCTCTTTGATGATCACTTGTTTTTGGTAGGATTAAAGTGATTTTATTACAGCCTTAGTTTGTAGTTAACGATTTTTCCTCATTTTGTGTGACTGCCTGGGAGCATTTTGTAGCCCATATTCCAAGAAATACTGTACTTACCGCAGGCATTGAAGGAGATTTTAAGGAGATTTTACAGCTACAGTCGTTCTCAAATCATTTGAATAATTTATATTCTCTGCTGTGGTATTTTGCATCCATCCTTTAACAAAACATAATATACAATTCCAGTAAGAGGACTATACACTATTAAGGCAGTATCTAAATACCCTGGGTGGTTTAATAAACAGACTACTAAGGATTAGACTCACAGATTTTATCTGTTTGAAGAGTTTTGTACAAACATGATGTCATTTCATGGGTTGAAAATTGGAAGATTGAGTGACTCACTTGAACAGTCACTTCTACATCACTTACAGTCCAGGGATACATACAGTACCAGTCAAAAGTTTGGACACAAACTTTTTTACATCACATATTGGTAATTGTATCAGTTTTATGTACTATAAAACTAGACTATGTAGTTCTACAATTCCAGATAGTAGTCTATCTGTATGTGAAAATACTGTGTACATCCCCTTTAATTTGTCCCCTTTGGACCCCAGTAGTACCACCACAGAGAAGGTATTATTCAATTCAAGGATTATTCTCATTCCAGTGAGAGTGTTGACGGTACAATAAAATAATTGCACATACCTAAGAATCTGACATGACTGAGTCAAGAAGAAAATAGTCAATAATAGCCTGAAATTCAAAACCATTAATAACCACAAAGACATACACACAACATACTTATTTTCTATGATGCAGCACAAAGATAATTTAGACCCATCATTAACTGGGGTATAGTCCTTCAAGCAATTTCATACTGTATTCCCAGATTTAAAGCTATTTACATTTATTTAGGAGACATGCAAACAGGAAGGTCTGTGAAAAGCTAACCAAATTAAATAGAAGATGTTATCATACTGTCAACACAACCCACTCTGCTGCATTGCTTCTGCCATCTTTTCTGTTTCATTACAACTATCAAGCATGTGACCTTGGATGTGGAGCCTTAGACTACTTGTTCTGTACAGTATGGAATCAAGTTAAAGTTCTACAGTATGTAATGTTTGGCTGGACTCTCTGCTTGTATTGGACAGTTGCTTCTAGCACATATCACTCATCAATCCCTTTGCCAGACATGGAACTGGATGGTACAACACCAGCTCTGTCCCCAGGCGGAATCCAGCTGCCATGATGCACGTGAACTAATCAAGCTAATTAGTCATGAATGAAATGGCATGTTTTATGAGATGCACGTGTATCACAGAGCTGATTCCGATTGACAAGGTCATGGACACATACTGTTGATGAGGTGAATAGTTGCATATTGATCCATGTGGTCAATATGAGAATTAAACTAAGGGGTCAAATCAGACCAATGTCCAATAATCAAAAAGTAGAATTTGCTGTTTCCCAACCAATATGGATATTACAAATATATATGAATATCCCTTTCTGCTCCACTTATTGTCCATGTTCTCAGTTCCACTTTCTTTAAAGATGAACTTTGTTGTTTAAAAATTCCAGACTGTAGTTCATCTGTTTATGGACTACACAGTACATACTATTGTATGTACTTTGTACATCCCCTTTATTCTGTTCTCTAATGGTCAGGACCCCAATAGTACCACCAGGTAGAGCAGGTTATTTGGCTGGCTGCATTATCCTATCCCATCAGTGTCACTTTAAGGGAGAAATAAAACTACAATAAATATAAATAAATATAAAGTCCATCTATATGTTAAATGAAGAAAATACCCAATGGAGTGTAAGGTGTTGGAAATTTTTTTTTTTTTCAAATGTACTAAAACCGTTGGCCTATTTTGATTTGATGAAATTTGGCATACATGTGCAGAGCTCTGACCTCATCTGTCACCTTAAGGCCCAAATGGACTGCACATTATGTTCAAACCTTTGTCCTCCAAAATCAATGGCTAAGCCAATGAATGCACAATTAGTGCCTGTGATAGTTGCCAACTTTCGGTGTTTCATGTTAGTGCCCACTGCTCTGTTTGTGATGTCTACATGCTTTTGATCATGTCGTTTAAGTGATTAAAGTTTTCAAATTTGATCTGCTAAACATGTGATGTGAATATTAGCAAAGACCAAATGATTTGCAAATTCTTACCCTGATTCACTGACATTTAAACAAGAATCATGACTAAATTATTTGTCAAAGATTGACTCATCACATGTAAGCATTACCTCCTGGACTTGACTAAATGATTCTATGATTCAAACACTGACTCTGACTTATAACCAAATGTCAAAGACTGGCTCACTGAATCCCATATGGCTAAAAGAAAACTGTTCTTTTTTTCCCAATAAACACTATTTTAAAAAATGAACACAAACCCATTTGCAAAAGCTTGATTTAATCACTGTTGGGTCTATTTTTAGTGCAGTCTGTTTCCAGTAAAACATCAAATCTTTTTTTGTGACACAGTCCTAACTGGCTCATAATGTTCTGATGATTATAATCTCTTAGCTCACTGTAATCCCATGAGTTTCTCAGCATGCTTCTTAGCTTGCACTATTATATGAGATCACGACCACTCTCAGGGAAAAACATCTAATCTGCCGTGCTCGCCCACCATGTTATACAACACTTTTGCAGCAATAAGAACACATTGATTGGTTGTGTCTTCAAATGCTCTTGCATCAAGGATGGGACGATTACAGATTTCAATGTTATGATGGCATGGTATTATTATGCAATAATTGACTTTACCAAAAAAAATTGCCAAAAGTCACATCAACAATGCACTGTTACGTTTATTATTTACTTAATATAAACATTTTTTTGTTATTTAAAAAAAGACAATGCAGGGCTTTTTGCTGAAACATTATATTAACAATTATATATTATATTAATTATTCATTCATAAATTATCTTCTGCTTAATCCTCTAGTAGAGTCGTGGTGGGGTTCCCCATACCCATCCAGGGGAGAGTGTTTGTGTTGTGGTTTGTGTTGGTGTATGTGGAGGTGTGAAACAGGCAAATTGAAACGCTTATGTTGTGTAATTTGTGTCACAAACGTACTGATACACAGTTATAGATGAACATGCGAAATAAAGGCATTAAGAACATGTAAAAATGAATAAAGAACTAAATAAGGGGAGTGTGGGTATTATTGAGGCAGAGAAAGAAAAAGAACAGCTGTTATATTTTTTAGTTCCAGATGGAAGCAAGGAAATAGAAGAAAAATGGGAAGAAAGATCATGTGATCTGTCTTTTTAAAGAGAAATACTAGTATAAACATGTTTTTTTATAAATATGTCTGCATTGCCTCTGCAGCATTAACGCAGTTCACTGGAAAACCTCACTGAGTATAGAGTTACTACTGTGTCTGTGTGAGAGAGAAAGATGTATTGGTCTACGTAAGAAGGTGTGAGACAGAGTTAGCCGGTAATACCATTAATCCACTCCTCTTCTGCCCAGAATGCAAGCCACAGAATCTCATTAACACACGCATACACACACACACACACACACACACACACACACACACTTTTAGTAACATGATGTAAAGCTGTGATGTTTCAGACATTCATTTTTGTTTAATTGTACTCTACAAGTTACTCGATCTGTCCTAAGGGTTGTAAAAGAATGAAAGCTTTTTGAATATTTCAGAAATATGTTCATATATAAAACGTTTCCACCACCCTTCTCAAAGGTGGAGGGGTTTGAGGTTAAGACTTTGTGCAGTTTACTGAAGTTAGGATTTTTTTTTTTCCTTCTTTATTGTCATGAATCCACCTTGATGCTCCGTCATGGACTTCCCTTCCCTGTGTGTCAGTATTTCGCGTGTTTTTGTTCTGTTTTTCGATTCATTTGTTTCTATTGCTGGTAAATCTGTTTCATTTGCTTCAGTGGTTTGTTTCCCACTACATGGTTTCCCATTGTGTGTTTATAAGCCAGCATTTCCCCTTGTCGTATGTCGGAACATTATTTCATTCCATCTCAGTCATATTTATATTGTGTCTTTTTTTCCCTGGTGTCTTCTGCATTAAAGACTACTTGCATTAAAGGACTCCTTCCTTCCAAGCGGCATAGTTTTGAAAGAACTGAGCATCCTCCCCATCACCCCAACCACCTGACCTTCCTTTCCTCCATCGACCTAGTGGCTCCATTCTCAACATCTATAACATTAATAATATAAACCTCATTACTTCTCTGCTCCTGTCCAAACCACTTCAATACTGCCTCCCTTACTTTGTTTTCAGAACATCCTACCTGTATCATCCCTCCTATAAATTCATTCCATCTTCTTCATCGTTGTGACTTCTAATTAGAATTGCAGCTTTTTCATTTCCACTTTCAGCTCCCTTTTTTGCCTTTTGGTCAGAACCACAATCTCTAAGCAGTACAGCATTGCAGATCTTACTGCTGTCCACTAAACTTTCCCTTTAACTTTGACAGATACTTTTCTATTCCAGATCACTTTTGCAACTCTACACCATGTACTCCACCCCGCTTGGACTCTCTTCTTCACCTGCCTACCACTTCTCAATTACTTGCATTTGACCACAAATATTTCAACTTTTCTTACTTTTACTTACAACTTTTCATCCTCTCTCTTATGCACATGTCCCATGTTTTACTGCTATGCATTCTTTTTATTGTCTTTAAAAAAAATCCTGCTACCTTCTCTCACCACACATCGCAATGTCAACTGATAACATCATACAAATTTAGAATCGTACAATAATATTAATCGATGACCAAATGGTGCAGCAAAAAATATATAAACACAATACGTTTTTAATGGAGGAAACCAGCTTAAGTGCTCCACTTGCGCCCTGCTGTTTTGAAATGCTCTCTATAAATAGAATTAAATATGCACAAGCGGGAAAAATTGTTCTTGACTCAGAAGACTCGTGTAAAAATGATGTGAGCAGACATGAGTGTGTTGATATGGTTTGTTTTGTGTGCTTGCTCCAGGCTTGACCCTCAGTTTGTAGCAAAATCTCTCATAATCTGAACAAAGCCTCTGTGTTGTGTAAGTCATGTCAGGAGAAATATCCCTTGTCATTGGAGGGCATTATTTGTAAAGAATTTAGAGATTACTCAATAAAGCTTAATAGAATAGAGTTTGGATATTACTGTGTTATTTTATCCTGTGCTTAATATACAGTGCTTACATTATAAAAAAAATCATCATGCCTCATTCTGCCTGATTTTTTTTATTATTGTAGCCCGGAGACAAAATTCATTTAAATGACCTTTGGATTTTCCGGTCTGTCAGCTACACTGTTTACACATGGGCTCAATTGGAATGTAATCAGCATTGTTATCAAAGAGTTGGCAAAGTAACATTCTGAATTCTTTGGATGCAAAGAAGATTCAGGCTTGCTGTGGTTGAATTGATTTATGTACTAATTGTAACGTGATAATTTAGCCAAAACAATTTGTTCATGGACACAGCAGAAGTGTCGTGTTGCATTTTACTGTAGTGATTAGACTCAGATATATCTGTGATTTGTTAAAATAATCTGACGCCAATTATAGAGGTATAGAAAATGCAATGTACTTATTGTATATGATTCCATTCATTCATTCATTCATTATCTTCCGCTTATCCTCTATTAGGGTCGCGGTGGGGTTCCCCATGCCCATCCAGGGGAGAACGTCTCGGGCGCTGGGCAGACAGACCCAGGACAGGGCGCCAATCCATCGCTGGGCACACACTCACTCACACAGACACACTCTATAGGGGGCAATTTTTTGAGAATTCAATTAACTTGTTCCATGTTTTTGGACTGTGGGAGGAAACCGGAGAACCCGGCCCCCCCCCCCCCCCCCCCCCCCCCCCCCCCCCCCCCCCCCCCCCCCCCCCCCCCCCCCCCCCCCCCCCCCCCCCCCCCCCCCCCCCCCCCCCCCCCCCCGATTCCAATAATATAAAAATAATATAAGTGTTGGGCAGCACAGCGGTGTAGTGATAAGTACGTCTTCCTCTCAGCACTGGGAGTCCAGGTTTTAATACCAATCTGGGTGGAGTTTCCATGTTCTCCCCATGTCTTCAGGATTTCTTGTCCCGCACAGTCCAAAAACATGCCCAGCGATGGATTGGTGCCTTGTCCTGGGTGCTCAGCACCCAAAATGTTTTTCCCTTGGTGGACATAATCAAGAAAATATTAGCTAGCAGCAATGTGTTGAAACCAGTTTTATTAGACAGGTTTATTAGTAAAGACCCACATTTGCAGCTAAAGCTAAATCATCTGTTAAGAATAGTGCATCACCTCCCAAATATCATCTGATCAGTTGTGGTTTTACAGGTGTTTCCTCGTATAGAGGTTCGAGGTAATAAATTGTGCCCTGTATTAGATTGAATACCATCACTAACCTTGCATCTGTAATGTGAACCCTGGTATGCCAGTGTGAATAGATGTCTGCCTTAATGTAATAACACATTGCAGAATAAGAGAGGCACATGCACTGTTCTCTCCTGTCAGATTTCTTTTATGCCTTACTAGCCGCAGATTTGTCAGTATTCAGCTCCTTTTACTGCTTATTTCCATATTTTTTCGTTTTCTTTCATTCATTAATTTCCTCAGTCCTACTCACCACACAGTTGTGTCTCCCACCATCATCCACCCAAGATTCTTATGCTTGGCAATGTTCCTAGACAACCCACACATGCCCACGGTTTCTAGCCAAAAATCCTGTAAATCACAGCAAGATAGAGGAAGGGACGAGCTTCGTCACATCAAGACGTGCTATTTTAAGGAACGTGGACCGGAAAGATTCTGTTGGTAATCTGTGGACTGAAATAAATTGCTTGCATCAACCATAACTATGATTAATAATTTGTATGTACTAATTACTGCCAAATCAAGAAGAATGTATGAATGCAATAGTTTTCATGCAGGATGATGTCATAAGTGCTATTTATTATTTTATTTAACTCTAAAAGGAATCAGAACAAAATGGAGGTTAGAATGAGTAAAAGGAGATTATTACAATAAATCCATAAGAATGACTCCCACATGTATCTCATACTGCTTTTTGAGGAGTTTGTAAGAAGCGCTGTTGACTCGGCCTATGTGATGATTTTAACACATAATCGATGAAGCATATACAGATGAATCATCAAGTTCTGCTGGGAAGTTGCAGAGCAGTTTACTGTCCGGCCAAATTACCAATCAGTATTGAAAGATCACACCAATCATGTTAAAATTATTTTAGTTTTTCTATTGACCCCTTGAGTTGTCAGTTTTTAAATTAGGTATATTTATACACTTTTCTAAACAAGAGATGAGACCATTACAGATTTTGATGGTAGGATTATTGTCTAAGAAATAATTATTATTATGTGATATTATCATGCAATAATTCACTTATAATTCACTTATAATCAAACTCAAAGAAATAATGCACAGTTTCTTATGTTTGTTATTTATTTAATATAAACACAAAATAAGATTTTGCTATCGAAAAATGACAACACATGGCTGAACATTAACACAAAATATAATTTTTAATATCCCTCAAAAACCATTATCATATCCATTTGAAAGAAACTTAGGTTTTTCCTGTTAGAAAAAGTAAACAAACAAGTGTAATTTTTTTTATTCCGTGTCCATGGTGTCCACTTGGTCTAAAGTTTTGGCTACCAGCATAATATGATTTTTTAAATAAATATTGTCATTATGATGTTGAGGCTATAAGGTACTATACATTTGAGAGTAAAGAACATTTATATAATATGATGGATAATGTCAAAGGTGTGGAATGCTTGAAAACTTGTATCAGGTGATGATACACTGCAACCTATAAAATTGTCACACACTGCATGACCCTGGGCGGCACGCTGGCTTAGTGGTTAGCACGTTCGCCTCTCAGCGCTAGGGACTCCCGGTTCGAATCCCCATCTGGGTGGAGTTTCCATGTTCTCCCCGTGTCTGCGTGGGTTTCCGCCACGATCTCCGGTTTCCTCCCACAGTCCAAAAACATGGATCAAGTCAATTGAATTCTCACAATTGCCCCATATAGTGTGTGTCTATGTGAGTGAATGTGTGCCCAGCGATGGATTGGCGCTCTGTCCTGGGTGTATCTGCCCAGCGCCCGAGACGTTTTCCCCTGGATGGGCATGGGGAACCCCACCGCGACCCTAGTAGAGGGAGATAATGAATGCATGTTAATTCTATATTAGTCCGGAAGTGACTTCTTATCAGACACAAGACACCATGTACGCATCGATGCCATCAGTTCAGCCAACACGTAACCATACCGTAGGTGGATTATCTCATAGCTTGCTTGTGCTGGGGGAGGATGAGTAAGGAAGTCGTGAGTATAAAGAACCCACAGATAGGTGGGTAGAAAGGCACATTTTGTAGTGTAGAACAGGTGGCATGGATCACCAAATAAATCATATCACCCAAAATAAATAATGCAGATGCTGTAGATGGATGACATGCCATGTGGTAGTTATATTTACTTTACAAACTTGATGGACTTGTAGTTTTACAATTGCAGAATGTAGTCCATCCGTTTTCTTGTTTTTGTTAGTTCCCTGTTGGTTCTCCATTGGTCAGGACCATCACAGAACAGGTATCATCCTTGATGGGGTCAAAGGGATGAGACCAGAACAGGCAGATTACCAATTGGTTTTGGGGGCATGTTAATTGAGAATAGCTAAAATATACTTAAATATCTCCTTGAGTACTTTAGATTTAAAAATGCATTGTTTAGTTTTTTTTATATAAAGGTTATTTTAATGATGGCTTAGTGCTTAACACATTCACCTCTCAGCACTAGGGATTCCCGGTTCGAATCCCAATCTGGGTGGAGTTCCCATGTTCTCCCTGTGTCTGCGTCGGTTTACTCCCACAGTCCAAAAACATGGATCAATGTCAAGTGAATTCTCCAAATGACCCCATGTAGAGTATGTCTGTGTGAGTGAGTGTGTGCCCAGTGATAGATTGGTGCCTGTCCTGGGTGTATCTGCCCAGCACCCGAAACGTTCTTACTTGGATGGGCATGGGGAACCTCCCCGCGACCCTAGTAAAGGATAAAACGGAAGATGATGGATGGATGGATGGGTTATTTTAATTTAATTATAAAAAAAATACGGAATTGTAACTTTGGTGTCAATAAAAATCTCTTATCTAGCATGATTTAACATTAAAATCTTGCTCTGCCCTCTTATGTCAAAGTCACGTTTGTTTTTTCATGTCTTTGACTGTCTGTGTACTGCCAAGTGAGCATTGTTAAAACCACAGACTATGGTTTCCACATTGTTTGGCTCTCATTTGTTTACAGAGTCTAATTTGGTTACAGTGCCATGTGTGATACTGACATTAACTCAAGACTATGTCACTGAGACCTAGACAAACAGAATCATTACAGTAAATTAAAATGTGTAGAATGTGATAAAAGAATGATTAGTTTTAAACTATTATGTCATTTACATATATTAATTACCCTATTGTATCATTTATGTCATATTGATGTAATTTGTGCAGATTTCTGTAATATAATATTAATAATAATAATTATTATTGTTGTTTTTATTCTTACAATTAGTGATAGTAGTAGTATGAGTAGTAAAAGTATAACTGTTAAAATAATTAAAAAATGTTATTAATAATAATGTGACTGCAACTGGTTAGCATTGTATCTTCATCTTATCTGTAGTCCAGTCAAGCTGACATTAAAAGTGTCCTAGGTGGGGTTTAAACTGATGATTGAGTGAAGTCACATTTACTGTGCTAAATCTTCAAATAAAACCACTATTTTTTAAATTTGTGGTGCAGAACACATTTGTTTACATACTATGACCTTATTTAGGTCATTACAACAAAAAGTTCTCTTACGCTATAGAGTCTAATCGCAATCATTATCTTCTGCAACATACAAATGACATACACCGTGATTGGGATCACTCATTATGGCCAGTGCAATAAAAACAGTTATATAAACAGTATGTACTATATTAAAGTTAAATTTTTTTATTTGACGTATAAAGTGTATTTTAGAAAACTGCTTCAGGTCAAACTTGTCACATAGATTGTGTACAAAATACAAAAAGCTAAGAAAATCAAATAAAGCATTTATTGGGAATGTGCACTAAAGCTTTATTGCCAGGATCCAATGTGGATTGAAAAACATATTTCAAACCAACATTGTAATTCATACTGACATGACACAGATTTTTCAAGTAAACACAGAACACAAGCAGACATTTCACCTGATATTTTACATAACGCACAAAGGAAGCTAAAGGTCAATTGTTACTAAGAGCGTTTTGCAGATGAATAAGTGCACAAAAAATACTGTTTTCATCTTCTCAGTATCAGAGATTTTAGTACTAATTAAACAACTGATTATAGCACTTTTGGAATTAATTGTGCCTGAGGAATGAGATGAAAGACCCTTGTGCATTACAAATATATAAATGATAATATCAGTGTTAGATCTGAGCTTTCATATCAGTGTATGAAGTATCAACATAAAATGACACATTTTTACTTGTTTAAATAGGATGAAAATGCACGTTTACTGTGTTGTGTCAAGTTTTTGTGCTGAATATCCGAATTTTAATCCTAGATCATCACTGATAAATGCTTATTTGAATTAATTTGCACCTATCTTTTAGTGTTTCATAAATGACAAGATACCAGACTGGTTATGTCAGTTAGAAATGAATCCCTTTTAAATGTTCTATGCATCACGACATGATGTGTGAATGGAGGTGTATGTGTGCGGGTGATTCATGCCCTGTGCTTTGTATCTCAGCCAGAAACTTAGTTGGAACCACCATACAGAGATACACAAACCATGGGCAGCTGGCAGGACTCCCGATTGGCTGCTAGGCTGTTGCTATGGAGGTTAGACTCACCCCTGATTGGCCACTTCATGTAACTGAGGGCAGCATTATGTGGTTGTTATAGAGACAGACAGGAAGTAAGAGATTGTTATGGTTGGAGGACCAAATGTTATGCGGGAAAAAATGAAGCAGTAGCAGAGCCTGCAACCTTCACATACAGCAGCAAAAAGGACCAGCTGTTTTGCTGAGCTGGACCAGGAATGTGCTAATCCCCAAAGCACAGATTAGACTTTTTATGCAGGTCCATAGATTGTGATAAGGTGGATGTTTGTGAACAAAGGAAGAAATAAAAAAAGAGAGAAAATATGGGTAGATCTATTGGGTAGAATAAACTGACCATAGAGTTTATTGTTTTGTAAATTGAAAGTATTCTTGTCTAATTCTGATATAGTAGTAGAGATAGTAGGAAGGCAGTACTAAACTGATCGGCCGGTAGATATCTCCGAAATGAAACTCGTGACCCTGAAAAGTACATAGAAAACATTTGTTGTCGAGCTTTGCTACATTGTGTGTCTAATCGTTGTTGTACAAATTGTATTTCATTATTTAATATCCTATGTTGATTAACTGTTCAGCCATTTTACAAATAATTTATTGTGAAACCTATACATTTTACAATCTCTAAACAGTTGTAAGTTGCATAAAAGATGTAAATTTAAGGATCATGTTATCTGGACACAAAAATCTACCAAAAAATAATTTAGTATGAAGAAAGGGTCCTGTCTGTTGTTTTACTCTTTGTTTAGTGACACCATATTTCTATCATCCACCCTATCTGATGGTCTCTGCTGAATTGTTTAATTGTTTTTGTAATTATCATTTTTTATGCTATTTTGTAATTCCAGGTAGATCACTGTGGACAGGGGGAGTTCCTTAATCACCAAGCCCCTCCACTTTTGATCATCCATCTTCAACCTCTGCCACCTGCAATTGGTCTTTCATCCCACTTGTCGCCATGACGTCCACATTGCAGACATTAGCCTTCAAGCTGGCTCCGCCTCCGAGGGAAGCCAGACCAGAATCCTCGGACCCTTGTGATGAAGGGGCAGGGCATCGGTATGAGGTTGTGCCTTCGGTGGTTTGCTCTATGTGCTGCTTGTTTGGTATCATCTACTGCTTTTTTGGTATGTATATCAGTTTACTTGTAAGGGATTTACAGGTGCTGAAAATATTAAATATGTGACTAAATATGTGACTATAAGACATTATTTTATTAGCAACATCCTAAACAGGCTTAGTGCTCATCAGGATTTGGCCGTTTTATCTGTATTTTATGATTTAAAATAATGTGTTGTATATCGGGTGGTTAGCACGTTCGCCTCTCAGCACTAGGGATTCCTGGTTCGAATCCCCATCTGGGTGGAGTTTCCATGTTCTCCCCGTGTCTGTGTGGGTTACCTCCGGGTTCTCCGGTTTCCTCCCACAGTCCAAAAACATGGATCAAGCCAATTGAGTTCTCCAAATTGCCCCATGTAGAGTGTGTCTGTGTGAGTGAGTGTGTGCCCAGCGATAGATTGGCACCCTGTCCTGGGTGTATCTGCCCAGCGCCCGAAACGTTCTTCCCTGGATGGGCATGGGGAACCCCCCCTTTCCTCGACCCTAATATAGGATAAAGCGGAAGATAATGAGTGAGAGAGAGTGAGTGTTGTATATCACATATTGATACGAATGTGAAGCGCTCAGAGGTGTGCAGTATTGTCAGTAATGTCACAGCTGGACAAACACATCTTTGCATCTTATTTAATATTTCCATGAGAGTCTACAGTGAGGGTAGTCTGCTCTTTTTTGCCAAAGTGAAATCTCGGCCTTCTTTAATATTGATGACTTTAACCAGGTCAGTGATTGTGTAATTGTCCCAATAAAATGCACAGTACAGGCAGAATGCAGCTCTATAATACAGGCAGGTTGTTTTTTATCTACTTATTTATAGGCAAATCTATTATTTATATACAAATAGCACGGTTGTTTAAAGAATCATACTGTATGATTACAGACTTATTCTTGGTCATTTGAAACACATATATTTATATACTTATCTACACTGTGGCTACAACTGGAGGAAGGATCTTTGTTATTACAACATGATTTTGTTTGAACCAAAACATACATATACACGGTTTACAGAGGGTGGTGCACATAGCCTTCTTAAAAAATAATAGGGTGAATAGGGAGGATAATCATACAGCAACATTGTGTCACATCGATGCTTTATTGACTGATGGGAAACAAGACTCACGGACACAGTGAGTTGTTTTGTGTTTTTTAGATGTTTATTGAGTCTAAACCTTTTAAATTACTGTTCAAATGTTTTTATAGTTGCTTGGTCTACATGGTGTCTGTGGTAACATACTATAAATGATAAATGGTGGTTTCAGTAGCACACAAGCAAACGTAAGAAATTAATTTTGAAATACTCAGATTTTTTAAAAATATTTAAATTACTTCAATTCACTTAATTTTATTTAATAACTGCAGATTATAAAGGAATTTAAGGAGTGCTCAAGTTGATTACTTTCTAAGCATAACATTGTGTACCTATTTAACCAATTAGTTTAATAAAAAGTGGGGTTAAATTTATTTGTTTAATATCTTTGTCAGGTTACCGCTGCTTTAAGGCTGTGCTCTTCCTGACCGGTCTGATGTTTGGCTCGGTGGTGGTTTTTCTTCTGTGCTACAAGGAGCGAGTTCTGGACACGCAACTGAGTGCCGAAGCAAGCGCGGGCATCGGCTTGGGCATCGGTACGCTGTGCGGCCTTGTCACCATGTTGGTGCGTAGCGTGGGCCTCTTCATGGTGGGTTTGCTGCTAGGCCTTCTGGCCGGCATTGGCACTCTGGTAGGCATGGAGGAGCTGTCACCCTCACCGTCCCACTCTATGTGGATCACGCTGGCGGTGCTGCTTGGACTTGGGATGCTGTTTGCTGTGTTGACGCTACAGTGGCAACGCTTCTTCACCACACTGTCCACGGCGGCGTTCGGAGCAGCGGTCATCACCGTGGCTGCTGATTACTTTGTGGAGCTGTTCACACTGGTGCGCTACATTTATGAGAGGGTCAAAACTGTTCCCACTCGTCCGCAATGCTGGGTGACGTGGGCCGTGTTGGGTGCCTGGCCTGCGCTTGCCCTTTTGGGTGCACTCGTGCAGTGGCGGGTGACGGGAGAGGGCTACTCTCATACTAAAGGTAATGATTATGAATGAACCTTAATTGTTTAAAAGTACCAGTTACAAAATAGCAAATGATTTAGGAACCTCTGGGTTCTTCACATTCGCTTATAGAATTAAAAAGCTGATTACAAATGTTTAACCAAAAAGCAACAAAATTTCATCTCGTTACCTTCCGCTTAATTCTACACACTCACTTTTATCACTTACACACACAGATACACACACAATATATGGGGCAATTTAGAGCAGCCAATTCACCTTGAATCCATAATTTTGGACTGTGGGAAGAAAACGGGAGAACCCAAAAAAACCCACACGGATATGGGGAGAACTCATTTCGGGATTCCAAACCCCAGCGCTGAGAGGCAAATTAAGTTGTCCAAAGAAGATTATGATTTTCCATAATAGAATTAATCAAATTGCAATGATTTCACATAGATATATATCCCGTCTCTCTCCATTTCTTGATCTGTCTTAGTGATGATAAGCCGCCAGCAGCGGCGTGTACAGCTGATGCGTATCAGACAAAAGGAGGAGAGAAGAGTGAGCAGTCGGAAGAAGAGGAGAAAGCAGCAGACTCAGCACTCACACCACACACATTCAAGCAAAGCCATCCACCCCGATCCACCATACCGCCGAAAACCGCAGCCCGTCCGCCGCTATGATGGAGACGTTCTGTCTCCGGTAAGACACAGTTCAAACACACCACTATGCTTTACATAGAACTTTATTCATTTAATGCAAACATTTAATGCAAACCAATCCAAACTAACAAATACTAACCTAATTCTTTACCACTTAAGCCATGTATCATTCTGTATCAGTCCTTATTATGGTCAAATTCTGAGAAGATTATAACACTGTACTGAGTGATGCATGTGCAATGTTCCTAAATGTTTTTTAAATTATCCTGTTTTCCTTTTTTTATGTTTTAGAGCTATATTCAAAGTTTCCGTGAGCGACAGGGGGAAGGGTGTGCATATCCCGGGGCGAGGCTGTCTGGGACACACACAGCTGTGGGAATGGACTATGATTGCGGTTCGACCGTCCCTCTGACTTCTGGAGCTGGACCCAACCTTCGAGTATAACAACCCACATACCAAGAGATGCACTCCATCCAAAAATTGATCACACTATTCTGGTGCTGTTCCTAATCCGACTGTGCGTTTACAGCTCTAGACCTTCATTTTTGTAATTGACAGGGGAACCTGTATAATGAATAATGGGACTAAGCATGTTACTGAGTGTATTAAAGACTTGCACGCACCTACACCAATCCCACCCTTTCCAAAATACACACACACACACACACACAAACATACACACGTGCATACACATGCATACACAATTATGCACATCTAAATACACACTAAGGCCGGAGATATACTTCCTTTATAATCACTCTTCCACTTATTCCTACACTAGGGACTAGGGTTGCAGGGGGAAGGGTTTCATGTCTATTCAGGGGAAAACGTTTTGGGAACTGGGCAGATACACCCATGATAGAGCGCCAATCCATCGCTGGGCACACACTCATTTACACAGACACACTGTATGGGGCAGTTTAGATAGGGGCACTTTAGAGCAGCCAATTCAATTTGAATCCATGTTTTTTGGCTGTTGGAGAACCAGGAGAAACCCTCACGAATGCGAGAACAGTAAATCCACCCAGATTGAGATTCATAGAACACATGATTAATTAAATCATTAAATAGATATGAGATATGTGAGGCATTAATCATTCCCACTAAAACAAAAGTAAATTTCCGGCCCAACTGAACATGTGCCTGAGCTGTGGCATCTCATTCACCATATAGTCTTATGAGGTGAGCAACTGTACAGGATTCCATTGTTTTACACAAACCTGTGTGATGAGCGTCCATTGATGTCCAACGTCATGAGTAAGGAAATTCTTTTGGTGCTGGTTCCAATTTTTCAAAGTAATGTTATTCCAACTATTGTGAACCTGTGAATTCTGTATTG
The DNA here is from genome assembly GCA_019802435.1 of Corydoras maculifer. Taxonomy (NCBI): domain Eukaryota; kingdom Metazoa; phylum Chordata; class Actinopteri; order Siluriformes; family Callichthyidae; genus Corydoras; species Corydoras maculifer. Next base: position 1,186,284 of record JAFMOD010000114.1, read on the forward strand.
TCATATCCCACATTTTTGACGTGGACTGTACCAAATATTTGTGCATGGGGAATTGCCGTGGGCATTGCTCCAGTGGGAGGTCGTCTCAGGAGAATCTGGATTTTAGCCTTGTTTCATCAAGGCTGCAGAGGAAAGAGCCATATTACTGCAGACCAACTGGTGCATTCTTGGAGGAAAAAGGAACAACAGGAAGTGCGGTGGTAAAGAGATACTCAGGGACTGCTGAAAAAGTGCAGAGCTTACCACCCAAAAAAGGGGTCTGGAGTGGACGTTCTTGGGCTTGCAGTTTTCTTTCCTGAGGCTCTCCGGCATCAGCAACTTCCCTTTCATCCTTAAACTTCTGTTGGTTTTGTAATCAGTTAACAGTGCCATTGTAATGTTTGTGGTAATGCCATCTAGTGTCCGTATGTCCTTTGCAAGCTGGAGAAATGGGCTCTGATACTCCCACAATGGGGCCTGAATAACTTTACAACAAAAAATCCACAACCCACCAGAACTGCACCTGGGATTTTTTGGACCTTTCATAAGATTCTTTCAAAGACATTTTTTTCTTTACCCTGGTTGTGCTTCAGTCAACCAGCTACACTTTTATTATTTTCGAATAGAGACTACACCTGCCACGTTCTCATTGCCTTTACTATTTATTTGATTTTCTTCTATAATGTGAACTGAATTTTGGTATTTTTCTTACCTTTAGAACTTTGAATTCACATGATTATAGATTATTTATTTATTTCCCTAAGGTTTCTTTGCAATTCCTTGTCTCACTGATCTGACTGAGTCTGGTCAGCAATACAGGAGTAAAGAGTTTCTTATCAGACACTTATGACAATCTATTATTATTATTATTATTATTATTATTATTATTATTATTATTATTATTATTATTATTATGCAGCATGTATTTGTATGGACCTGGATATTATAAATGACATGATTCATCTTGTGTTCTGAGTCGTTTGATTTGATACAAACTGGTGGTAATTACTGTGTGTCATTTTTTTTTTTATCACTTTAAAATATTCCAGCCTGTGGGGTTGAGTAAATGACCTTGGCAGAGCCTCTGCGGTCCCACTACACTCTACCTAAAAAAAACAATATATTTTTTAAGGATGTCAACACAAGGATCCCAAATATGGTTAAGTTTGTCTTACTAGGTACAATAATAGTTACATGAATGTTTTACCCAGCGTGTTATCACAGGAATAAATAAAATACAGATTATATGTACAGTTTAAATGTTATTTCATCTCATTATCTTCCGCTTATACCTAAAAAAACACTTTTTCCTGTTTTAGCCTGAATTTGTTCTGCACTTTAAATGCAGTTATTAAAATCTTTCAAAGCCTTAAAACCTGCTTCAGTGAACAACGATGAATAACCAAACATTCTTCTTCTTCTTTCAGCGTTTTACCCTTTATTATTCAGGGGCTGCCACAGCAATGAACTTGCATTTTTCAGATTGGCCCTGTGTTTTACGCCGGATGTCCTTTCTGACACAACCCTCACCCTCTAGCAGGCCTGGGGACACACAGATTATTGAAACAAATTAGAGCAGCCGATTCACCTTAAATCCATGTTTTTTGGACTGTGGGAGGAAACCAGATATGCCGGAGGTAACCCATGCAGACATGGGACATGGGAGAACATGAAAACTTCACCCAGTGCTGAGAGCCGAACATGCTAATCATTAAGCCACTCTGAATAACCAAAAATAAATGCACTGAAGTTCCTCTTAATATATATATTATATATAGTTTATTGGTTTTAGTTGCATTACATTAATGCAGTATCCTCATCACACATGTAGTTATGGCTTTCTGTTTCGTTGCATATATCCTCATTCAGTCTTTACTCACCTTCTGAAAACCATCTGCTTACTTTATCCCTAACTATCTTTCTTATTTGACACATGGTAAAACACAGAATCTTTGACCTTTAATAAATATATGTTCATAAAATTATAAGGCAAAGCATAAGTAGTCTCCCTGTCTTCCCTTGTTTGCGGTGTGCTCACGTCACTGATAAGCTGTGTTTGGACTAATGAAAAAAAGCACAGGATATGAAGGCCTAACACTTATTGAAACTCCTTTTGATTTATGGGTCTCCTTGTCTGCTTGAGCTCTACATAATGTCCTCTTGATGCTGTGTGGATTCACTCAGCACCTGTAGAGAAGATATGTGAATATTAACATGATACTATTTAATAAACTGTTGTACAGGATAGATCTAACCATATGTTAAATTGAAATATGTCTAATTTAATAATTAGTATTTTTGTATATGTTTTATGTCACTATGACATGCCTGTTGTTCTATATAGAGGCATTTGCATATGCAGATAAGAATATATGTGCATGTGTTGTACCTCGCCATCACGGGTCTCAATGGTTTTAATAAGAACTGTTTTCTTTGAGTGCAGCTCAGAGGCACGCTGGTGATGCTCTGGGTTAGTCTCTGTGAAAAGAGAAAACTTAGATGAAGTCAATGCACATGTATACCATTCTAAAAAACACATCTGTGTTATTAACAATAATAGAAATACATCTAAATGGTTCAAGGCTAATGAAAATATAAGGAATGTATTGATTTCAGTGTCATGGAAGGTCACTTCAACAAATTTATTCGAAATTATATGTATTTTTTGGACTGATATCGTTCATGACTAAGCTGGTATTGAAGCCCACCTCAGCATTGCTGGCCAGACATCACTACTTTCTGTGTGTATATGTGTGTTGTATGGATGGATTAATGATGGGGGATTAAATCCTCTGTGTGTAAGTACAGTAGATAAAATAGATCACTTTATTACTGTAAAAAAAACTCTTTAAGGCACAAATTTAATGGCACAAATAATAAATCTTATTCCTCTTACCTCTAAAGCTTATAGTGGAGTAGGTCTGCATAGGCAGGGTTATTCTGTGGGGGAGGGAAACATAGAGGGTAACAAGAAACTGACATTTACAGAAGTCTTTTTTAAATGGTTTTGATCAGTAGTTCCAAAAGTTTGCCTGCATTACATTTTTTTTGTTCCTTTGGGTTGACTCCACACATTAAGCATTTTTACCCCACTAGGAATCAAATCTGAAACCTGCTTGCTTTAAAGTGGAAGCACTAACTTCTGCACTGCTGTGCTGCCCACAGTTCCCACATATTTACAAGATAGGTGACCACCCCTAATGCTTTTTTTGTCATTGCAATTCATACAAAACTGTGCATTTAAATCAAGTGTGAAATGATTAAGTGACATGCATCATATATATAAAATATTACCTGTGTAAATGCATTTATAACACCCACACACACACACACTTTAGGAATTTTTTGTTTACTTTAAGATCAGGACCAGAAATAAACAAGAAATTTCTCTTGCTGTTCATAGACCAAATGCAGTACACCTCTTCTCCACCCTACCTGCTCTCCTCTCCTTCCAGCAGCTTCCTGTAGGTGGCAATCTCCACATCAAGTGCCATCTTGACGTTGAGCAGATCCTGGTACTCACGCAGGTGCCGTGCCATTTCATCTTTCATGTTGGCAATCTCGGCCTCTAAACGGGCAATGGTATCCTGAAAACCTCCAGCCTCACGTCCATGCCGGTCCTCCATGTCGCGCATCTGCCTCATAAGTGACTCATTCTACAACACGGGAAGGACCCATGTAACCGCCATGTTGTTATTTCCATAAATTTTAATAATTGCTTAGAATATGGAAAGTTTTAAACCTACAGTGCCCTTGAGAGAGTCAATCTCGCAGGTGTAGGATTGGATCTGGTGTCTGTACTCCATAGTCTCCAGCTTGGCTTGTTTAAGTGCCTCATTATTCTTGGTTACTGCTTGGTTCAGATCTGAAACCTGAGTATTGAGGGATGAGACAAAGATAAATGATGTCTGAAAAATGTATTGTTCTCATCGTACTCTTTACACTTATACTTTGTCAAAGTAGAATATTATACAGAATGTGTATTATGTTAGTAGGCTATTCCAGACGGATTAGTTGAAAACTGATATTTTATGAAATAGAAGAACATTTTTGCTTTCTTACCTTAGATTTGTACCAGTCCTCAGCTTCACTGATGTTCTTGGCAGCGATGGCCTCATACTGAGCTCTAATATCCCTCAGAGCACCGGTCAGATCAGGCTTGGACATGTCCATCTGGATCTGCACCTGAGCCTCTTGCATCTGGGCCTGCAGCTCCCGAAGTTCCTAAACACCCAGCGCCAGAGGAATGAGTGTTGGTTTGTTAATATATGGGATGGAAACTTTTACTTAGACACTTGTATGCTTGCTCCTCAGAGGTAATGCACATTTTTATCTCTTATTGTGTGTATGTATCTGACCTCCTCATGAATCTTCTTAAGGAAGGCAATTTCTTCTTGCAGTGTTTCAATGCGTCTCTCCAGGTCTAAGCGAGCGATAGTGGCAGCATCCACATCCTGTTTTGAAAGAAAGTAATGAGGTTCATTTCAGGTTATGTTTTTTTTTATCTTTATTTAAAAAGTCTTTTTATCTTTATATAAAAAGTAAACTTACAGCTCTGAATGCAGCAAGATTGTTCTCAGCCTCCTCCCTTTGTGTGATCTCCTCATGAAGCCTGTCATCAGAGATAATACAGGTAATGAATAGTTGCTTTTTTCTATTCCACTTTTATAGGGGTGTGGACCTTTTTCACTGACCCACACAAAGCTATTACCAAATATCTTCTACTACTTATTTTATTTATTGAAAAACAAAATCATCAAAATTGCTCAGCGATGGATTGGCACCATGTCCTGCATGTATCTCTGTGTTAGTTTAATTAAGTTAATTAAGGTACCTTTTTTCGTAATACAACATAAAAAAAGTTTGTAGAATTAGGATTTTGTATAAAATTACTGCATGAATTTAATTTACTCCACCCAAACGACTGTACAGTTTTATCCAAATGTTCTGCCCAGCGCCTGAAACATTCTCCTCTGGATGAGCATAGGAAACCTACTAGTGTCTACTAAACCTACTAAACCCACTAGTAAACCTACTAGTGACACTAGTGTACAAGTAAGTGGAAGATAATGTATAAATGAAGTATAATGCAAAAAACAAGCGTGGCATTCATTATATTCGGCGAACCTACCTTAATCTTATAAATATGGGTGAATGTCCTTTACCATGATTCCATGATGATCACTACATTTGACAAAGTGTTTAGGACCCTGTAGAGTTTTATATACTTTGAACAAACAGATTAGACTACAATTAGATGTCTTACCACCTCTACATGGTCCGAGCAGCAACACAGTGATTGGTGGACACTGATTGGAAACCCGATTAAGAAGCGACCAAATAAGCATGACTTTATTTTCATTTACACTGTTTGGAGGAAATGTCATAACAAAGCTTGGCTAAGAAGGGGCTAGTGTAAGATTATTTTTGACTAATAATCTAAACAAGCCTAAGCTGGAATCATCATACAGTGTTTAATGTAGCCCGAGTGAAAAGGTCACACCTGTGCTTAGAGGTCTATCGTTGCATTTTCAAACACAGCACTGAAATCAGATCTCTCTTGTGTGTTTGCTGCCTTACATTCTAATTTTCAGTCTCTCTCTCTTTCCAATAGATCATCAGCAATGAATGACCAGAAGAAAAATCTTTTGAATATATGAATATTAATGCATAGGGACGAATAAATCATATACACAGCTGCCCTTTCAGGCCATTTTTCTGACCTTTTCACAGACATTTATGAAAATGACTTCAGGCTGTGATAAGCATATGACTCCTCATGACCCCTTACTGTTTTAAAATAGACTGCAGGAATACCAGCATACTTCATTTAGCAAGATTTCAACACTAACTATGACATCACAGCCATTGATTCAGACTTTTTTGTACACTAAGAATTGATTTGAGTGAAATAACTGATATTTATCTGCTATATGTTGTTTTCCATACACCTGTCTATTTATACATAATTAACAGATTAATTGTTAAATTCATTCAGTTTACCTGAGTTTAAGCTTTTGCAGATCATCACCCAGATTGTCACGCTCCACTTCAACTCGGACTCTCTGATTGGTCACAAACTCGATCTGGCGCCTCAGCTCCCTCATTTCCTCCTCATAGAGGTCAGCAATGCGGGTGGGCTCACGACCACGCAGTCGTTCCACCTCCACCGTTAGTGCTTGGTTCTGCTGCTCCAGGAAGCGCACCTTTTCAATATAGCTTGCAAAGCGATCATTCAGGTGCTGGAGTTCGACCTTCTCGTTGGTGCGCGTCTGCAAGAACTCTTGGTTGAGTGCATCGGCCAGGCTGAAATCCAGGGTCTCACCCAGGCCGGAGGCATAGGACTTGCTGATGCCTGCCGAAAGAGATGGCATCCCATAGGAGGAGGCACGGTAACTGGAGTAGCCTGGCGTTGCTGAGCTTGATGTTTTGGTAACTTCATAGACACGAGAACTGACATGAGAACCTCCGGAGCCATGACCTAATGTTGAGGAGCGGCTGATGGGAGATGAGGTGAAGCCAGGCCCTCCAAAAGTGCGCCTGTATGAGGACTGGGCAGAGGCATATGAAGCACGACTCATTTTGGAGGGATGGACTGCTCACACACACATCCACACAAGGGAAGAGAGACAGGAGTGAAGGACAAACAACTGCAGCTGTGGCTATTTGTAGAAGTCGGGCCCTCTGTGTACCCCCTCCCTGAAGGTTGTTGGGTAAAACCCTTCCCTCCTCACTTTCCTCGTCCTCCCACACTCTGTCCTTTAGCTTAGGCTTCTTTCTTTAATTTTACCTTTTAGTCTCATACTTCTGTACATATATGCATGTTAACTTTAAATTAAAATATAGACGCCAGTCATGACCAAATAAAGAAATCATTGATAAAATAGATTTATTCCAGCTTTGTGTTGTACATTTTTTAACAGAACACCTCTAAATCTCATCTCATTATCATTTTCTTAATCCTCTACTAGGGTCATTGAGGGAGTTTCCCATGCCCATCCAAGTAAGAGAATTTTGGGCGCTGGACAAATCCAAGCAGGCCCAGGACAGAGCACCATGTCCGGGCACACACACAGACAGACTATATAGGGGCAATTTAGAGCCGCAAATATCCCTTGAATCCATACTTTTGGACCCGGAGAAAACCCACATGGACACAGGGAGAACATGGAAACTCCACCCAACTGTTTTGAAATAATGCAATACTGGTATCTGAGTATATTTTTGCATTTTATTAAAGAATTGCTACACTCGTTTTATGGGTGGTGTTACAGAATTGTTTTGTCAATTTTTCTTAATTTAAAATCTAATTTTGTTATTAGTAAGGTCACTGCACCATCACCCAGCTGCTTCACTGCGAAAAATGAAATTATCATCAGTTATTCTAGCTTGCGAACTTTATTATTTGGACCCTAAAATGGGGTGTTTATTAGAATTAAGTACAAATGCGTAACCTCACACCTCAAACATGGTATTTGGAAATTGCTAGTGCAACCCACATCTCATCTTTGCATTATTTAGTCATAGCTGCTGAAGGTCTTGTTAAGTTGCCTTAAAAAGGAAAGGCATGAACTAGAAACAGAAGAACAGAATGTGTATATCCTTCAAGAGTGAAATCAGGGTTGCTTGGCTTCACATAAACACAACGCAGAAGTAAATATGGCTTTTGTCATTGCCACAATGGATAATGACATCACCTAACCTGGAAGTCACAAATATGTACGTCAGTGATGGATTCAGAGGTAAAGTTATTGTGCCTACAACAATTTCGGGATGTATGATTGAAGAGTCAGTGGGGCAAAGCCAAGAAAAGGAATATTGCTAACCTTTAGAAGAGTTTATTCAGTGCTCTCTAATTTGTCCAGTGTAATGATCAAACCACTTAAGTCTAACCACTGGAGATGGTTTACCCATAAGCAGTGGACTATTTATAGACATGCAGGTTCACACATTGGAATTTTGTCAGTATAAAAGCTCGTCTGGAAGTCTTCAAGCATGTAGAGAGATCTGAGGTGACAGAGCATTTAAACTGCCTGCCCCCCTCCCTTTGCTTTGCAGTTTTTCTCTTCCTCCACCTCTATATAAGGTAGAGAAAATCCGGCATGTTTAAATTCTGCACAGAGGTCCAGAGTTTCCATGTTCTATGTTTTGATTTCTGCTTTCAAAGGATAAAAGATAATGATAATCCACTCTAAAATGCAGTTTTTTTCAAAGTTTTTTTATTTAGAAGAATGTTTTTTTGTTCTGTAACATTTATTTAGGAACCGAGTACATGTTCCGTGGGGTCATTTAGTTATCAGTAGTTTGATCGAAACATTATATAGGGGATACAATGTAGGAAGACTTATATGTATCATATGGACATGATGAGCTTTTATGATATTTTATTCTGTGGAACAATCTCTCCTCTCTTTCACTTAACTTGGAAGCTATTACTCAGCTTTCTGCTTCCTTGTGGACCAATCTAGTGTCTCCAAACTCATCCCTATTACTCATCCCTTATGGACTTTGCTATGTGCACTGGGGCACAGTCATGCTGGAGTCCTACTTCAAACTGTTTTCACCAACTTAGAAATGCAGTTTTACAAACGCATGGCATTATTTGTTTTCTCCACTTACCATATAGACAGACTTTTTAGATGGACTAGTTTTACAGACTGTATTCCATCTGTTTTCTTTGTTTTTGATTTTTCCTTGTTGGTACCATATATATATGGTAGTTCTAAACAACATACACACACAGGTATAATTTGTCTGCCGTACTGTTTATTGTTAGTTCTACAGTGACACTGCTTAAATGAATAATGCACCAACCAAATAAAACCTGCTCTGTTGTGTTACCATAGGGGTCCTGGAGGTCACGCTTCAAACTGTTTTCACCAAGTCGGAGGGGTACAGTTGTCTGAATAGCATGACAATATATCCGAATATAAACAGCTGTAGTAATGGGGTAGAATAAAATGTACAGTCGCTTAATAGTTGGGGAGTAGGGCTATCAATCTAAAAATTTTGTGTTAATTTCCCAGGACAATAGGAATTACCAATGTGGGTCCCTGAGCAGGACCCTTATCCCTCATTGCTCCTGTGTTTGTGAGCCCAACCATTCATTTGGAATATTTGTAAGTCACTTTAAATACATTTGTATGCAGGAATATGCTCATGTACAATCCCCCCCCCACCCCCCCCCAAAAAAACAAAAAACAAACATGGAGTAATATAACCTCCTACCAAAAGGGGGCAGTGAAAGATCCACATTAGCACTGAGGCTTCGCTTTATTTTGACAGCATATAGCATTCAGGGTTCCTGATTTATTCCTCCTGCAGCGCCGGAGATCAACAGAGCAGAAGATCAGAGTTTAATCTCTATGCAGGTGAGTAGTTTAATTAATCCAAGTTAAAGTATTTAGAATAACCAGATCATGTCTTTAACACGACGTACTTATCAGGTTTAAACGCTTTGAGTCAGCAAGAAAGTTTCTTCTTCCGTTTTTAGATATTCGAGTAAAATATGACAAAAAAATCTCCTTTCGTTTTATTAAATAATTATATAAATATTAGAAATGCTATCAGCAGCAGGGTTATTTCACCTTTTAAAACTATTGATCCCTTATTCGAAATAAAGTAAAATGTAATCTACTGTTCTTTAACTGTATTTACTTAACTTACTTGTACTTACTAAACAATAAACATTTGATTTTTTTTCACTTTGAACATTTTTAGATTAGGTCGCATTGTAATTGGTCAATGTTTTATCTAATAGCATTTACGGCCCCAGTCAAAAGTTTGACACGTTCCCTTATCTATTTCCTCCACTTTCCATATAAATGGACTTTGTAGTTTTATAATTACAGACTGTAGTACATATTTTTTCTTTGTTTTGTTAAACCCCAGTTGGTTCTCTATTCTCTATTAGTCATCACAGAACAGGTTTGGGTGGTGGATTGTTTATTGTCAATTTTGCAGTGATACTGGCACTGAAGTTTAATTTCTCCACCTTAGTTACACTGCTGGGATAGGAATAATGCACCAAGTAAATAATACCTGCTCTTTGGTGGTTCTGATGCACAATAAGCAAATATATAAAGTTCCTTTTTGATGTATCAGTCTTCATCAATTTTAGAATTTTAGCAATAAATAACTTTCTCCCTCAACATGAGGTAAAGTTTATATTAGAGACCATCTTCATTTTCACTTACAGGGATGATGGGTACAATAATTTAACCTGATTCATAAATGTGAGTATTGAGCTTTGTGTATCATAATTAAAATGTTCTGTGTTTTTGTCTTTCAGTCTTTCATCATGAAAACCTCTAAGGAATCTGTGCAGACTGCTGCCAAGGAATTTCTTAATTTTGTCAATCGTGGAGTGTCGCCATATCACGGTAAGTGAAACTGCTCTAAGGTTCAACTGTAACTAACATTGTACCATGTGAGCAATTTAGTCTAGTTCCACACATTTGACCCTTATCATGTACATTTACTCCAACATAAAACAATGAAGAATTATTATACTTGATTTAGTAAGAGGGGGCGGGTAGGTCACTCATATCAAATGATGTGTCCATCTTTGGTTACACTCTCCACTGTGTTGGTGGTGCTTGTTACCCTGTGTTAACCTTAACTCCTTGCTTAGCTTGGCACAGCAGGTATAGAACCCATAGGTTGTATATTACATTACATTATGTAATTTTGCAGATTCTTTCATAAAAAATCATTGCATTACAAGTACAAGTGGCAATGATAATTATGGATCCTGCTTAACAGCACACACATGGGTAACTTCAGTGAACTTGGCATTTAAATCTCTAACCTTCAGATTAACAGCCCAACACATTTACCACTGAGCTGCAGTACATAACTGGCTATAAAGTGTAACACTGCCAAATATTATTAGACCAAAAGCAGAAACTGACAATCTGTTTAATCTAAAATAATGTTTTTTTTTTACTTTATTTATTTTTACTGTTACAATGTGTCAAAGTGCTGATAAGAGAACAAATAAATCCAGCGACAAAATCTGTCCTTGGGTATTTATCCAGTACCTTTCTTCATAAATGTTTTGGTGTGATTTAATGTTCAGCTGCTGTTTGAGAAATCAAATCCATTGGCAATCAAATTAGGAATCTGAAGAATTCTGTAAATGCTGCAGCTTATAAACTAAAAGCTTCTTTTATTGAACTCCTATGAAAAGAAATCTAGAAAGAAAGACTTTACTTTATAGAATCTTATGTCCTTAAAGCCCTTCACATTTGCTTCACTCATCTTTTTTTTTTATAACAGCTGTTGAAGAGTGCAGGACTCAGTTGTTAAAAGCTGGTTTTAAAGAGCTGAAGGAGTCAGAACACTGGGACATCAAACCAGCAAACAAGGTGTGTGTGTGTGTGTGTGTGTGTGTGTGTGTGTGTGTGTGTGTGTGTGTGTGTGTGATCTGTCTTCAAAGCTTTGCTTTGCAGCTGTTATCAAATATCATTAAAACAAACCTGATAGAGCAACAGTTAATAATCTTATAGATAAGAAATCTGCCATTTACTAATCTTTGCACTTTCAGCAGGCAAGTCAATATGCCCCATGATGACCTGCTAGAAAATTGTGCAGTAATTTGGCAAGTGTTCCTTTTTTCCCCTCGTAGTACTTTGTGACCCGAAACTACTCCACCATCATCGCCTTTGCAGTAGGAGGCCTTTATAAACCAGGCAATGGCTTCTCCATCATTGGAGCCCATACAGACAGCCCCTGTCTCCGGGTAAGACTGATGATATTATTTTCTACTGTCAGCCAGAATCTTATAAATGTATGAAATTGTCAGCTTCTCTAAGTTTTTATTGTGTTTTTGTAATTATATCTTTAATTGTTGTTGTTGTGAATTGGTTTTCAGGTGAAACCTCGCTCCAAAAAGACGAGGTTAGGCTGCCTGCAGGTTGGTGTGGAGTGTTACGGTGGCGGAATCTGGAACACATGGTTCGATCGGGATCTGACCATCGCAGGTCGTGTTATGGTCAAGGTTTGGAATTATGTTAAATTTATCCTTAACATACAATAGCAATTAATAACCAAAAAGAAAATCATTTGTTCATATAAAACATGAGGATAAATATTAAGTTAACGATATACAGTATACTTGTATGTACAATGTATTTCGTGGTTAAATATTTTTCTTAAATAGCAACTGTAATAAAAAATACACATTTTTAATATTGACTGACTTTTTAACAGGACCATTTAACAAGATTTTAAGGATATGTTTAATGTTTCTGTTCCAGATTTCTAAACATTTCCACAAGTTTTTACATTGACATTTTACATTTACATTGAGAACATTATAAGTTGAAAAGGGAGCAGTTCAACTGCAGTATTTTCAGTCATGATTGATTGCTGATCTGGATTCAAAACATAGAATTTTATTTTTAAAAATGGTTACTCTTGTGTCTCTCTAACAAAATGATGGTCCGGTTTGGACAAAGGTGGTCCCCAGTCTTGGTTTCTGAAAATCTCCAAGCTTTTGAATAGTATTTTTAACAGAACGCTGGCCCTTTAAACACCTGTTTTGATTACACTGTGCGAGATGGCATGGCGTATGTGTTGCTGCTTCACAACAGATACTCGATATCAAGTTAAGCAAATTCTCAGAAATGACTCTTTTAAGAAGAGATATTCATGCTCAACACTTGACAAGCTGGCAGAAATAATCAGTGATCATCAGAATGCTAGCAGTTTTCCTGTGATGATCTAGTAAGAAATAAAATTCTCTCATTGTTGTGATTTTAAACATGTGAAGTGTCAATAAAAATTATTGATTGGAACTGACTAAAATTAATTGCTGTTTGTGTGTGTGTCACTCTGTGAACACAGAATGGAGATAAACTGGTTCACCGTCTTCTGCATGTCCAGAGGCCCATTCTGAGGATCCCACACCTGGCCATTCACCTTCAGAGGGACATTAATGACTCATTTGGGCCCAACAAGGAGAACCACCTGTGAGTCTTAGCGTACAAGGAGATAATTTTGTTCAAAATAATTTAGAAATTTAAAAGGTTTAGATAAGGATATTGTTATATAATAGGGATGGCAGTATTCTGTATAGAGTCTTTTTTTTTCTCAAACCCAATGAAATTATTAAAGCCCTGAACATATTCAAATAATTAACTTACTATTATGAACTAAATTTAATATTTATAACTATTAAGATGCCCAATAAGAATCTTAAAGACTCAGCTTTGGTAACTAATACAGTGTTTATACTGAATTCTTATTAAAATTGGTCTTTCTGTAAAATGACATTGGTGCTGATTTATTTTAGAGTGCCGTTTCTGGCTACTGCAATTCAAGAGGAGCTGGAAACTGGAACTGCATCATCCGGTGATGCCTGTAATGCAACTTCAACTGTAAGACACTCACGACATTTTCAAACACCTAACAACCGAACATGAATAAATAGTTCAGTTCCGGAACATTATTTCAATGATTTTTCAGTAGCATTGGACACGCGTCTGTGTTGATGATTCGCTGCCGAAATAGCAACTAACTGTAGCATTTGACTGTGGCCATCTGGGGAGGTTGTTTTTTTTAGTCGGCATTGCATCTGGGTTTTCCGTCGCTGAGATAGCAATGTGCCAGAAATGTATCTGAATACACCTCATTTCAAGGTGGCCATGTCCAATAAGCGTTACTATTTAAACAATGCAGACAGAAGGTGATAAAATAAACTGTTGGCGGGGTGTAAGATAGCAATGAGCATTGCGACGAACGTTGCACAGGGTATAAGACAGGATCCTTACTGTCTGATCTCACAAATGAATAAATATAGATATGTTTTGATTATTGCTCCAATGATAAATAATGAAAAGCTGGTGTTGTGTACAGTTTGAAAACACTTTTTTTGTTATATTGATTTCCAGTGGGTTATATTAAGTAAATAATTAGTAGCCATCCATTAACCTATGTACTGTATGTAAAAAATTTAACTAAAAAATGTTACTCGACCAATTTTGGGTAAATTAGACTGTACATCTGTTTATGAACAACAAGACTGTACAAATGGACTTTTAAGATTCTAAAGAGTATTTTTTTTCTTTCTTTTTAGGCAGAAAAACACCAACCCGCTTTAATCAAGCTGATCTGTAGTGAACTCGGGGTCGAGCCAGATGCTTTGCTAGATTTCGAGCTTTGCCTAGCAGACACACAGCCTGGGGTGAGTCCTGACTGCCAGATGTAAGCTCAAAATGTCTATTAACATTCAGATTTTTCTTAAATGTGAGTCAATAGCTAAGTGCCTGTCAATAGTCAAGGGAGAAGAAACACTCGGTCATGAGTGAAGTGGAGGCTTCATTTGCAGGGTTCTTGCTGATGTCTCTTTGCAATAATCTGAATAATGGATTCATGCCAAGCAATGATAAAAAAAAAAAAAAACCTGCGCTTTAATGACTTGATTAGTTTTCAGTGTCTGTCCTGCTGAGATGACATCAAATTTGTTATCCGTATGGTCTAGTTCATGTTTGCTGAATATATATAATATAGTTTTGTTCCTTTCAGGGAAATAATGGTAAAATTAACTGATTTAAGGCTAAATATAAGTAAATAAAAGAGGTTATTTTTTTCTAAAGCCAAAATTGTATATTTAGCGGCCATCTTTGTATAACATTTTACGTTGAAGAACAGCAACTGCAGAATGAATGGTTCTATTTTAGAAATAAAAACACAAAACCCCAAGATTTGAATGGAAATCAATAAACTTGGATGTGATGTGACCTTTGCAATACGACCAAACCATGAGCAGACGCAAGGACTTTTATTGCTGACACTTCAGTAATTACACTGTGAAATGTAAATGTTTAACAAGCACACTAAAGTTTTTTTTGAGCTACTTTAATATTCAGTAAAGTTTGCTGCGAGTGTTTAGACGAAGCAATTGATTAACTTCACATAGCTTTTCAGACTGAGCACACAGAGCATGTACTCTGTACTACACACTGATGTTATCATTCTGCCACATCCACATTTGTCTTCTGAGCATCAGAGCTGCTTTAAGAACTCACATCACACACAATTAAAGAACTTTGGGTTATTCTTTGCTTAAAACCATTATTTTCTATGCTCACTCCTCAAAATACAGAAGCAATTTATGCTTAATTTATTACAGCTTCCATTGCTAGTAATAACTAGTTACAAACAAATAACTAGACAAATTGAGAGATTTAAAAAAAAAAATTTGTGCAAACGATAATTTGGAGTTAATAAGGAGAACATGCAACCTTCACACAAAAAGGGCCACTGTATTTGGGAATCCAGCATCTTCCTGACATTATTAACTGAACTGGTGATGCTGTGGTTAAGATGCTGTGTAGTGTAGTATGGTTACATCTGTCATGGAAGCACAGAATTTTCAAATATGTAATAGTTTGTTTTGTTGCTGAGGTCCTTAAAAACATATGCATGTGTTGCACTTTACAGGCACTAGGTGGTGTGTTTGAAGAGTTTATCTTCTCTCCTCGGCTGGATAATCTCCATAGTTGCTTTTGTGCTCTGACGGTATGTTGTACCATGTTTTCATAGTGCATGGTGTGTCTTTTCTGTGTAATTGATTGTGGTGTGTGCCCCTGTTTCTTTCAGGCTCTGATAGATTCCAGTTCAAATGCCTCTCTTTCTGCAGACCCAAATATTCGTATGGTTACTCTTTATGACAATGAAGAGGTAAGAGAAAGTTCATTTGTTTGATTTACAAATGGTAAATAATATTTGTAAATATTTTTTGTAGTATATGTATGTGTGTGTGTGTGTGTGTGTGTGTGTGTAGAATACCTACCCATGTTGTTTCCTCTGCCAGATTGTTCAGGTTCAACAGTTTGTGATTTAGACCATTAACACCAGCTCATTACACCTGCACATTTTAGTGTTGGGCTGGAAAAAATATGACTGGCTTTTATAAATGCACCTTTTAAATGAGTGGGCAGTTCATGTCTGCAGTGTTGTATTTCTTGTACCAATATAATTTTCCAATGTTCACACCAGCAGTCTACAGGTCATTAACATCGCCCCTGGTGACTGATGTTGCCACTATAGACACAGGCATTCAGAATAAAGGACTTATTGTCCTGAAAATGGACTAAATATCTCTGTACATAGTGAATAAACCAGGAGTTACACCTGAAGTTCAACAGTGTACTGTAAAGATTATGTGTGACGTTTTGCTTTACAGTATTTAATTATTGTATATAAAATGTGCTTGACAGCTATATAGTATATATTTCTAAATAAGCATATGTTTAGACTTATTGTGCATTTATGCAATTATACTGGAATTAATTCTAGCGCCCTGTGTCTTTAGTGTAACATGATGACATGGTGGTGAGTCTGGGCATCACCATACCCAACCGCATAAGAGAGAACACCAAAGAGGCAAAGAATATCCTATACTGCACACATAAAAGCAATAACAGTACCTCTGGGCACATGCACATCCTACGTATGACAATACGTATCACACCTCTCACATAAACTTTTGCCTCAGATAGCAGGCACACTTAATGGAACAATATAGAGGGAAAAAACAAGAAACAAGGACCGAAAGGGGTTTATACTGTCCAAGTCATTAAGCAGCTGCGTCGACCAAGCTGAGAACATCTGTCCGTTCCAGCCACCCGGCGCGAGCAACACCCGTTGGTTTTGCAGACCTTGGAGTTTAAGCCGTTAAAGTTTTGGGATGTTTCTGAGTGAAGTTTTTGCTCTGTGACCTGCAGGTGGGATCAGAGAGTGCACAGGGTGCACAGTCTAACTTGACGGAGCTCATTCTGCGTCGTCTAGCTTCCACTGCTGAAAACTTGACTGCCTTCCAGGAGGCCATGCCGCTGTCTTTCATGATCAGTGCTGATATGGCTCATGCTCTGCACCCCAACTACCAGTCAGTCACTGCACATCCACAAAAAATGTGTTTCGTTTCACAAAGTATCAAATTAATAATGTATCCAGGGCTTGAGAAGCTTAAAGAACATTAGTTTTAGTTCCAGCTGCATCTTATTTTGGCTTTACTTCTGTGGGTAGTTTGTTGACTTTGGGGGTCAAGTTATTGATTATTTCTTTGTGTAATTTATTTCTGAAGGGTTTATTTCAAGGTTTTGAATTAATTCCAGCATCAAATTAAGGATTCCAGTCTCATTTGTGTACAAATAAAGGAATTTGAGGAAGAAAGTGGTTCATAGATTATTGAATTTCTGATACTATGAGTCTTTGCTTTACAATGTATGTTTTTTTTCTTTCCTTAGAGAGAAACATGAGGAGAATCACAGACCAGCTTTCCATAAGGTATGCTAAACTTCACATATACACGTATACACACTCACAGTCTGTTGACTAAATTACTTTTTGTCCTCACTCAGGGCCCAGTCATCAAGTTCAACAGTAACCAGCGATACGCCACCACTGCTGTAACTGCCTCCATCTTGCGTGAGATTGCAGAAAAGATGAAAGTCCCTCTTCAGGTCTCTCTCTCTCATTCTTTTTCCCCTGCTGTGTATTCATGTTAGATTTCCTCTGTGCTCTTTCACTCGCCTCTCCATCTTCCTCTGATTGTACCAAGGTGAAAGGTGATTGGCTTTTGATAGCATTGCAAATACATGTTCCTCTGGCAGTGGTTAACTACACATTACAAGCTGGGCTCATTTATGAAAGTGACCCGATTCTCTGGTGAAGGTTAGACTCTTGGAAGGGAAGACTAAGAGGATGGAAATTGGAAAGCGAGGGAGATTAGAAAACAGGACAAAAGAGACTTTGAATTACTTAAACAAAACTTAGTGGTGGATTTATTACTGCACAGATCAAATTAGGGTTATCCAGGTGGTGGAGCCTGGTGCTTAGTGGGTAAAAGGTAAAAAAAATCTACTGGTCTTTCCAAAAGCAGTTTAATAGAAAGATACAGTACCACCTTCTTGTTTTATTGTTTATTTCCATTACCATATAGATGAACTTTGTAGTTTTACAATTTCAGACTGTAGTCCATCTGTTTTCTGTTTTTTTTGTTAGTCCCCTTTTGGTTCTCTGTTCACTATTGATCAGGACAATCCTAAAACTATTATAATTTGGGTGGTGGACTGTTTATTGTCAGTTGTGCAGTGACACTGATGCAGTGGGGGGTTTTAGTGCAGCAGTGCTGCTGTAGTTTAATTTCTCCACCTTAGTGACATTACAAGGATAACCAAGACTTTTCGTTTTCTTCATCTTATAATACAAGCGTAATTATTTTCTGGAGGGCTGTGTGTAATTTCCAGGATGTGATGGTTCGTAATGACAGTCCTTGTGGATCAACTATTGGGCCTATCCTTGCGGCTCGCCTGGGAATTTCAGTGCTGGATATTGGCGCCCCACAACTTGCTATGCATTCCATCAGAGAGATGTGCTGCACCTCCGGTGTGCTCCAGACTACAACACTCTTCAAGGTGATTTTCTTTTCTTAAACCTTAAAGAAAGCCAACAGGCTTGTGGTTAAGGATCCAGCCTTCCAACCTGAAGGTCCCTGGTTCAATTTCTGGTCCCAACAAGTACTATGTCTAAAGTGTCCTTGGGAAAGCTACCTAACTTCAATTGCGCCCCAGGCACTGCATTCAAGGCTGCCCACCGCTGCCCAGACCTTAAATTGTTACATTAGTTCTTATGTAAAAATATACTAAATAAAATGCCCTTACCTGAATTTATCTTGTTTTAATCTGCCATGTTATAAATTATAATTTTATAACAAGGTGCTTAAACTGATCTAATAAAAATATTTTATGTGTCATGTGAGGTCAGCTGTATTGGTCTGACATTTTCTAACTTCGCTGATTCTAAATACAGAAGGACAATTTATTTATAAAATGTTAAGGGTCATTGCTGTCTGCTGAGTTGGTGTTCTTTGTCTGCAGGGTTTCTTTGAGCACTTCCCCTCTGTGAGGAACATGGTTGTGGTGGATTAACGTGATGCCAGGATGCTGTAACCCTATTAAGAAAAGTAGTACCCTCTCATCTTAATGACAGTCGCTCTGCTTTTGCTCAGAGAGGGCAGAGAGACTGTGGCATCATTTTGTCCTCAGCGTCTGTAATGGTTTAACTGCCTGTGCGCTCTGGTTTCGGATGTTGAGCACACAATAAAAAAATTTTCACCTATGTTTCTAAACTACTGAGAACTTCATGACTTTTATTTTTAATTATGTCTTATATGGACACAAGTATTAACACACCTATTTATATATGCAAAAACCTTAAGATCTTATTTAAGTTATAACAATGTCTATTCAACTGGGAAGCTTTTTATAAGATTTAGAAGTGGGTGCGTGGTTTTTTTTGTTTGTTTGTTTTTTTTGGGGGGGGGGAATTATTTGTGAGGTCAGACACTGATGTTAAATCACCACAGTGTATGTTAAGGTTTGAGAGTGTGCAGGCCAGTCAAGTTCTTTCACAGCAAACAGTCATAGAGGTAAAAAAAGGGCCTTCCCCAAACTGTTCCCATGAAGTTTATAATCTTTAGCTAGCTTCTGTACACTCACCACCCAATTTATTAAATATGCAACATTAAGATGTAAAATCTTGATCACCTTCCAAATATTGTGTTGGTTACCTTTTGCTGCCTAAATGGCCCTAACTGTTCTCTGTGGTATCTGGCATCAAGATGTTAGCAGAAAATCCTTTAACTTCTGTAAGTTGTAAGATGGATTGAACTTGTTTGGTTAGCACATCCCACAGATACTTGGTTGGATAAGATTAACGCCTTAAACACAATGTGTAACAATGCTTAGGTAGGAGGCACATGTCAAGATAACATCCACATAGATGGCAGGACATAGTTTCTGAGCAGAACATTACCAAAAGTGTTACACAGCCTCTTCCTATATTGCATCCAGGTGTCATATTCTTCAGGTAAGTGACACTGATTTAACCGGGCATCCATGTGATGTACTAGAAAAAATTGCTTTGTTTTGCTTGCTCTGTAGTCCAGTTCTCATGCTTACATGCCTGTAGTTGAAGCTTTTCTAGTTGTAGTTGTACCTTGTTCTGGAGCTATGCAGTATTATGCACAACAAACTAACTTCTTTCCCACAGTCCAAAAACATGGATCAAGGCCAATTGAATTCTCCAAATTGCCCCATATAGAGTGTGTTTGTGTGAGTAAGTGTGTACCCAGCGATATATTGGCAACCAGTCCTGGGTGTATCTGCCCAGTGCCCGAAACGTTTTCCCCTGGATGGGCATGGAACCCCCCCCCTAGTAAAGGATAAAGCGGAAGATAATGGATGAATGGAATTCAAGCTGCACAGGTTTGCAATTACTTCTTTGTCATTTATTTAGATTCTGCACTTTATAGATATTTTTCCTATGCCATGGAATTAAAACATCTTTCACAAAGCTTATTCTGCCATTTACATTAGTAGTAACACAAGGATTGATGACCATGGGAAATTCCTTTATATTGTATTTGTGGTGACTCTCCAAATAAGCAATTTAAGGAAAATTAACTATACAGCAATGTAACCCTTGGCGAACTCTAAGCATAGAAAGCCACCTGGGCTGCAATCCACCAGACTGGAGCAAAAGCCCAGCTCACTTTTCCCTCTCCCCGCATTAACTCCCTCCCAGCTTTTGCGCCCTGCTGTTGTTTTCCACCTGCGCCGAGAAACACGCGTGTTTTCCCGAAGTCTGTTCGTGGCGGCACGGCATCGCTTTCTCCAGTGCGGTTCGTAATGACTGTGTAAAGCGTGACAGAAGGAGCAGATCAGGAAGGACCGAGGGAAAGGGAAGGGCGCCTCGCTGCGCTCTGCTGCGCTGGTGCTTCAGGGATGACCATGAAGTCGCCGCGCCTCTGGATCCTCGCTGCTGTTTTGACCGCAAGTCACCAGCTCAGCACTTCTGCCAGATACGGTACGCCATCCTGCACACACACACACACACACACACACACACACACACCGCAAAGTGTAAAGTACCTCCGGTTCGACGCGCAAAACACAGTCTCTTATCGATATTTGGGGCGGAATAAATCCCACTGACTCAGTTACTTAGTAGGATATTTACAACAGAACGCATTGTCATTTCTGCAATTATTTTCATTTGTGCTACCTGATGAAAAAGTGGACAATAATAAACTACTTGCGGGTTAGTGTAGCCTACGTGCATACTTTTCTTTTTTATCACGAGCGCCTGTGATGATACTGGAATAAAAGAGTGGATGTTGGTAAATAACCCGGCTTGCCATAGCCGCAGTGCGCGCGGTGGTCAGTGATTACTACAACCTTAATAAACCTTGATCATGTGCACTCAAAGGGTAATAGAAGCTGTTATATGGATTATTTATAGTATTACACGTAATTCGTGCGCACCGATCTGTAGCAGCAAGACGCTTCTGGGTGCGCAGCAAAGCTCCGCATTCAACATTTAGCCAACTAAGACTTGGAGACTTTGCAGCTGTAAACAACTGTTGCAGTGCAGACGAAGCTCGCAGGTCGCTATGTATATCAATCGGATTAAGAGGACGAGTTTCAGAAAAGATGGCATCCTTCGGTTTTTTCCGTCACAGCTTCCAGCATGAACTATGACTCATCCGTGAAGCAAAGCTGGTCCAGCACTCAGCACTGTAACTGATGTTGCGGTTACTGATGTAAAGTGCATTTATAAAACCGTATGTAGGACACATGCAGGCATGTAGTCCTGTTCCCCAAAGCTTTTAAAAAAACACGCTGTTAGACATGCTTCTGGATTCGGACTTTTGTGCTTTTGAAGCTGTGAAGAATGACCCTGAATCAGCTCATTATAATTATATGAATTGCATTGGCTTTCGGAGTTGATCTGTTACAGTCTCACAAAGTTAGGATGTATATATATATGCAAATATATGCAAAGTCACGATTTAATTAGTTTTCCTAACTTTGTGAGACTGTAGCAGATCAACTCTGAAAGCCAATGCAATTCATACAATTACAATGAGCTGATTCAGGGTCAGTCTTCACAGCCTTAATGTTCTTACAAAGTTGGAAAGAGAGAGAGAGAGTGAAAAATTGTTTGTGTAAATTATATATATATAATATACAGGTCAAAAGGTAGCTCTCAGCTATTGAATGATTACGACGAATGATTAGGTGTTGGGTATTTACCAGCACTGTAATGACAGTGTGTCCAAAGTGTGTCCAACAAAGTACATAATGTAACAAACGAAGTACAGCCTGTAATTGCAGAACTACAAAGAGCCTTTATGTATCGGAAACTGACAGAGTGGGCAGTGGATGTACACAAGTAGGTGGAATTAACACAGTGGCGAGTTTATGTTTACTCAGAATCTGAGTTTATTTAAAAACATTGTACATTGACTGTCAATTCCCAGTTATTGGTCTCACTTGGTTTTAAACGTATATATAAATAATACAGAGTGTGTAAGCGTCCAAGTAAATTGTATTATAAATATTTTCTATTTTAACAACAGTATGTGGAATACGGAGCAATATGAAGGAATACAGAGTTCAGTTTCGTAGTTCCTGTATCTAACACCCTTGATTCAGTTATATATGCTTTTTATTATTTATTTATTTTATTATTTACTATTATCTAAAAATTAATCAATAACACTGTTTTAAATCTTACCAAACATAAGATTTGTTTACAGAGTGAATCTCCAAAAATAGAGGCTGCTTTCTGGAGATGTTGCCAGTTTTTTAGAAAGGCTGAGCAAATCAAACATTACAGTTATTCAGAGTCGTGTCGCTTCAAAGATCACAGCCAAAGCTGTAAATAACTGTTTGCTTGAACTCACCTCACTAAGACGTGCCGACGCAGCTCTCTGCTGATTTATTTCAGCACCACGGACAGTGACTGTGATCTTCTCGGACCACATAAGCAAGTCTGTCCTATAAGAGCTGTTGTTGGTTTCCTATTCAAAATGCCTAACCTTCTCTTTTCCTAGTGCAAAGGCTGTCCCATGCACAAATGCACATTTCTTGTTAGATATGTAGATGACTCATTTCTGTTATTCTGGGAATCCAGTTTTGTTGTGTGTTTATGGATGTACTTGCTTGGTATCCTCTGTCTCCTCCGCTGGCTGACTCATCTTGACCGTTATCTCACATCAC
Source organism: Corydoras maculifer (assembly GCA_019802435.1). Classification (NCBI taxonomy): domain Eukaryota; kingdom Metazoa; phylum Chordata; class Actinopteri; order Siluriformes; family Callichthyidae; genus Corydoras; species Corydoras maculifer. The sequence continues at coordinate 1,209,338 of JAFMOD010000114.1, forward strand.
GCCATCGTTGTCCATCTGTCTGTAAATGAGCCAGTGCTTGTCTACACGTAATAAATCAGAAGTGCAGGAAAGTGGGTGTTTGTATGATACAGTCCATATTGGAAAATTGTAGAAAACACATGGATGGTGATTTTAGTGTAATTTGTGGACTCAAACATTGTGTGCGAGCAAACATTAATTGACTATGGAGCTTGAGAGATAAGTCTGTAAAGAATGGCTTTATGTGAAAGAGTGCTGACCATTTAAAGCTGCTAATTAAATCTGTGGTTCCGCTCATTTGCTAAGTGCTGCTTGTATGTATATATATATATATATATATATATATATATATATATATATATATATATATATATATATATATATAATTGTGGTGCATTTAGTAGTCCTGGGATTGGGTCTGATACCCGAATGAGCAGGGTCCTTTCAGTCTGCAGTTTGTATATTCTCCCCTCATTTGTGTTTAATTTCCTCTCAGTTTTTATTAAACTACACATGTTCTATCACTCTATCATAGTTTATGCTTGTATCAGCATGTGTATCTTGTCTAAGAGAGGAGATGAGACAAGATTACTTCACTGGTGTTAAAACTGTAAAATGATACAATGAGGAAGAAAAGAAAGATTAAAATGATGGACAGTTTATAATCCATTTTGAAACTGAGCCTTGGGCTTTATTATGAAGGGTTCGTAATTTCGGATAATTTAACAAATGATTTAATGCCAAGCAAAAGAGCATAACCCAAGGAACACAAGCAATTGTGTTAATGGGAACTATTTCTCCATAATAGATAAAGATGATAAATTGTTAATTAAGGTGAGTTTTATTTTTTGAACCCTTTTGTCTTATGTATCTATGTTAATCAAGCATTTGTATTTGTGTGTGGTTTATCAGAATATCACGTCACATTGTTGCACTGAATTTAGATTCTGAATCTCTAAGCTCTAAAATTCAAAGGCTCCAATAATGGTATATGTGGGCACTTAGTAAATTCTGCATGTCCAACTGAATCCCCAGTGGTTTTACTTTGTTTTATTTTTATGCTTTGCAGGAGGATGTCAATATAAGTCTAACCTCATCCAGCACTTTGTGTCATGTTCTCAGCTTTCCAAAACACTTTAGTACCTTGCACTTATTTTTATTACTCTTTATTATACACACTTCTTGGCTCACAAATGCACTTTTTAAATTAGAGGTCCACTATTATTTGCATTAGGCTTTTAAAATGTTCATTACATCAAATCCCAGCTTTACCTCGTTCCACATATTAGTTTGCAACTAGTGTATACAACAGTGTATTGGAACATTTATACATACACATACTTGCAAGAGCTTTTATGGCATACCATTCAAAATTGGTCCTCACTTTGCAGCCAACCCTCTATGAATGCATTTAGCATTTTCCAAAATTTTGGAGGGTGTCCAATTTGCCTATAATTCAAAGAAGCATTTGTGAAATCAGACAGAGATGTTAGACCATACTTAATATATTTCTATAGTATATATAAACAGTATACACAGTGACAGTGCACTTCGGTACAATATATGAAAAAAAAAAGGACACACATATAGGGGTTACATTTAATCTCATTACTGTGTAAATTCTAATGACAATTGTTGTAGGAAAAGTTTAAAGAAGACCTTTGACTTTTCTCCAGTGCACAAAACATCCATATCATCAGCGTTGGGTCTGGTCTTTATGGATCAATCATTGTGCACTGGGGAAAAGTCAGAGGCCTTCCTTTCTACAACAATTGTTGCTTGAATTTACACACCTGTGGTATTATTATTAAATGTAATGATTAAGTGGTGCATTCTGATACTTTTGTCCTTATATAGTAGCAAAGTGCTCTGCGACTATAGAAACTATTTATATATAATATGGAACCATATAGTAGTTGTTCATTAAATTGCAGAAATGGATATGCTTCCAGTGATGCAATAGAAAAGTGCTGGCTCGGAGCTCATTTAGAGGTTATAATCTAAAAATAGGTAATATCATCCACAGCCAGATCCTGTGGACAGCAATTTGAAAAAAATAAATCTTTGTTTGAAGGTTGCGTGTGATCTCTTTCTCTCAGTCACAGTAACACTTGTTAATCATGGGTGTCTGTTAACTTTTATAGAAGGGGATAGTAGCACTTCCAGCCAAATGTGTGTAAATTTGCACAACAGCTTGTAAATCTGTGGTGGCGGGCATTTCGTCTCTCAGAGAAAGTACATGATGGGACACTTTCTTCCTGGCAAGTAGTTTTTCTAACATTGTGGCTGACAGATCATCCTTTAAAGAGGTCAATGCAGTATTCCAAGAGGGTTGGATAGTTATCCATTGGTTACTAGAACATAACATGCATCTCTACCCTTCTTGTTCCCAGATTTTAATTTTATAGAGTATTTATGGGGTATAGTAGAATGGGTTATTTAAAGCATGTCATTTCATTTGCAGCAACTTCTAGAAGATATCCTGTCCAGCTGGGCTAATATTCCTGCAGAATGCTTTAAACACATAGTGGAAACTACGCCATGATAAATCGTAGTGTTTGAAGGCAGAAGAAGCTCCAATGTGCAACTAGATGGATGTTTCTAATATAGCTGCCATTTAGTCTATTTGTAAAAGTGGCTTCAGAGGGCAACACTAGTGTGACAGGCATGTGGAACATGTGTATTTAACTTCTCCTTCTAGACCTATGGCTACTATGTTGTCTGAAGGGGTTTCCCTCACCAGATGTTTCTGCTTTTAATGCAATCATACAAAATTAAACTTTATAGTGAATCATTAAAGCTTTTTTCAAGTAATAGTCATTTTGTTAACACTGCATGGCTAATTGATTGACACTTCTGTGCACCCCAAAGATGTCAACCCATGGGACTCAGACACGCTCAGAAGGAAAGGGGACTTTCTTAATAACATTTTAATTAACCATGTCTTGTTATATTAAAAAATAAAAATAATTGTTTTATTTCTGCACTTTTCTTGGTCGTGTAGTGTGTAGTGTAGCATAAATGAGCAGCACTGAAGCAGGTGGACAGCAGGGTAAAAATCTGCACACTGCCGGATATTGAGCTTCTGAATTATGGCAGGAAGCAGAAAAGCTTAAAGGTCACTGTTGCTTATCATGAGAACACACACATAGAAAAAAGCGTTTGATCCGGAAACTCCAGCATTTTGTCTTCATCACAGAGCCAATTACCTACAGCCTGCGTCCTCCCTATCAGTTACTTAGAGACTTCAGTTACATGCTATCTTTCTCACTGTATTTGGCACATTCACTTAATCTCTCTCTCTCTCTCTCTCTCTCTCTCTCCCTCCCTCCCTCTCTCTCTCTCTCTCCCTCTCTCGCCCTCTCTCTTAGGGTGTTTGTTTGATGGAGATCTATGCTTCAATGGGCAGGTCTGTTGGGATGGTGAGTATGCAAGCAGAACATGATTGTATTTGGCTCTGAGAATATAACTTCATATACCCAGTACAAAGATGTACAGTCACACATTGAAACAAAGAGATTCAGCTATTCAGTTTTCTCAGTGAACAGGTGATAATTACATGCTACTGCTATGCAGTCTCCATAGATGGAGTGGAATGAGTCACCGGGTAGAGTGTGGAGTTTATGGAATCTGTCACGTCTTGAACAGCATCAGCCAGCAAGAGGAGTTATGAGGATATTTTTCTTATCGGGTTACCATGTCTGATTTACAGATTACAGAAGGGCTTTGTTCATTTCATTGGGAAATATTTCCTTATGCTGGATATTCAAATAGCCAATAACAAAAACTGCAGAAGATAAAATAACGTTATTTTAAATTAAAGTAAGAGTGATGCAAAAAAAAAAACCTCAGATTTTTAATAGAATTTGCTTAACAATATTGACATCACACACTCAGACCTGATGAACAGAACCTAATTTTTATCCCAGCACACATGTCAAACAACAAACAGGCTTCTAAGCTTTTATAAGGCAGACACACAAATACACTGTGGAAATTTTGTATCTTTTAATTAATCTGCTTGTCTTATTTTGAAGCTGGGAGGAAACAAAATCTTGTGAAAGACATTCATGCAGATGTGGGGAGAACATACAAACTACTTGAAAAGAACCTAGTCCACCCTGCCTGGAAATAAAACCCAATAATATCTTGATGTGGAGCAGAATAGCTAGCCACTTCAACACACATTTTTTATTTTTTGGTTTTAATTATTTAAACGTGTATGAAAGATGATAAATAAATAAAGTTGGCCAAATCTGGTTTCATTATCTGAAAAAAAACTTTTTTTGATAGTATAAATGCGGCAGGTTCATCCATGTCAAACTTTTGACCTTATATATTTGTGTATAAGTGTTTAAAAAAGTAATTTTTAGCAAATTTGTTAAAATAGTCAATGTGTTTTGTAACATTCGCGTCTTTGCAAGACACCATACTATGAATAAATGCAACCTATGTGGCTTACTGCGTAAATGCTGCCTTTTATAATTACCTGCTCTTATCCAGTGACGATGAGCTTAAATCGTTTCCATGGCAACTGTGACATCACTGAAGCAAACATAACATTCCTCTTTCGCAGATCTCTGTGAGGCAGAGGCGTAAAGGGGAAGGCGGAGAAACAGTTGAAGGAAAGATTGAGAATGAGTCATGAAGACATGTGTAAAGTCGCATTAGCACAAGTGTATCAGATACGCTTACGCACCTCAGGCTTTACAAACAGCAGTCTATAAAAACAGTGCCCTCCAGTAAGTGGTGTGTAGTGAAATATTGACTGTCTGTTTACAGTGTCTCAACTCTAAACTGAAACTTACTTAATGACTTGGATTGTTTATTTAGGCTGAAATAACTTCCCAAAACTCAGTGCTAATCTATGCATGCAAAAGTATGTGAACACCTCATTACACTTTCATAATCCTGTTAGACATTCCAGTGTTAGAAAACGCTCAATCTTCCCCGGGAGATTGGCTACACGGAAGGGAATGCGTACGCCGCTTGCGCCTTGTGAGCCTTTCCCGGGAATCGGCTACGCGGGGAAAAGTGCGTACACTGGTCCGCTGGATGAAACGCTCCCACGGTTATAAGCCTGCGCGGGGATACTGCGCAACGCCGCACCATGTTTGAGCGCGGAAGGAGAGTTCGGAGACACCGGGATAAAAACAAAACAGATTTATTATTAAAAATGGTGTAGGGACACCAACAGAAGGGGGGAACAAACGACACGAACTAACACCTGGGTAATACCACAAACAAAGACGTGCACTGGGAAAATGGAAGACGGGAACTAAATACAAAAAACATCCAGTCACGTGCACAAAATAACCCAATCACCCAATGGAGACAATAAGTATCTTAAATGAGGGACAGGTGGCCCAGGCACCTGTGACATCCAGGCTAAAAGTATGCATTTTCATTTACAGTGTTCTCCCCTCCCAAGTTTTTTATATTCTCAGAAGGTTTTTCAAAAAATAATGAACATTCGTTCATTTCATTATCTTGACAGCTTAAATCAATACCAGATGCAATTTAAAGCAGCCAGTTTACCTGAAATCCATGTTTTTGAACTGTGGGAGAAATATGGAGAACCTGGAGAAAACCCCCAAGCACATAAAGAGAACATGGAAACTTCATCGATATCAGGATTCTAACTTGGTCCGTGGCGCTGAGAGAAAAAAAGACATAGACATAGATCACAATCATTATTCCAGTTCACCTAAAAGTAAAGAAGACATCACATGTATTTAAAACAATCCGGCTGGAACTTGAAAATGACTTTTTAAACTACAGCATTGTGATGTGTCATTTTTAAAAAAAAATCTTTAGTATTAAAACATCTAGCAATAAGTTTTAAATGAGAAAAATATGTCCACACTTTTTCAAAAACATTTTAACATTTTAGCTGTAGATGTCCTTACCTTGTATAAATAGATCTATAAACCAAGATTGCACAAACAAACCTATCTGAAAACTTTTTTTTTATTTAGTGAGTACCTTGGAGCCTTTAAGACAATGTAACAGCTCATTGAATATCATGTGCTCATTCTTAGTCTGGTTTCTGGGTTTGGGTCTTTGCTGAACCTAATTTCAGTTGTTTAGGTAGAAATCATCATTAAAAGATTACTTCAGATGTGTTGTGGTAAACCTTCGAAACAAATGCTTATTTAAACATATAAGTAATTTTCAAATCAGTTATTGATCTATGTTTTATTTGTGGGTTACAGATGAATTGTTCGGCCAGTGTCTCACAGAGCAGCAGGAAAGACATCGCTACAGGGTGACTGCTGAATTACTGGACAGATTACGATCATTGTTGCAGATGCTCATGAGAAAAGGTTCAACAGACATTTTTCTAACAGTGATTTAGTCCTCATAGATTTAGATTTTATGTCTCACATAACGGCTTTCTGTAGAAGTGAACCTCCTGTAGAGGATCTTCTTAGTGCCGTAATATATCATAACTAGCCACTTAACATGGCCATGGCCCAGGCTTGTAATGACGTTTCTTGCAAAAATTGGAAATGTTATTTTATGCATAATAGCAGTCTACCCGTCAGACTACATCAGGCTCGTAAGGGGCCATGCTGATTAGTTTATTGCCTGTGACGGCCAAAACACACCCATGAATCGCATCGTTATAATCGCAATGACACAATGACATGTCAATAACTGTGTCTAAAGGGTTTTAAACAATTTCTTAGAACTTATTTTCTCTTATGTTTTCAGTTTTCAGATTTCTTCAAATTTTAATCTTACCAGTAGATCTGCATATGACATTAGGTATAGTCCTGACACAAAAGGTTTATCTGCCATCTATGTTGTTTAAATATATTTACAGGACTTAGCTGGCAGGATGAAGTCACTCAATCAATTATAAACAAAGAACTTAGCAAGGTTGCCAAGATCCCACAAGCAACTGGTCTGAAGAACAAGCCTACAGAGTAAGATCACCTGCCACAGAGAATGATTCATGCATTATGCCTTTAAACCTTTAAACCTCCTACAAACCTCAAACATGAACAACAAATTAACATGCTAAAAGTAAATAACAATATCTATTAATAGTTACATTCATCCAATCATTTGTTAATTTTTAGCATTTATATACATCACCCAAGAACACTACAAAAGTAAATAAAAATGTATATACAGCATGATGTTGCAGTGTTGAGCACTGAGGATCCAGTTTTGATTCCTGATCTGGATGGAGTTTCCATGTTCTCCCTGTGTCCATGTGGGTTTTCTCTGGGTACCCCCGGTTTCCTCCCACAGTCCAAAAACATAGATTCAAGGTTAATTGGCTACTCTAAATTGCCTTTACATGGTGTGTGTGTGTGTGTGTGTGTGTGTGTGTGTGTGTGTGTGTGTGTGTGTGTGTGTGTGTGTGTGTGTGTGTGTGTGTGTGTGTGTGTGTGTGTGTGTGTGTGTGTGTGTGTGTGTGTGTGTGTGTGTGTGTGT
>JAFMOD010000114.1:1216945-1373706 GCA_019802435.1 Corydoras maculifer
CATGTTCTCCCCGTGTCTGCGTGGGTTTCCTCCGGGTTCTCCGGTTTCCTCCCACAGTCCAAAAACATGGATCAAGTTAATTGAATTCTCCAAAATTGCCCCGTTTAGAGTGTGTCTGTGTCAGTGAGTGAGTGTGTGCCCAGCGATGGATTGGCGCCCTGTCCTGGGTCTATCTGCCCAGCGCCCGAGATGTTCTCCCCTGGATGGGCATGGGGAACCCCACCGCGACCCTAATAGAGGATAAGCGGAAGATAATGAATGAATGAATGAATGAATATATATATATATATATATATATATATATATATATATATATATATATACACACAGTATATACATTTACATCTATCTATCTGTCTATCTATCTATCTATCTATCTATCTATCTATCTATCTATCTATCTATCTATCTATCTATCTATCTATCTATCTATCTATCTATCTATCTATCTATCTATCTATCTATATATATATATATATATATATATATAACCAAAATGATTTACAAATGAGTAAACACCAGTCAGTAAGCAGAGAAATCGCCAGCTAAGCTGCAGTATTATCAATCATTATTATTTTACAATCTGGATTAATGCCAAGAATTCTCCCCACATTGTGGGTAAGTATCTATTAAAAGTGATTCAGGCAAGGAACAGTGGTAAACTTGAGAAAGGATCATAGCTGGTTATACCACTGCAGTCCTTCATGGACATAGTGGGGATCATAGGTCTTTGATGGGTCAGAGCTGTTGTAGAAGTAAAAAGTGGACCTACATACAGATAAAATGATTTTTATAATGTTATGCCTGGTCAGTGTATCTCAAATTAATTAATCACTTTTATAAAATAAGATAGTGGTCATAAAAATATCATTCTTTATCTTTTTTGGGGTAAGCAGATTGTACTTTCTATGTTGTACATATTCTCTAATATTTATCCCTGCACTGTTTATACAGTGATCCAACTAGCACAGCTGCCAGCCTTTCGAACAGCCATTTCATTTAACAATTTCTGATTATTACAGTCTGGAATGAACCTCCTTCATGTCTGCTATAAACATCAGCAAACTGGATATGAAACTGCCAGAGCCACTTCCCAATGTAGTGAATTAATTTCTGTTCTATAATTCCACAATCGAATGATGGTGGGTTTGTGTAAACATTAATCTGGAGTTCATCCATGTTTTTTGGCTCATTCTCCTGTTTTCACAGCATTATATTATATGATGATATAATCTGAGTAACAGAAGGTCAATGAACATGTTAAATGAACCAACACAGGGCAGCCTGGCACAGCTTTAAATCTGTAGTTCAATACCTTAAGCTCTGAGTCACCACAGGTTTTGTATTCGTCCATCCCTGAAAATATTCATGGCTGAATGTATCTTTTGCAAATAGACCTTGTTCTGCTTTAAAAACCTTTGTTTATGTATGAGGCTGATGTAAGACCCTGAACGTGCAGTTCATACCTAATCTTTCTCCTTAAGAAAAGAGCTGGAGACATGACATGTGTGCTTGGATTTACACAGTTTGATTTATAGCTAATTAAGTTCAGGGTTTCCACCTTCAACCGTTCAACACCAAGTGTAAATTAGAAGTGGATGTGTTGTTGAGAACCGGAATGCTGATGCTTGTAGCCAGAATTATTTTTTATCATGAATTAGGACTTGACGATGCATTAATTATCTCATCTCATCTAATTATCTTCCACTTTATTCTATTCTAGGGACTAGGCTCCAGAAAGGAACGTTTAGGTCCTTCATTAAATTCATGTTTTTGGACTGTGGGAGGGAACCGGAGAACCAGGAAAAATCTACACGGAAATGTGGAGAACATAAAAAACTCCACTAAGATCGGAATGCTAGGGTGTATTAATTTTTACTTAATTTCATCTATTCATTCATTCATTCATTATCTCCCGCTTTATCCTCTATTAGGTTCGCGGCGGGGTTCCCCATGCCCATCCAGGGGAGAACGTCTCGGGCACTGGGCAGATAGACCCAGGACAGTGCGCCAATCCATCGCTGGGCACACACTCACTCACACAGACACACTCTATTTGGGGCAATTTTGAGAATTCAATTAACTTGATGCATGTTTTTGGACTGTGGGAGGAAACCGAAGAACCCAGAGGAAACCCACGCAGACACGGGGAGAACATGGAAACTCCACCCAGATGGGGATGCGAACCGGGAATCCCTAGCGCTGAGAGGCGAACGTGCTAACCACTAAGCCACCTTTATTGACCTTTATTTGCCTATTTACCCTACCTGGACCTTTATTTAATTATTAACATCACTCCGTGTGACATGCAGCCTAGCGCCGTCTTTGGTGTTTGAATTAGTATCTGTGTGGAGTTTAGTATGTTCTTTGTGTGTTTAAGTGGATTATTTTATGAATTTATATTCCTCTACGAATTATCAGATGGTATATTGGTTAATCTAAATTGTTTATCATACAGAACCCAAGCTCTTTTCACTTTCAGGTCACAGTGATGCTGATGCTTTGGAAAATAGGTTAATTCAAGATCATATTTGTGTGATGATCAGCCATCCACAGAATTTTGATTTAACAGTGCCAGGATGATATCATGTTCTTTAAAACTATGTCATTGAGATTTAAATTATGGCTTTTTAAAATTTTGAATTGTATTTAAACTCTCTGCAGATTTGATGAAGTGTCAGATGACCAGCTGAACTCCAAACCCCAGCACTATATGGACTACATGATTGTTGATTCTCCACAATCTTCTCTACACCTGCAAAGTCTGGAGCCTTATGCTTACAAGAAGGTTAGAACACATAATTGCATTATTATTTACCTATTTAAACTTTATTTTTTATCTCAGCTCAATTCCCAAGCAGGACTGACAAGGTCCTGTCAGTGTGGTAGTATGTTCTTTTCATGTCTGCATGGGTGAAATACTAAACTCACTAAATGGTCCCTAGTGTGCTAATGTACATGTGAATGTGCTTGTGTATCTGTCCAGGATAACTCTATTTGGCATCACATGTATTAATTGGGATAAAAGTTTAAAGCAGGTGATGCATTGAGTAAAACAAACTGCTTACGTTCTCTCACCATGCAGTATGGTTACCAAGATGACGAGGAACGTTCTCTGAACCATGTGGAGGGAAACGCATACCCCTCTCAGTCCAGGATTTCCAAACCACATCTTCAGCCTTTGGATAAGGACACACAGCTGCTTCAGGATCTGATGTCTCTGCTCATGTCTTCTCCAGAACAGCCCTCTTCTCGTCATCAAGTGGCAACTCCAATCTCCAACTCCCCTTTCTTTCAGGAACTGGATGTCCCGATGGATTACAACAAAGATTTTGTTTCTCAGAATTTAAAAGACAGCAGCCAACAAAAGAAGAAGGAATTCCTCAAGGAAAATGCACATAATGATCGAGGTGAGAATTTAAAGTAGCCTGCAATCCCATCTTATTATCTTTGGCTTAATTCTCTACTAGGGTCAACGGGATCCCCAGCGCTAAGAGGCAGATGTGCTAATCACTGCGCCACCGAGCTTATGATCTTATTTAATGTATGGCTATTTAGACAAAATAGACTGATAACATCAGATGCTTATATAATTAAAAATCAAGTTAAAACGAGAGTTGAACGCCTTTATTGCACCATCTTGTGGAATTTAAAATTAATGTTATCGCTCGAGAACCAAAATAAAAAAAGCCTAACATATATTTCTTCAAATAATGTTGTAATACCACAATTATTGATTTTATTTCCCCAATTCCTTTAAATATATAAGTTTACAGTTTGCAAATATAGAATCTTTTTGAGTACATTGTACAGCTTAGTGTGTACAGGCATTTTTAAAACCTTTTTGGCCTCTTATAAGTCTTATAAGTGCTGATGTCTGTATACAGGTCCCAATCAAGAAAGCCTGAATGAGCTTTTGCTGCAACATGGATTTGACCTATCCCATCTGAACCTGGGAGACATGGAGCGTCTCTTTACTGTCCTAGATCTCCTGCAGAATGAACCAGCAACCACTCGGGGTAAAATACTTTAACATAAAGCCTTAGTGTGAGCTACATTTTGAAAATAAATGTAATTTTGACTATAAAACTACTATATGATTATAAATCTTTACAGGTTGCTCATGCTGTATGCATTTTTGTCTTTTTTTTTTAATCAGGTTCTGATAATTATAATTATAAACTTTTTTCTCAACCCTTATGATTATACACAATATATGGACATTTGTTAGAACAATTCAGGACTTGGTATCAAGTTAGCATCCTGTGTTAGTTAAGCTATCCATAATAATTGTGCTAGTTTATTTTATGTTCATTTACTTTCATATTTTATTATAGTGTCAGTAATTAGTTCAGAAAAATAACACTTTCTTACTGCATAAACTTGTTTGCTTTATTCATAGATCATATTGCTGATTCAGCGATGCCTCAAAAACTGGTAAGCTTTTGCCAATTTAAGAACAGATCGGTTAAAAATATTCTTTTTTTATAGTTTGCATAAGGTTAGCTATGTAAGGTCAAAGACATTTTCATTGGTAAACAAATATATAGGTTATTACCTCTTTTACCGCTACAAAAAATTACCTCGATCACATTCTGTGGTAAATGTTGTGTACTTATTAACTTTTCTAATACTAACAATTGTCGAAAAGATGAGCATTAGCATCAGCTTGTATGTAGCGATATTAAAACTATGGAAACTATCTTAAAAAGCGTGTTGAGATGCTCATTGCTATCTTACCGCCAACTGTCTATTTTAAGGCCTTGCACATGCACCGTTTAAATAGCAGCGCTGCTTGTATATATAACAACCCGATGGGCGTGGTTGTCTCAAAATGAGGCTTGTTCAGGTACATTTCTTGGTGATGCACCACAGACTGGTCCAGCCTCTCCAGACGTCAACAGTCAGATGTTCATTGTTATCTTGGTAGTGAATTGTCAGATTAAGCGCAACACACCCCCCTCCACATTTGTTATGCAAACATGGGGCACGCAGCAGTGCACAAACTCATAGTGCGTGGCAGTTAGCAGCTATGCAAACATTTACATCAACAATAAACAGAATACAAAATAAATACCGGTGCCATTGAAGTAGCGTTATGCAAAAAACACCCATGAATAATTAAAAGAATTAGTACTTTTTTGTCCTCACAATAGCAAAGACACACTGACTAAAGACGAAATTAATTAATTTAATTGATAACTGGAATTTTGTAATACTTCACTGTTGCTTTGATTATTTGCGCTTCTTGCTATTTCACTGCATTATCAGCAGATGGCGGTGTTGACACTGGTTGAGGATCTTGCTGCTCGTTATAAGCAATACTAAATAGCTGCGGCCAATTCATTCTGGTTATGATCGCATTTCCCTTTTGCTGTTTAAATAGATGCTTACTGAGGGACAGATGACTCACATTGTGCAAAAGACTCCAGCTGCAGATGTTTCTTCTTCGTCCTATTCACCGTCTGCGATTGATGCTCCAAAACCCGGCAAACAGAGCAGTGATATAAAATATGGCAACAATATTAATTCCCATGCAGCAGCAGTGAAACAGGAGAAAGGGTGGAAACAGGTGCCCAGCACAGTACCTGTGAAAAATCACACTACATTCAAAGAGGAATATGGATACATCATTACAAATAAGAGGTACACTTGCATCCCCTCCTCTTCTTAATGAAAAAAAGGCTAGTACAATAAATAATTTAAAAGTTTCTTTTACTTTTTGTTATTTTTCTGCTTTTTAAATTGTGATATTTTTGAAAAGAAAGTTTCCAGAAAAGTAGTAAGGCTGCTATATTATACAGTGTATAGACCATGGCTCTGACCAGAAGGCAGAAACGGGAGCTGGAAGTGGTGGAAATGAAAATGCTGAGATTCACATTTGGAGTGATGAAGATTGACACGTTCAGCATTGAGTTTATTAAAGGGATGCTACAAGTAGAATGTTTTGGAGACAAAATTTGGAAGGTGAAATTGAGGTGGTTTTGGATCCCTTCAGAGGAGGGATGAGGGTGGAGTCACCAGGCAGAAGGAAGAGAGTAAAGCCTAAGAGGTTTATGAATGAATGGATGGATGTACAGGTGGTTGGAGTAATAGAGGAGTATACTACTAAAGGAAGATAGAAAATAATTTAGCCCTGTAGCACCTGATAAAGGATTTTTTACTTGTTAAACATGAAATCTTTTTCATGAAAACCATAATCTTTTGCACCTTATTTTAATATAAATATTTATCTGAGGGGTTTCAAGGACTGTTTAGCCCATTTGTCTTGTAAGTGTTATATATTTCTTTTCCATTTCAGTTCCTTGAAATATTAGCTCCCAACAATATAAGTCTGTTCTCTGTGCCTGATCTGTATGTCACAAATAATTTCTCTACAGTGTGGTGGGTCCAGCTCTGACATTCCAAGTTCACCAGAACAATCAGAATGTGACAGCTGAAAAAGTGCCACAGAAGGCTGGTGAGTTTGTAAATTAATTTGTACTATTGAGACAATTTTCTGTAAGAAATTGTCAAAAACTACTACCTCTGCTAGCACAGAGGCAAAAATACACTCTCTCAAAGACACACCTACACACACCTACACACACCTACACACACACACACACACACACACACACACACACACACACACACACACACACACACACACACACACACACACACACAAATAAAACAAAAATTATATTTCTATAATTAGTATAACAAATGATACTATGGTATAGGCCTTTACATGATTACCAATTAACAGTAAACATAAAAGAAAGGCTATTATCTTTTTTTCCGTACATAAAATGATACCTAAAACATGTTTGAATATTTGGATATAAAGGAATTTAAGTGATCTGTAGATAGTCCTGCTTTAATTCTCGGCAAACCCATTTAGATAAAATTGCTAATCTGAGTGCAAATTCCTTCTTTATTTTAATGAGTTTGAATTTTTAAAGACATCTCATCATCTGGTGTGTGTATACACTTAAACATAAGGGTTTATAGAAATTATACACTCCTTATGGTCCTTGAGTAGCACAACAGAAAGGTTGCCTGAACTCGCTGGTTTGAATTTCAGTGATGCTCCAGTCATCTGTAGCCAGAGTCTATGCAGAGTAAATTGACAGTGCTCTTATGTAAGCAGGGTGGAACACTGTCCCCTGATGGTGACACTAGACAGTCATCGACATCTGTTCATGTAGTTTGTGGGAACTTCCCTCCAAGCACATTTCATCACCTTCAGAGTAGTCCTCATTCTCTGGTTGGTATCTATTATTTGTATCAAACACAACAAAAACAGTTAAGAATTTTAAAAAAGCGCTTAAAAATAATTATTTCCCAAAACTTCATCTCTGGACATTTTGAGGTCAGATACGAACAATTTGAGGCTTTCAGTCTTTGTAAAAATATGTGTTTATCAGCATTACTGTTAGTATTAATTTAGTGTTTAAATATGTATTTATATTAAGTTCTATATTAAACTGACTCTCTTATTTTTATGTTTTTGATAGTAGTCGAGAAGAACTTTATGGAGTCTGAAACTGGCCTGAAAGTGCTCCAGGCTGGGGCTGAAGCGGTAAGTCTATGGTGATGCTAAATATAAAATACAAAAATGCATGCCTTACTCATATAGGTGTGTGTGTGTGTGTGTGTGTGTGTGTGTGTGTGTGTGTGTGTGTGTGTGTGTGTGTGTGTGTGTGTGTGTGTGTGTGTGTGTGTGTGTGTGTGTGTGTGTGTTATCGATGTGGCCTATTCTCAAAAAAAAAAAAGTTGGTGTGATCTATGTACTTTTTTAGTGGGGTACTATGGGTGTACCAACCTGCCGTTGGTTAATGTTAACTCTCTAAATTTGTTTATTTTTTTCATGAAAATGTTCCATTTTTGGTGTCAGTAACAAATTTTCATACAATTTCACCCTGTATGACTTTACACCCAAATTACACCCCGGTATCCAAGATTCCAGTGAATAAACTGTTTCTCCACAGTTTCACCCAAGCAAGTCTTTGTGGAACTAGTTTTTATTAAACGTGGCCATTCTAAACCTGTTGAGACCTCATATTGAGACGAATGCAATATGGCCATTATTACCCTGAACAGGGACAATGTGACGTCAGGCCCTCATTCAGTATTCAACAAGGAATAACTACATCATTTCAGTCATGTATTTCAACCCCACACTTTTCTAGTAGAGGCATTTAGTTGGCAGTCTGGCTCTTGAATCGCGTCTTAGTTCTTGTCAGAGCCTGACAGTTCTCTCAGGAACAATTACACCCCATCACCGTCCCCAATTTTCCCTCATTTTGCCGCCTCGTCACCGTCCGCTCTGTTGCCATGACGACGACTTCATAAGTGTCAAACTGACAGGCGCGCGCGGGATTTCGTTGGCGCGCGGCCGGGCTGAGCAGTGAGCATTCAGAGCTCGACTCTCCGCTGAAAAGCTTCCACATTTCACTTTCGCTGATTCATTGTGGAGCTTTGCCGACCTGCTTCGACTCTTCGCTAACTTTCTCGCTCTGCGTGGTTCGTTTGTGTTCAACAAACTTACAAAAAGACGGGCGGAAAAGCGAAACGTTCCTCAAAAGCGTCCCGCCGGTGCGGCGTCTCCAGCTGCTGCGGCGTCGGCATCGAAACGCGTCGCTCCGGGGTTTGTTTCTGAGGTGAGGAACTTCCGTCCACTGCCCTTTATAAAGCTGTGGAGCCTTTTTCTTATTTTCAAGTAATTATGATACATTTATGGCAATAAATATCAAAAATATATTCTCATTAATTAATACAATACAGCTCCTTAAATCCACTGTTGCTCCTACAGCAAATATATGTATGTAACAAAATAGTCTTGATATATTTTCATTATAAGCATCTGCATATTTAATTTTTGTATTGACATGTATTTTTTATTATTATTATGAATTATATTTTGGAAAATATTTTACTACCGTATTTGATTGTTACTCCCCTACTATTATAATTATTATATTTATTATTATTATTATTGTCATTTTTCTTGTTGGGGTTTAATGGAATGAATATAAATGATTAGTAATTATAAATGTTACAATTAAAATGTATTTAAAATGAAATTTATAAGATGATGTGAGTTTTTTAAAGAATAATTTTAAAGATCCAAACGTGGATAATACTCAGTGGATAATTATATGTTAATCAACTTCATGTCCTCAATAAAAAATTTCTATTGGTAGAATTCTCAGGTAAGTTTATTCAAACCTGATGAATTGCGTTTCTTTTCTATATGGCAGTTGAAAAAATATTCATGATGAGTAAATATTTACGTACATTAATAAATAATCCATAAAAACGTTTAGAAAAAGCAAAAATGGAATGAGAAGAGAGGGAAGGGAATCCTGCAGCCTCCTGCAGACAGTGATGTCAGGTGAGGCGGTTGCTGTGGCGACAAGGTCAGAGCAGTAGGCACAAATGTGATGATGTAATGCCCCCAACTCCTGTGTGGTCTGCTTCATACCCGTACAGGAATAGAAAGATGGACAAAATAGCAGCATATATAAAACTCAGAATTGTGTAGGCTTTTCAGACTTGTGACTGATTAGCTGAACAGCAGTCTGCAGAAGTGTGAAAGTAGCTGAAGTACAGAATAGGGACATGGACTCTGTAAGGCCTCTATTCTCTCTGCATCTCTTTTCATTTGTCACATTTTTCTCATTTTTTTTTTGTCACTTCTGATGGCCGGCTTACATTAGGCATTCTTAGGTTACCATGGCAACTGCTGCCCCCACTGAGACTCATGGTAACCCAGACAACAGGGTGGGAGGTGCAACCTCCTTTTGAGATGCTCATTCTGTCCTGTGTGTGAGAGTTTGTGTATGTGAGTGTGTGTGTGTGCACGCCTATCCACACCTCATACTCCCCCACCCCACCCGCAGAACAGAATGGCCTGGGTGGTCGCTTTATAAAAGGGTTTAACTCACTACACGACTGAATACGACATGTCCGTTACTGCAGCTCCTATTTGCATGGTTTAAGCTTATTGTATTTTATGCTGTTATTTAATAACCTTTTGTCACTATTTCAAATTTGTGATGATTTGTGAGCTGTAGAAGATGGAACATGTACTATTAAATAAATCTTAATTCTTTTTCTATTCCTTTTTTATGTATACAGAATATCAATGGCCTACCAGTGGCAACCCGCGTGCGGGACGGTGGCCGATGGGTTGTCTTTACATTTGTGGCCATGGCTTGTGTGGGTGGCCTCCTGGTCGGTTCACTGACCATCGCATGCTTACGTAGCAATGCTCACCATTTGGCCTCCAGGAAACTGGGCTTCGGGCCGGAGGCCGGAAGTAGCACACATTATGCGTATCAGGTGAGAAGAAGAATTATGCGTGTAAAGATGCCTTATATTTCAAGACCAAAATTCAATACACAGCTCTGTTTATTGCCTGTGGTGATTGGTATGCTTTTCCATGTGGACTGCGCACTGTTCAAAGTTATGGTCATATTGTGTCATATAAAATGTTTAATTTAAACTAAAATCTCCAGTAATATTTTTTTTTTTTTACCAAAATTGTTGTTTTTTCAGGACCTGTGTAGGCAGCATATGGCTGCTAAGTCCTCTTCTTTAAAGCATAATTCAGGGGTATCAACTGGCACAGGAGGGGCACAAGGAGGAGCAGTAGGAGGAGCTGGAACAGATACCTCTCGGGTCAGTAGCGTATCATCTCAATTTAGTGACGCCCCTCAGGCCAGCCCCAGCTCACATGGCAGCACCCCATCCTGGTGTGAGGAGCCAGCCCAATCCAATATGGATATCTCTACTGGTCACATGATACTGGTAGGTCTACCAATGACCAATCACAGTCTCTTCATTTTACCAGACAACAATTTATTTGTGTTTTTCAAAAAAGAGTTTTATATTAAAGCGGCACAGGTTCAAATCCCGATCTGGGTGGAGCTTCCATGTTCTCCCCGTGTCCGTGTGGGTTTCCTCCGGGTTTTCCTGTTTCCACCCACAGTGCAAAAACATGGATTTAAGATAAACTGGCTGCTCTAAATTGCACCTACATGGTGTGTGTGTGTTTTGGGTGTATCTGCCCAGTGCCTGAAATGTTCTCCCCTGAATGGGCATGGGGAACCCTCCACGACCCTAGTATAGGAAGATAATAGATGAAGATAATGAATTGTGTTTTATTATCAACGAGCGCAGAGAAATTCAGCTACTTTAATGTTCAGATTGTGTTTGTGATTTTTTTTGAAATGACACATTTTAGTGAATTGTTCATATGGTTCAACAAACAAAGGTGCAAAAGATTAAAATGTTAAATGTTAAATTAAATTGATGTCTGTTTTTTAGTTCTCACAGTTTAACAGTAATGTAAACAAAGGGCACCACCTGTCCCCTCCTTTCTCTGCCCCGATTCAGGCATATATGGAGGACCATGTGAAAAACAAGGACCGTTTGTTGAAGGAATGGGAGGCATTGTGCTCTTATCAGGCCGAACCCAGTACAGTGTCTATTGCTCACAATGAAAGCAATATTAAGAAGAACCGCTGCCCTGATGCTGTGGCATGTCAGTCACCTTTAACTTTACAAAATATTATAAACATTAAATACAATATACTGCATCTTTAATTTTTAATTGTGCTTGATTATTGGTTTTACAGATGATCACTCCCGGGTGAAACTGAAGCCAGAGATTAATCCCTCGAGGGCTGACTACATCAACGCCAGCACTATAGTAGGTCTAAGCAGTTCCACATAAAAGCTCCATTGCATTGCTGACTTGAGCTTCAGATCTTCTTTAACTTTAGATCCTATTCTCACTGGAATGTTGTTTTTATGCAGAGCATTATGATTAACAATGACCTTTGCTTGCGAGTATCACAGGACCTTATTAAACCTATTTATTTACCATTGCACCTTGATCTTCCTTTTATCTCAGAGAAGAACTTCCCCATTCAGCTATGCAACTTTAATTCAGTTGCCTGGTGACCAAACCTGTTGATTCTGTGACCATGTATCCTGG
Source organism: Corydoras maculifer (assembly GCA_019802435.1). Taxonomy (NCBI): domain Eukaryota; kingdom Metazoa; phylum Chordata; class Actinopteri; order Siluriformes; family Callichthyidae; genus Corydoras; species Corydoras maculifer. Next base: position 1,228,938 of record JAFMOD010000114.1, read on the forward strand.
GTTGCGGAATCCCCATCCAACTGTTGCCATGACTACAGTGTATTGATGCTGGTCTGGATGGAGATGGCTGTGGAATCCCCACTATTCTGTCATAACGAGAGCAGATCATCTTTTCAGCTTTCCTGTGCATTAACCATATGAGTGATCAGTCATCGTGGTTATGAGCCTAATCAAAGATCAAAGGGGCTAAAAATATTCCATCCTCTTACCTCTTTTGTTGTCTCTTTTTGACCCTTCAGATTGAGCATGACCCCAGAATGCCAGCGTACATTGCCACCCAAGGACCACTTTCACACACCATCTCTGACTTTTGGCAGGTCAGTAAGTTTAATAGCATACATAAAGATTTAAAGAAAACTTCTTAAAAAGAAAACTATAAAATTATTAAAAGCATCATGCTCATACTTGACACTCTAGTTCTAAGTGCAATTTTTAATGGCAAACTTGGGATTCCCTCCAAAAAAATCACATCTGTCATGTTCTGCGGTAAATAAATATAGAACTAGTCCACAGTTTGAACATGCCCCTTCATGCTACATTGTCTATTTCCTTCACTTAACATATAGTCCATCTTTGATCATATCCATTTCCACCTCATTTCCATCATTCTCATCTCTAAGACATTTCATCCCAAACTCTACATTAACACATCATCTTGCACATTGCTTCACTAATAAACTCCATCCTTAATCATTCCTAATGTACTGAATATGCATATTCAGTACACATGGAATGCCTCAGTGTTTACATTTATGTGTTTTAGATGGTTTGGGAAAATGGCTGCACTGTAATCGTGATGATGACTGCACTGGTCGAGGATGGAGAGAAACAATGTGATCGCTACTGGCCTGATGAGGGCTCGTCCCTCTACCACATTTATGAGGTTTGTTTTTAATATAGTAGTGTTTAGATGTTAGTGACATCTGGACATCCTGGAGATTGCATCCATGTGAATACTAGGTGCCTGTATATGGCAGCTGTAATATGACATTTTTAGAAGTGACCAGTGCTGCTTATATAAAACCACGAAGCTTTCATGCTCCCATGTAAACATTTTGTGGCCCCAGCAATTAATAATTGGTTAAAAAATAGCAATAGTTTATTAAAAAGATTGTTGTTAGAACCATTAAAACTTAATATGTGGCATTTTGTGGGTTTGTTTTTTTTTCCAGTTGTTTTAATTAAAACATTAGTATGAATATAACATTATTTTGCTAACTTATTCTATACATAACGTTTGTAATTTGTGCAAAAATAAATATATTAATCTGGGGGAGAAAAATAAAAATAATAAACATGTCTGGACTGGGTGTAAGCTATTATTAAATGTTTCATGCACAGGTGAACCTGGTGTCCGAGCACATCTGGTGTAATGACTTTTTGGTTCGGAGCTTTTACTTAAAGAACGTGCAGACGCAAGAAACGCGCACTCTCACTCAGTTCCACTTTCTCAGCTGGCCGGCGCAGGGTATACCAACCTCCACACGCCCCCTTCTGGACTTCCGCAGGTACTGCAGCATTCTGCCTTCATTTCTCATTTCACAGTAGAGGTGTGACGCTGCATCGACAGACTTATGGAATGCCGTCGTTTCCTGTCAGAATAATATTTTATCCTAAAATAAAATTAAAATAAACTTTTCTAGATGTATTTACCCACCATAACCTCTTAAAATCCTACTTTGCGTAATGGGTAGTCGAATAAGGTCATAATTAGAAGACAATTTAATTCCAGTTGCATTAAATTATTCATCATTAAAATTTTACATCTGCTCTGGTATTAAACATTTTGTTATTAAATTATTTTTTTATTGTCAGTGGTAAAATTATCACTAGATGTTTATCTTAAAATAGTTTTTCTGAAATGTTGCATTTAACAAGAATAAACTTTGATTCAGCTACAATAAGTCTGTTAGGTGAATTTATGTAAATGTTTCGTTACACCTCTATTTTATACAAATATCCCATATACTGTGAGTCCTCAAACCTCCTGATTTTTCTTCAGTCGTATTTGTCTTTAACTCATTAAACATCACATCCTGTCTGCTCAGTATTTTTATGTTTCCATCTGTTTCTTTAGTTCTCACTCCTAATATCTCAATCTGTCTCTGTCTCTCTGTATGCGCGATGGAGCGCGGCGGGGCCCATGGTATTGCACAGCTGTCTGTGTCATTTTTGTGGTTTGCAGCTAGTACTCTAACTCCAGTTGCATAGTCACAAAAATGAGCACGGACAGGTGTGGCTGCAACAAGACTAATGCTGAAGGCACGCTCCATCGCCTTAAAGCCCCCCCCCCTCTAATCCACCTGTCTCTTTCACACTGTGTCCTACCATTGTCCGTTTCAATCTCACATATAAATGTAGTATTGTGCAAAAAAATATTTAAATGCTGGTGAAGCTGTAAAACAAATATTTATTTTTTATTAGTTACAGATAGATGTTAACAGTTTAGCTACAGAGTCTTTAACAGGATTCTTTAGTTTCATATTAATTTCAGACTGATGATAAGATTAGAGATCTATCTGTCACAGTACTAATTGTTAGTCAGATGTAATTGTTGTTACAAAACATTTAACACAAAAGACACTTTTGCACAGTACTGTATATATACCGTATATGTTACTGTTCATGTCTGTTTTATCTGCATATTTAACTTATTGTGTACTTATAGCAGTTCTTAAAAAACTGGAGCGTTTCTCTTCCTCTGCCTTTTTCCCGTTTTTTTTTTTTTTTCTTTTTCCTCAAAGGAAGGTGAATAAATGCTACCGAGGACGTTCCTGCCCCATTATCGTTCACTGCAGGTACATTTTCATTAAACCTGCTATGATCCTCACAGTTACGACTGCAGGGCTTTTATTATTTGTATTTAAATAACTTAAAATGACATTCTACAGAATTTTTCAGAATCTTTCTTAATGTGCCTGCACAAACCATATTTCATATCTATCAAATAAAATACAATAAAAAAACAAAACTGAAAAAAAAACATGAGTAAAGCGATAAATCTAACCAAGAGAATGATCAAAGGGAGAATTAAGATTTTATATATGGCTCTAAAGTTCTCTGAGAAGTGACACTTCCATTCGTAATTGGTTTAATGAATAGAGATAATTAGTTTTAATATAAGCATGCACTGAAATGCTTATCTTTTGTCTAGTGATGGTACAGGACGGACTGGAACTTACATCCTCATTGATATGGTTCTAAATCGCATGGCTAAAGGTACATCTTCTATACACACACACACACACACAGAGACCACATACTGACTTTCACCCTTATTTATAAGATAAGAGCTGTATCTTTTTTATAGGGGTAAAGGAAATTGATATTGCTGCCACTCTGGAGCATATTCGTGACCAGAGACCTGGAATGGTGCGCACAAAGGTAACATATCCTCATATTCTACAATAGTGAGTTGCAAATTTTGGTCCAGCAGTTTAATGAATTTGCACATCAGTGATACTAATGACGACAATGAATTAAAATTCATTAAGATAACTGCTGTTAGTTGCCTGTTGTGTGTATATGGGTTAAAGATCATGACAGATTAGGACCTTAGTTAAAAAGAGTAATGAGAAAATAGGAAAAAATATATAAATAAGAAAAAGTAAGTGTTACTAAAGTAAGTAAATTATTATCATGTTTATTTTCTATTTTGAGAAAGTTTATTTATAGTATTGTTATAGTATTGTACAAAAACTGATTGGTGGTGTGTATATTTATTTTTTTGGGTCACTTGTTTCTTATTAGGACCAGTTTGAGTTTGCCCTGACAGCTGTGGCTGAAGAGGTCAATGCTATCCTTAAAGCTCTGCCCCAGTGACACCAGAACCTGACCCCCATACAAACACACACACACACACACACACACACACACACACACACACAGTACATGCATCAAGCGAACATGCATGGAAATTCATATTTTAGGTTTCTCTCTCTTTCTCTCTCTCACACACACAGAGTGTTTATTTTAGAAATTCTGCTCTTTCGGGATTCCTCCACAATCTTTTCCTCTCTGTATTAAATTAGCTGAAGGTTAATCCTCTGCTCCTTGTGTTCGCTCTGTCGATCAGCTAAAGCCTGATTCCCCGCTCATAACCATGGTGATGGCTTTGTCCTGATTGCACTTATGCAGTGCCCCAACTTCACTTGCCAGAAATCTTTAGTCTCTTATGTGGTTTTGATGGATAAGAGGGTGAGGAAGTAATTTAGGAAACTCAGGCATGCAGAAGTCAACACTGATCTGGCTCGGCTTGATGCTTTTGTGTCCTTCTGATCTTCAGATGGTTGTCCACTAAATTCCTTTCCTTGTCTCCCTTCTAATGGGTTTGGTGTTACATTTCTATAGCATATGAATATAAAAACCTAAAAATATACATGTATCAGAGTAAGGTAATTTTGTATCTTGTGAAGAGTAATAAATCTCGTTTTGTGACGTGACGCAGCAGCATTACGTCTACATGTGCTTTATTTAAAGCCTCCTGGGGGGGGTGCACTAATATTAACCACTGCACTTATTAATGATTGTGTGGATTTTGATTTGTGCACAACACAAATAATTGATAAATGAGGCTTTTCACAAACTACACTACACACACCCTTATTTTGATAATTTAAGCATGGCAAGCATGGTTGTCTTGTTCATTAGTTTAATTCAGAATTTAAAGGCTAGGCAGCATCATCGGATATTTTCCCAACAGTATCCATCCCTACATCTTCCCATGGGGGTCCCATGCCCATGTTTTCCCAACAGTAAAAAAAGAAGAAATTATATAATCAGGTGGGCAATAATTTTTTTTAATAATTATTATTATAAATAATTATTATTATTTTAATAAGACATTGGATATGCTAATTGCCACTCTGATTGGATTATTTTTAAACTATGAATAAGGAAAGATTTTGCAATCTACCTCATAACAAACTTGTCTATGAAACTGTGGATTTAAATGATTGTTAACTGACCTATAACACACACACACACACTCAGGTTATCTGAAAAATAAATAATTCAACCTCCATTTGTAGATAAGTTTATTAAGGACTTCTAATTCCACAGTAAACTTCTAAATAACTTTAGTACAACAGCGTGGAGTGGTTTAGTTTATTAATATAATTAATGAAGTGCTCAGTAACTGCTTGTCTAAAATGGTTCCACGATCATAACATTAACAGTAAAAATAATGAGCATTGGCACTAAATCAAATATTAATACATGTGGTGTGTCCCTTACAGAAGAAGCCGCCAAACATGTCTTTACATCACAAAGCGCTTATTAGTGACAGAAGGTTATCGTTTGGATGTTTTAAAATCATCAATAAAACATCTACTGGCACATTGTGGCAGAGGTAACCATTGTGTAGCATATCGATTTTCTAGCATCTGGTTAAAAGCAGTCATCCTGTCGCCCTCTACACCGCCGTAGGGAATCGGCCGATTTGTGCTCAGATTGACATGGTGCACAAGATGAACTGCAAGCAGGAACAAAGGTACAGTGTAAATATGGCTAATGATTAAAAGAGCAGAAATCAGAGTTGGATTGTGACACATTTGTTGTGCTTTAAAAAGTGTTCTGATGATGAACCACAAACGTTGCTTTGGTAAACACACATGGTGGAGGATCAAAAGCTTGACTGGAATACAAAGAGACACGTCTCCCACCCCTCCCAGATTTTGCCGCGTATCAAGATAATCAGATGAACTTTGGACTCATTGACCCTGAAGGTAAAAGCTGTTAAATGTGGCTTGTTTCATAACTGCAGGACACTTTTTCAAGACACTAACATTTGTTCTTTTCACTCATAAAAAAACAATCTTGTGAAAAATGTTTGTAAAGTCCTGGTTGGTTTAAATGAAAATAATGCATCATCTACAAAGAAGTTATTCTTTAATCACAAAACGGATGGTTCCGTTAACACACACCTCTGACCGCTTCACATTCGTATCAATGCCTAATTTTAATAAACTGAGTTCTGTAATTTAGCCACTAGATGGCAGCATTTAATCGTTAGAAAGCAGGAAATCTGTTACTCTGGGTCAGTGTTCGCTGTAAAAACTGGACTACATCACGTATTTTTTTACTATTGTGTGTTTGTAACCATTTTTTAAATCAATAAGGTACTTGAGATTGTGCATTATTGTGAATAAATCATATGAATATTTACTTACAGGAACATTTACATACAATAATGCACACCCTCTCATACCTAATTGCTTCATTAAATATAACTTATGATATGTTTCCTTTCGCCTTCTGTTTGGGTCTTTGTACATGTTAAAGTCTCAGTTACCTCACAGTACCAGTCAAAAATTTAGACACACTTCCATTCTGCTCCACTTTTTATAAGTTTTATAAGTAAAAATTACAGACTGTAGTCCATCTTTCTGTGAACTACCAACTTGTGTTTCAGCATGGCTTATAAATTCAGAAGCCTAACTTCAAGGGATGTGAGAATAGTGACCTCTTTAGTACAAACATGATATTCCAGGCAAAAAACTATCAATGTTTAATAATTCGATGGTCATCTGATAAAGTCCTAACCTTGAAGCATCAAGTCCACGGCAGCAGAGACTCAGCAAATTAACACAGGATTGAAACGTCCACATTTAGTTTTATTTTTTTATCGTGAGCCAAGCTTCGAGTCAAGCTTCAAGGTTTTATCTACTGAGCAAAATATAATTGTCCCCCAAATAAAAAGGCCTTGAATGGGTACAGAAAACAATAAAATGTGCAGAGCCACGTGCTTCCCTGATTAGAGTCAGAAATCAGTGTATTTAAATGTGAATGCCTGACTCAGTACCCGAAAAGCCAGCAATATGTAACACTTACATCGTCATACTGGAAGTTCACTGCTCCTTGTTGCATAACATCCCTCCTCCGAAAGTTCTCTACAAATAAAAACATACAGTGAACAGATTTACAACAGATCTTAATCAAGTGACCTCATTGTTCAAATTGTTTTTCACAAAGCAATGTGTGATGTTTCCTGGGTGAAATGAAACCAAAAATAATATATGCTGGTGGATTCATTCATTCATTATCTCCCACTTTATCCTCTATTAGGGTTGCGGTGGGGTTCCCCATGCCCATCCAGGAGAGAACGTCTCGGGCGCTGGGCAGATACACCCAGGACAGGTTGCCAATCGATCACTGGGCTCACACTCACTCACACAGACACGCACACAGACACACTCTATATGGGGCAATTTGGAGGATTCAATTGATTTGATCCATGTTTTTGGACTGTGGAAGGAAACCGGAGAACCCGGAGGAAACCCACGCGGACACGGGGAGAACATGGAAACTCCACCCAGATGGGGATTCGAACTGGGAATCCCTAGTGCTGAGAGGAGAACGTGCTAACCACTAAGCCACTGTGCCGCCCCTGGTGGATTCAAATAATTAAAATAACAGAGAAGGCACTGCATCAGTTTTTACACACATCATGACAAAACTTTTACAATTATATCAGTTATTATTAAAGATAAATCCGTTTATGTTTAAAAGTACACTTTACAACATACAGTACCAGTCAACGTGTTTTTTTTTTTAACCATATAGATGGACTTTGTAGTTTGACAATTACAGACTTTTTGTTAGTCCTCTGTTCTCTATTGGTAAGAAACATCACAGAACAGGCATCATGTTGGGTGTTGAATTGTTTATTGTTGGTTCTGCAGTGAGTCTGATGTGGTGAGGGTGTTTTAGTGCGGCAGTGCTGCTGTAGATTTATTTAATATAGATAATAATAGATAGCAAAACATTTTTAATGCAAGTAACATCCTTACTCACCCGTCAATGCCCTGAGTTTTACACAGCAGGCCACATAGTCATCAAAGTAGATCTTTCCTCCTCGACTGAAGCGCTTGACTAAGCAGCTCAAGGCCTGTGGGCTCACTCTGTACCCTACACACAACAATATAACTTGGATGTACACCATTACACATCTACATAATTCAGCAGGAAACAATCCTATTCTTCAAAACGTATCAGAATTTTATCATGAAGATGTCAAATCATGACTTCATTTTGTGATGATGCTCACACAAGCCTATGCATTAGGTATGACGGAGGAAGGTGGAACTGAGGATTTAAGGAAGGTACCTGATTCACCTGCTACAAATATTCTGAAGGCAGGTTTTTAAACATATTTCGGAGTTAGCAGCAGTGGCAGGAATGGGAGCAGATACATTACCCAGCCCGGTGTTCCATCTAAGAACACCGGTGTTTATAGGATGCTCAGTTTACTTCAGAACTGAGCATCCTGAAGTAAAGAACAAGCTGACACTCATTGTCTTGTATATAACTGATACAATACGATATATCGATGTGCCAACTCACCCATGTTATTAATGCTCTGAGACAACTCATGAGGCTCAACGCTGCCGCTGTTGTCACGATCCACCATCATGAAGTTCTGCTTCCATCCATTTAGGGCAGAAAACAGTTCCTTAAACTCATTAAAGCCCATCTTCCCGGAGTAATCTCTCTACAGCAGTATGGTTAAAGAAAGCAAGCCACTAGAGTATACTCACTAATAACACTACAAATGCCAGCATTTTAGTCCATCACACGAAAAAGCATTTAGCAACCACACTCATTCTGCATTAATAATAAAAATATTGTAAATCCCTTGTTATAGGATATAACAACAGTATGTCTTTGCTGGTCCTAAACAGTCACTTAAAAGAACAGTCCAGCCACCAATGTACCAAAATGCAATGCAGTTAATATATCAATCAAAACACACGCTTTATGGCCAAATGTATAGAGACAGTTATCTCTAGACCAGTTCAATTTTAACTTCATACTCAACCCATTTATAAAGATTTTCTTAACTAAATCAGACTAAACATTAAGATGAGAAGCTATGAATGTAAGAGTAAAGAACAAAAAAAAAAACATGTATTGTGTTCTTTTGATGGATACATCCAGCATGGCGATCATAATTCTACAGGTCTCCAGACTAAAGGCTGTAAATTAAAAATATATACAATTAATTAAATTACAGTTAAACAAGTAATAAATGTATAACAATCCAAATTACAGATACTGACGTGCATAAGTGCCACTGATGCCTGTCTGTGTTAAACACCTCTGGAGTTCCTCAGCATCCACCTCACCGTCCTGGAACAAAACACAATTAATTAATCTACACCAACAGATAAAAGTGTCTGTAAGTCGGTAAACAGACATATTTGCCAACATCCTTTTAATCTTACCTGACCAGCTATAGCAGTGAAGTAACCCCACATGGGGTCTTGAGCAGGAGGAGCGCCAAAAACACCCGCATAAGCATTGTATTGAGGTGGATATCCGCCTGGTGGGCCTCCCATCGGAGCCCCTGGCATAGGACCACCATACTGAGAGATAACGAGAAAGAGAAATGTGAAAAAAAATCATTAGAAATTGGCAATGAAGAAAAACTAAACTAAAAACTAATCTGATAACAACATGCCTACTGTGATGCGTAATAATGCATGGTAAAAAACACCCTGTACAAATAGGGCATTGATACCCAGCAATGTGTGATTATGAATATAGGAATTCAGGTTTATCAAGAGTGTGAGCATCAACAGAGAACGGAAAATCTGCTAGGCAGTATGCAAACTATATTACCAGGAATCTAGATTCCACAGACACCCGTCTACCTTAACCTACTTCAGATTTTTTCATAATTTGAGTCATATTTTACAACTTATAAAATAAGAAAAAAAAACTTTAATGTAGAAAAACATTCTGTTTTGAAGACTCTTGTGATTTCACTCAACTGCTGAATGAGAAAACGGCATAGCAACAGAATTAATACAATTAATAATCTCTTTACAAACACAATTATCTGTTCTAAAAATGACTCACAACTTAACTTAAGCTTTAGGTAACAATGAGCCTAATTCACTTAAATGGATTTGCTAAGGTGGATGAATGAGGGGGAGGTTGGCAAAAATGTGAAGCTGCACAGGGTTCAAGTGAAAAAAACTCGCACTGAGCACACACTACATAGGGCAATTTATGGCAGCCAATTTACTAGGGGGAAATAGGAGAACCTGGAGGAAAACCCGTGCGGACATAGGGAATTCATAAGAACACAGATTAGGAATCGAACCTAGATCCCCAGCACTGAGAGGTGGATGTGCTAACCACTACGCCAATGTGCTAGCCAGAATACATTTCCTTTTCTGTAATTTAGTACTTCCTGAACATAGACCCCCCCCCCACACACACACAACTACTCATATAGCAGAAAGAATCTTACATTTTTGTCCTTGTGTTGCACAACTAAACAAAAAGAACTCAACCATGCCATTACATAGCTACCATTCCACAGAGACAAAATTTTCCCTAGAATTTCTCTTTGTCCCATTAATCATGTTAAAACATGTCCTAATAAAGTCAACCCATGCTTTATGTCAGGCATTTTCACAAAATGCAGGACCATGATACCAGATTCCCAACTCTCTAAAAGTGTATTGATAAGTGCTTCTTGTAATTTAGCTGCATCAAATAATTAGCGTCACACTGTTACAGAAATGACTTTCATATTAGAGATTAGACATCTGATATTTAAACATTTAAAATTTAACTTACAAACATTCAAAAGTTTGGATACACCCCCTCCTTGCTCCATTATCCATTTCCTCCACTTATCATATAGATGGACTTTATTTTATCATATGGATAGACTTTTAATTGTTGTTTTACAATTACAGACTATAGCACATCTGTGTTCTTGTTGTTAGTCCCCTGTTGATTCTCTGTTGGTCAGGACCATCACTGAACAGGTATCATTTGGGTGATGTATTGTTTATAGTCAGTTCTGCAGTGACAATGATTGGGTGAGGTGATATCAGTGCTGCAGTATATTAATTTTTCCAATAATGAACCAACCAAATAAGAGAACAGAATAAAGTGGACGTACATAGTATGTACTGTAGTCCACAAACATATGGACTACAGTCTGGAATTGTAGAACTGAAAATGTGGACAATAAGTGGAGCAAAAATCGAGGTGCGTCAAAACTTTTGACTGGTACCATACATATTTTTTTAAATAATAGTTTCACACTTGTTTTGTATACTTATAAACAGCACGTCATCAGCTTCCCTTTGCATTAAACAGGTTTTCCATTTATTTAAAGTTTTAGAAAGGTGATGTAAGTGTTTACCATCATCACAAAAACAAAACAAATGTGATGAATAATGTTTCTGGGTAACACTTATGATGTAAATGTCTAATTTAGGATGTTTTCACACTGTAACTTTGATTCCAGACCTTAGTGTATTTGGACAGAGTTGGTTACTTTTAAGCATTAATGCAACTTTTTAAAAAGAAATCTCTAGTCCTCCCAAAAACTGGTCTGGGTTTGTGGTCCATGTTTTAATTTGTTATCTTGGATTATGAGCCATGTGTATAGCTCCCCAATGCCAAAGATTAAATATTGTGACTGGTTAAAGAAGGAGCACCATAGTCTGTATGGTTTTAAATGAAGTAATTAAAGGTGGACAGTATGGGCAAAATACATTATATGGACAAAAGTATTAAGACACCAATACATAACAACCATTGAAGTAGTTATGACATCCTATAGTAAGTTGGTAATACCTTTACATTCTTTTGGGAATTTTTGCTCACTCATCTTAAAGAAATTTGTGAGGTCAGATGTTGGACAATTTGATTTTGCACACAATCTCTGTTCTACTTCATCCCAAAGGTGTCTGATGTGGTTAAAGTCTGGGCTCTGTGCAGATCAGAAAAGTTCCTCCATACTAAACTTTGTGAACCTTAATAAACAATAAGGAACAGTCATAAGGTAACTTACCTTAAATTTGGAAGCATACAATTGTTTAACATACATAACTAAGTGTGCGGGCGGCACGGTGGCTTAGTGGTTAGCACGTTCGCCTCTCAGCACTAGGGATTCCAGGTTCGATTCCTTATCTGGGTGGAGTTTCCATGTTCTCCCCGTGGGTTTCCTCCCACAGTCGAAAAACATGGATCAAGTCAATTGAGTTCTCCAAATTGCCCCATATAGAGTGTGTTTGTGTGCATATCTGTGTGTGTGAGTGTGTGCCCAGCGATGGATTGGCGCCCTGTCCTGGGTGTATCTGCCCAGCGCCCGAAACCTTCTCCCCTGGATGGGCATGGGGAACCCCCCCCGCGACCCTAATATAGGATAAAGCGGAAGATAATGAATGAATGAATGAACTATGTGTGCAGGATTTTACAAATCGATACAAACAGGTTTGAATATAAAACACCTGAGTTCATTAATTTTACGATGTGTGATACTATGTTGATGCAAAAACTAATTCTTTGAGGTCTGTGGTTCACAGAGACGTTCCTAGCAAGTAAGTTCCTCTTTAACGGTCCAACCAACAGTTTTGACAGAAAAGCACCGCACACAACTAAGAAATTAGAGAAGTGGCGCAAAAACAAATGTAAAAGTGTAGAAATATCATATAGTACAATATGAGGTTCATAGAGTTCCAGTTTTTTATCATAGTACAGAAAAAAAGTAGGAAGTTTTTAATAAGGTTATATAAGGAAATACAGCGATGGATTGGCGCCCTGTCCTGGGTCTATCTGCCCAGCGCCCGAGACGTTCTCCCCTGGATGGGCATGGGGAACCCCACCGCGACCCTAATAGAGGATAAGCGGGAGATAATGAATGAATGAATATAAGGAAATATGTTTTTTGTACAGGCCAGTTAAAAGTTTGGATATGCCCCCTTTTAGCTTCACTTTTTGTTAATGTTTTCAGTTCCACTTACTGTAAAGATGGACTTTGTAATTCTACAATTCCAGACTGTAGTTTATCTGTTTGTGTTCTACAGTACATACTGTGTACGTCCCCTTTACTCTGTTCTAATGGTCAGGAACCAAATAGTTGCACCACAGAGCAGGGATTATTTGGTTGGAGCATTATTCCTATCCCAGCAGTGTGACTGAGGTGGAAAAATGAAACCACAACAGCACTGCTGCACTAAAACCCCCTCACCACATCAGTGTCACTGCAGAACTGACAATAAATAATCCACCACCCAAATGATACCTGTTCTGTGATGCTCCTGACCAACAGAGAACAGAGAACCAACAGGGGCCTAACAACAACAAAGAACACAGATGGACTACAGTCTGGAATTGTAAAACTACAAAGTCCATCTATATGATAAGTGGAGGAAATAGAGAATGGAGCAAGAAGAGGGCGTGTCCAAATTTCTGACTGACACTGTATCTGCCAAAATGGGTGTGTCTTAATATTTTTGTCCATCTATTCATTAAGTAAGGGTAAAGGGTGGGATAATGGCGGCCAGTAGAGAGGCATGTTGGTGTCAGCATTTGATAACAGATTTGGAAATAAAACAAAACAAACTCAAATGCCAGAAGAGATAGTAATTGAGGATGATGTATAAGAAAAGGGCTTTATGTTGTACATTAAACAACAGTTCATTTTTGCATTCATTTCCCTTATTCCGTTGTTTTGTAATATTTTAACAAACCTTGCTAGAAAACACCCCCCACACACCCTTACACTTCCGTACTACACACTGATCCACAAGAATACCATCATGCCGCAGAGCTGGAATCGAAACGCTTCATGTAAATAATCCTAATCATTATGTTCCTATGAATAATATATAATGTAAATCAAACTGACAGTAAACACACCGTACGACACCCTGGGTGTTACATCATTCTACATTTCCGCACTAATCTATTTAGTCGAACCAAACCGAACCACGAGACGATATTAAACTAAAAGCAATATGAAACGTGTGATCGCACTCACGCCGCCGTATCCAGGATACGCCATGATCCGCGATCGTCCGGTTTCAGCGACGCCGTGGACTCCAGAACGCCTCGGAACTCTTCGGCTTTGTAAATCTATGTATCCGACTGTTGATTGGCGGAGCGCTCGTGTGAACGCGTTTCGGGCCAACCCCTGTTCAGAAGGCGGGACTTCCCTGAAAGAGACCCTTCTCGGAAGTGTGGTCACCGACGTCGACGCTCCCTCTGCCCACCAGCCCGAACATGTTTCCACAAAAGAGAAGTACACAAGAGAAGAAAAGCCTTTACAGCAGAATTCACTGCTGCTTTGATGTTATTTCATAACGAAAAGCCAATACAAACGTTTCATAGCCATCTACTAATGTTTAAGTTCATTCATTCATTCATTATCTCCCACTTTATCCTCTATTAGGGTCCCATCCAGGGGAGAACGTCTCGGGCGCTGGGCAGATAGACCCAGGACAGGGCGCCAATCCATCGCTGGGTACACACTTACTCACACAGACACACTCTATATGGGGCAATTTGGAGAATTCAGTTGACTTGATCCAGGTTTTTGGACTGTGGGAGGAAACCGGAGAACCCGGAGGAAACCCACGCAGACACAGGAGAACATGGAAACTCTACCCAGATGGGGATTCGAACAGGGAATCCCTAGTGCTGAGAGGCAAACGTGCTAACCACTAAGCTACCGTGCTGCCGCCATGTTTAAGTTCAAGTAATTTATTTATATGGCGCTTTTTACAACAGTACATTGTCACAAAGCAGCTTTACAGAATGGCATTTAGTCATTTACATTTAGCCATTTAGTTTACATTTAGTTATTTAAGGAAGAAACCTTGAGAGGACCAAGACTCAGTGGGGGACTCATCCTCCTTGAGCGGCCAGGCAGCAAAAACAGTGTTGGCAGCCCATGTACAGATATTTAACAAATGGAAAAACTCCAACAACTGGAAAACTATAATTGAGTCAATTAAGGGGAGGACCGCCAGTCTAATTAATATGAAAAGCCTTTAAACCCCCCAAAGAGCAAGCAGAAGCGACAGTGGCAAGAAGAAATAGCCATGTACAGATATTTAACAATTGGAAAACTATGTGAGTCAATTAAGGGTCCAATTAATATTCAGGTCCCATTCAGTATTCGTTGGCAGAGCCATGGATGAAGATCTGACTACACCTCCAGGAAGCCGGTCACACCTCAAAAGAAACAGACAAGGAAGGCAGTTAGAACTTCTGTGTGTTAGATATAGATATAACTCATGTTATAGCTAGCTACTTGCTCTGTGTATAGAAATTATATATAATGCTATACATTAATGTTATATACAGTACCAGTCAAAAGTTTGAACACGCCTCATTTTTTCTCCACACTTTTTCTTAATGTAAAGATGGACTTTGTAGTTCTACAATTCCAGATTGTGGTTCATCTGTTTGTGTTCTACAGTACATACTGTGTACATCCCCTTTACTCTGTTTTAATGGTCAGAACCCCAATAGTAGCACCACAGAGCAGGGGTTATTTGGTTGGTGCATTATTCCTATCCCAGCAGTGTCACTGAGGTGGAGAAATGAAACTACAGCAGCACTGCTGCACTAAAACCCCTCACCACATCAGTGTCACTGCAGAACTGACAAACAATTCACCACCCAAATGATACCCGTTCTGTGATGGTCCTGACCAACAGAGAACCAACAGGGGACTAACAAAAAACAACAAAAAACAGATGTACTACAGCATGCAATAATGTAAGTGGAGGAAATGGAGAAAAACTGGGTGTATGCATTATATAAATATATACATCTATACATATACTATAAGTATTATGCAGTGTATAATCTTTATTAAAGATAAAGATGTGCAGGAACACATCACCAGTGTTACCTTTATGTATATAATTATTTTTACATTATCGTTGTTTATAAACCAGACCCTTTTATGCAAAATGTCATTTCATCTAATAATCTTTTACATCATTTCACACAGACCTTGAATCCATGTTTTGGGACTGTGGGAGGAAACCGAATAAATAACTTTTTTTATTGTGCTGTGCTTAATTTACTCCAATAACCAACTGAATGTATATATTTTTTACTTTACTTGTCAAAGCTATTCATACCTGACGTGTTTATAAAATGTTTACCCTACAGCTTTTAGTTTCAGGCAGTAGATGGCGCCATTTTATAGTTTTTCAATATAACTATGTGAATAGCCTACTTTTACCCTACTGTCATTTGTGTATAAGGTAAAGCAGTTAACCATATAAACTTTGTAAGGACAGTTCGATGAAGGCCGTTGCATTAAGTAAGTTTTATTTTGGCATGGTCGGGTAAGTGTACTGTGGCAGAATTTAACTGGCTCACACAGAGCTTTACCTTAACTCCATTAAATATATTTGTTATGAACAAGAATGGATATTGTGAAGCTCATTCATCAAACATGTAACATTAACCTTAACTCTTTTGGATAGATAAACAAAATTCTCAGACACACTCCAAACTCTTGCAGAAGGCATTTCAGAAAAGTAAAAGCTGAGGTGGATGTAAAAAATGTAAACTAGTGCTTCCTTAAGGTGTCCCAATACTATAAAGTATGTAGTAAATAGCACAGCAAATGACATCACTTTAAAACATTTAAAGTCAAGATATAGCCCTTTTATGATAGAAAGGAAAAAATGGATATTTGCATGTACTCAGGATGTTTAATAGTCGAGAGCACTGATGCCTTGCTTATGAAAATATCTTTGGGATTGGTTATTAAGGACCCATTCAGGGTCACGTACCATGTCAGACTATTTAAATGGAAATTAAGGAGGTCAGTCTCTAAATTTAGTTGTCCATTATTTTACATTCAGACAAATGACTTGACTTGCCTTTCAGAATATTCAGAACCATACAAAATAGAAATATTTTATAGGTTTCTATTAAAGTCTGTTGGAACTGGCACTACTAACCATAGTTTGACTTTTGCTTTTGTATTTGTCTTAAAGAAGGAAAAAAAAAACATTGAGTGCTGGTTTCTCACTGTGAGTAGTCCTTGGGTTCAGTTTCAGGTCAGGGGACCTGGATCTATTCTGTGTACTTTACTTTGCATGTTCTGCCACATCTGCTTTTGTTTCCACCCACAGGCTGATAACATATTAATCAGGCGAACTGAAGATACTACATTGCCCCTGGGTGTGAATATAGGAATGAATGTGTTTGTCCATGTCCAACCTGTGATGGATTGGCTACCGATCCCCTCACCCAGTGAATGTTGGTAAATTTATTCATTCATTATCTCCCGCTTATCCTCTATTAGGGTCGCGGTGGGGTTCCCCATGCCCATCCAGGGGAGAACGTCTCGGGCGCTGGGCAGATAGACCCAGGACAGGGCGCCAATCCATCACTGGGCACACACTCACTCACACAGACACACTCTAAACGGGGCAATTTTTTGAGAATTCAATTAACTTGATCCATGTTTTTGGACTGTGGGAGGAAACCGGTGAACCCGGAGGCAGACACGGGGAGAACATGGAAACTCCACCCAGATGGGGATTCGAACCGGGAATCCCTAGCGCTGAGAGGCGAACGTGCTAACCACTAAGCCACCGTGCCACCCTTGTAATTTTAGATAACTTAAAATATAATGTAGATATGATATAATAAAGTAACAGTAACTATTTATGTAATCAGTGAGTACATAGTATATCCCACAACGGGGATATATATATATATATATATATATATATAATATGTTGTAGAATAGACAGATTCTCAGTATGTTCTTATATACTTTTTAATAAGTGCGGACCAGGAAAACAACAAAAAAAGCTTGTAAACATGAGGGAAAACTAGAGGTAATAGAGAAGCTAATACCATTTAAATAAGCTGAATAAAAATATTTAAAACATGCTAACAAAATATGAGAGAACAGTAGGTGCCTCTAAGGTCAAACGTACAAAAGCAGAAACTACAGGTAGAAATTTTAGAGTCCTAACAGCTTATTTCATCAAAGAGAAAGCAGATAAAGGAAAATATGTACAAACAAGCAGGTGACAGCATGTCGCCGGGAAGAGCAACAGGTCAAACATACTGAGTCTGAGGTTAAAAGGTAATACATTGTTCCACAGTTCAGATGACTGACACAGTAAATTGCTTAAACTACAAAAAAAAAAGTTTAGCTTATTTTATTTCTTTTATATTTACACTGACATGTGTAGTATTGTGCCAGTGCTCTTAAATTGTTTGAAGCAAATTAGTTTTGTAAAAGTGAAAGATGAAGAAATGAAGATATAAATAAGTAGTCACCTGATTTAATTCTTTGTAAAGGCACCTCTTCAGTCACTTACAGTGTTACACAACCAAACTCATGATTATTTTGAATTGAGTAACTACAATTTATAGTCACGAGTCCTGGGACACGCGAAAGATTTTATGACATCATATTCTAAGTTGGTCCTGTATTTGATGTTGTAACAGCTACCACTCACCTGGAAAAAATTCTACGAAATTTTAGGGTGTGACTGTGGGAATTGTTGCCCTTTTATCCAAACAAAAAGGAGCATTTCCAGTCCAATTCATCCTAATGTTGTTATACTGGGTTAAAGTCAAGACTTTGACAAGCCAGGTGATTTCTTTCACACCAAACTCACCTCTACCCATGACTTTATGGATCTTGCTTTGGGCAGTGGAAACAATTATGCAGGAGCAAAACTGTTCCCATGAAAGTGGAATCATTGAGTTTGTTTAAAATGAATAATTAGGTGATTGATTCATTACACCTGTGGCAAGAAAACTGAACGAACCACCACAATACAATGATTAAGAGGCGTGTCCCAAAGTCTTTGTCCAAAAGGTACTGTGTTTACAGGTTTTCTTTTTAGATTTAGGCCAGAGCTCTGACTCACTCAGGAACTTTTTTATCTAAAGGGCACTGCTTTGTTTTTGGTGCAGTACTAACTCTGTTTTGCTGAAAGGCAAACTACCTCATCTGGTGCCAAAATTTCTTTAAAATGTGGGTGTATTTGGCACCTGTGTTTTCCCTGATTGAGATGGATTGAGCTAAATATAGAGTGAACAGTTACATTCTGCTAGAACTAAAACTATAAATGTTCACCGTCCAACAAGACAGTGACTAGAACATACAGTTAAAGCTACACAGGCCCCTTAATGATATTTTAAAGAAAGGCAAGCTAAAACCCAGTTCACAGCTGATCCCAACCACTAATTTTTCTATAATGTATATAAACCTATGCAGGTTCCTAAAGAGTAAGTACGTCATAATTAGTGGTAATCAAAGCAACTGTGTGGATTTGTATAGGGAACACACATGGCTATATATAAGGGATATTTATATGTGTGGGGTGACAATCAGAACTGGGGAACAAAGTTTTATTTCCAATCTGGGCGGAGTTTCCATGTTTTCCCTGTGTCTGTGTGGGTTTCCTCTGGGAAAACTTCCTCTTCTCATTCCAAAACTTAAAATTGCCCCTAGATAGTGTGAGTGTCTGTCTGTCTGTCTGTCTATCTATCTATCTATCTATCTATCTATCTATCTATCTATCTGTCTGTCTGTCTGTCTGTCTGTGTCTGTCTGTCTGTCTGTCTGTCTATCTATCTATCTATCTATCTATCTATCTATCTGTCTGTCTGTCTGTCTGTCTGTCTGTCTGTCTGTCTGTCTGTCTGTCTGTCTGTCTATCTATCTATCTATCTATCTATCTATCTATCTATACACACACATTATAGGACCTATTAGACTTAGAGTGAAACTGCTGAGAGAGCTTTTGAAAGTGCACTTGTGATGATGTGAGCTCCTGACAGCTCAAATAGATTGTACGGATCAGGGTCATCAGTAGGATTTACGCTGAGCCCTCAATGAGACAGCAGTAGGTTGGCCTTACATAAGCTGCTGTTACATGCTTTTAAAGACCTGCAATGTTGTAATAAAGGATTTTTTTATTCTAACAATAAAGTCGATTCATGTTTTCCATTTCATTCGAATTTGGATGCACAGTTTGTGTAATTCAACAACCTGAATGTTTACAGGGTGCATAAAAGATTGTGTTTATGACAAAGCAAGTGACTGACAGGACCAGTTTTCACCTAACCTTAACCAGCAACTGTTGATGCTTTTGGTTAATATTCGATACTTTTTTCAGCTCAGCCAGTTTTGCAGCTTTGTTTTTTTTGTTTTGTGTTAAAGAAAAGCATTCAACTGAAGACCAAATGAACATTTACCCTTCATGTTAAGACTTTTCACACATGCTCTATTGTTTAAGAATAAAACAGTAAAGGATGAGAGTGTATGAGTCAAAATATGTTGTTCACTGACACTGTGATTCACAGCAGTAAGATAATGTCCGTGTCGTCTCATGTGTGAAACACTGATCCAATGTGCACTAAAATAATGTAACGCCTACATCATATATATCTCATTATCTTCCTCTATAATAATAATCCTCTATTAGGGTCACAAGTAGGTCTCCCATCCCCATCTATGGAAGAATGTTTCGGGCACTGGGCAAATACACCCAGAACAGGGATCCAATCCATCTCTGGGCACACACTCACTCATACAGACCCCATCTTACACACACAAGGCAATTTGGAGCACCCAATTTACCTTTATTGCATGTTTTTTGAACTGTAAAATCTAGTGAAAACCCACATGGATACCAGGAGAACATGAAAGCTTCACCCAGATGTTGGGAGACACTCATTCCACCTATCATGCATATTATATCTAATAATACTTTTATGTTCTACAATATTTTAAAGCCTGTATCTGGGAATTTGTGACACCATACACACATTGGACAAAAGGTCTGGCTTATATCTGTAACAACCTTCTTTTATTAGATTTTGTAGTGAAGTGAAGATTGTGCATATAAGGTCAGTATTATGTGCAAGATGGTCTGATCAGCAATCCAATGCATTTTTAAAGCTGTATTGGTTCTGAGGTCAGGCCTTTTGCGCAGTCCACTTACGTTTCACCACAACAAACCCATCCAACTACATCCTAACACAAACAAGACTGTGCACAGGGGACAGTCATGGTGAAATAGGAGCCTTCCCCTGTGCCCAGTGTGGCATTAGATTCCTGTTCTTGGCTGACAGGAGTGTAGCAGGATGTAATCTCCTGCTAATGCAGCCCATCTGGCATGAGGTCTGACATGCTGTGCATTTGAAGATGCTTTTCCAAAATGCACCATTTAAGGAGGTACTGCGACCTCCTAAACCACATAAAAATCCTCTGACCTCTTCTATAAGCTGTTAAGCATAATATAACGTTACTCGCAGAATCAATTTTGATAACAGCGTAGCTAATTAAGAAAATTCCATTTTATTTTCTGCAAAACCACATTACTGGGAAACCTGTGCAAAGATTTCTACAATTGAGCTGAGGTTGCTCCAACCTAATTAGTGACCATTGGGCCTCTTGCTTGCTTCTTTTGATTACAGCCTCTCTAAATAAGTCAAAGACTCACAGATTATAAATAGTTAAATTAGTATAAACAGAATCCCATCTTTGCCATGATATTTACTTCTATTGAATTTAATGATGTGCCATGTGCATCTTTTTTTATAAACAAACCCTTAGCTTTGTTATTAGTATTCCCACTTGGACACGTTTAATTTAGGTATTTATATTTACAGAGTTCTGTTCCAAAACTTGTGGGTATGGAATATTTTATATGTAGCATTTTAGCGGTCATTACATAATGC
This sequence comes from Corydoras maculifer, assembly GCA_019802435.1. NCBI lineage: Eukaryota > Metazoa > Chordata > Actinopteri > Siluriformes > Callichthyidae > Corydoras > Corydoras maculifer. Next base: position 1,250,439 of record JAFMOD010000114.1, read on the forward strand.
AATGTATGCCTGGGTTCAATGATGCGTTATAACTTGTTCATGTTGTGTATGTGAAATACATTAGTGCATCTGTGTATGTTCTGTACAATTTCAGCCAATCAGCTGGTTTAACACCTTTTTAACCTTTCAGAGGTTTAACACCTTTACTTTTTTATGCAAACGTATGTTTACGGTGCTCCAGAAACTTTCCATTTTGAAGTCACATTTTTAGTTCACTGGTAAGGGGAATAATTTTTTATCTCTTTGTACTTGTGTATAATAAATATAAAGGCTTTGTATTTTGTGAACTTTGTAACCGATATGCTGAAGTCTTCATCTGCTGTCAGAAAATAAAGATGACAAAATGTAACAGATAAACAGACATAAAATTAAAGCAGAAAAGAGTTTATTGTACCCAGTACATATTGTAAAGTTTAATAGTGGAGGTAGGGTCACCTGACATAACATTTGAAGTCCATCTTGCAGGAGGCTGCTACAGCTGCTGCTAAGACAGCTGAACTCAGAACAGGCAACAACCACGGAAGCAAGATTTCCTTCGGCATAAGCTTTTAGCACAAGTTAAACACCACCTGTAATGCTTTAATCGAATGTCCAGGTCTGTTATTTTTAGACAAGTGACAATTGCCTGTCAAGACGTAGCCCATATTTCCACTATGTCAAATAAATGAATATTAGGGACAACTACCTGCTTATACAACGACAATAACAAATGCAGACTTGATGCAAAAATATACCTATATAATATACATAGATTTTACTCTTTCCATGTGTCTACAAAAGCTGAAACCCTTGCACTCTGTCCGATAATAAAGCATGTACACGTGCACAGCGGAAATATAAGGTCTTCAAAACTGACTACAAATTCAGCATTCGAAAGATAGCAAAGAATTGTTTTAAGTACACGCCTGAAAAATAGACTGCGACTATACACAGAGAGAAACAGCAAACTCCACCTTTCAGAACTTTTGGAGGATATTTAAACATAGAAAACCCAAAGATCCAAAAATACTGCAGATTCCCTTTAAAAAAATGCTTTCAGGACTGGCTTAGGTTTTCTCACACCAGTTCAAATAATGGTCAGGAGTGGAAGGTATGGCGATTGAGCAGACAGGACAAAATATGAACCGTTGAACATGTGTACATTTGTGCATGCTGTTGCCTGGGTGCTGATTTGTTCCTGCTTAATAAATGGCGGCAGTAAAGTCCCAGCTGAAGAGGGGACAGTTCAGAAAGCATAGGCATCAGGAAACGACTGCCCCGTCAAACACTGATCTCTACCTTCCATGTAAGAGGCTGCACTGGCTTCTTCGTAGTGGGCCAAGGGGACAGTGTCGTCCTCGGGGACATGCATGCCATCTGGGTCTGCTTTTAGGCACGGTCTCTGGTTATCAGGAAAAGCCATGGAGAAGAGTGCTTCTGGGTCACACACAAACTTATAGACATACCTCTCGCCTGCAACCTGTCAGCAAAAATATAACCATTATTGCTGGCCAACAAAAAATGAACTACATATGGAAGTTTTTATTTAGAATTCAAATAAGAAAAGAAGAAATTGGAACGGGAACGTGCCTTTACCTTCTGCATGATGCCCTTCTCATAGTAGTAGCGCAAAGACCGACTCAGCTTGTCGTAGTTCATAGCGGGCCTGTTTTTCTGAATACCCCAACGTCTGGCAACCTGTTAACACAAACACTCGGTCTTAGATAGTTTTATTATTACAGAAAACCTAGTTTTAAAAACCTAAAACTAGCTAGTATGCCTATTCACCCACACCCCCCACCACCAACACAGAGGTTGATCATTTGCACTGTAACTGATTAAATCAGGAAGACAGCCATTAAAGAGATCCTTATATGCATTACAATCCTGATGGTGGTAAAAAACAAACAATTCCCTATAACATAGGTGAATAGGATAAAGTCACAGAACCATTTTCCAGTTTTGTGCTTAAATTTTGGATTAATTTTAGGCAATTTTGACACATGTACAAAATATCTGGAATTAAAGAGATTAAACAATAGGGTTTGAGTTGAAGAAAATTGTTCTATAAAGGTATCCTTTACATAAACATATGAGGTCATGTAGCAGATGCTTTATACAAAGTGAATTATAATTATCCCCAAGTTGATAGGATGGTTGTAGTCAGAGTACATGAACCGCCATGAAACAGCAGCCTTGGAGCAGTCCGAATTAAAGGCCTTGATTAAGGGCCCACATTGAGATTTCAGTAAAGTTGGGGCTTTAACCCCCAAACTTAAGTTGGATTTTACAAAACCATAATCACCGAGCAAACACACCCTTCTCTTTATTCATAACAAAGTGTTTGCAGCAGATTTAAATGCTGTAGTATATTTAATTCATACCTTGCCATAGTGTCTGGTTTGTATTTGTAAGCCAGTTGTAGGACTGTGGTTAAGAAACCAGCCTTGCGACATGAAGGTCCCTGGTTTGATTTACGGTCCCACCAAGTACTATGGCTGAAGTGCCCCTAAGGCGCCTAAAGTCAATTGCACTCTAGTCGCCATATACAGCGCTGATCACTGCTCCAGGCACGCGTCAGATTAGATTGGATTTATTGAACACGCCACGCTTTGTAGCAAAGAACATGAAACAACAACTGACCTCTTCTGGCTCAATGAGCTTAAACTCAAGGCCACGGCCAGTCCAGGCAATGAAATGACAGTTGGAAGGGTCATCCAGGAGAGTGACCAGGAACTGCCAGAGCTGCAGGGAGCCACGTCTCTGGTATGGAGGGCCCTCTCTGAAGCCCACCCCTTCCTGTTTGACTTTGCCATCAACCTGATCGGGGACCACGCATGCATCATCGTAATACAGCTGGGTCTCGCCTTCATACATGAACCCTAAAATGAGAGATCCGGATTAACCAATGACAGGATGACATGTCAAAACGCATCAGATCAGGTGCCTTGTAAACTTGTTACCTTCATTATTGGCACAGTAAAAGTTTGATGACTTTCCAAAAGACTGGCAGTTCTGGATCTCTGTGATATAAAAGTATAATTATGTTCATTAGTTAGCATATAACTGCTGATGAATATAAAATGTTATCGATGGGTAGTTCACATATTAAATGTTATGCTGTATACTAATAGGCTCCATTATAGCTTTGTAATTATATTACAGATGCCATGCTTACCAGAGTCAAGGCCAAATTCTCTGGGCTCCTGTTTGATGGTTATCTGATGGAACGGAGGAACACGAGGAGCTGCCATGCCTGGCCCATTCTTATCAGGGTATCTAGGATCCACCATCTCTTGCTTGAACCCATGTGGAGGGATCGGCATTACAGGCTCAGACATTTGCCTGTGGTATTGTGGCCGACTGTCACATGGAAACGGGTTGCCCGCCTGTGTTGGGTATGTGGTCCCTGAGCGGGCATTCTGCTGAGGATAGGGTAGACATGGCTCTGAAAGCTGTCTGTGGAATCTGGAAAAGGGAATAAGATGGAAACGTTGCTGAGCACAGAAAAAGATGCAACAATATTAAGGACAAACAGGAACCTTATACCCTATTAGAAAAACTTCCAGGATAAATATAGCATCTTCTACCAGGTCAGAATCATTAAGAGGTTAATGCCCGAAGGCAAAGCCAGAGCTGATTACAGCACTGCTCATGCAAGGAATTAACAGATGACATTGACCAACTGACATGAATAAGCGTCGCCTTGTGTACAATGCAGTTTGGAATCTCTAAAGGGCTGTATGATTTGTAAACTTAGAGTATTATAATTCATATAAATAAGCAAACCACAGCAGATGCATTAAACACCTACTTTTAATTAAGCGTCAGATTCAATACATTATGTAACTCTTACTAATATTACTGATTTCAGTGTTGTGAGACAGTCCAAGCAAGCCACTATCTTTTTTTGTCCATTTAACATTCTACTGCAGCTGAATATGCTTCATTGAGAGCCACAATTGCAGTGTTATGTACACCAGTTAACAGAAACTAATTGTTGGTCATGTTTCTGATCTTTAGGAAAGGAAGAAAAACTCTGGTTCTCATTAAGACAGCGCCATTTTTAGTGTTTGTTTTCATGTTGGGTTCTTCGACGCAGCTTTAAAACACATACCTGTGGTCTGCATTGAAGGAGGCATCAGGATGACTCACAGGTGGGTGGGGGACTGCAAAAGGAGGGCTTTGGTTGTGAACAGGGGTTTGTATTCTTGGATGGCTTTGGCCAGCCATTGCTGGCAGCCTCTGAGCCTGAGTATGGACTGGTGACACCCTTTTTGGCAGTGGGTGAGTTGCAGGGCTGTGGGTGGAGCCGCATGGTGAGAGAGGGGTGGTGGGAGAAGTCAGTGGCTTATTGAATCCAAATGGCTTCCTGTCATAGGCACTGAAGAGAGACAGCATAAAGAAATGTATGTTTGTGTTATGGGTTGTTAATTATTGTACTTATTTAAGTTAGGTTAAAAACTCACCTGTAGTTATAAAGGCACTTTTCTCCATATGGTGAGAGTCTCTGCTCCTGTCCACAGGGAGAGAACTCTCTATTTGGACTGGTTTCCCTCTTTATTTTTGTTTGAGGCGGACCATGGAACATCACTGTAAAGCCGGAACAGATGTTCACATTGTGTATGGACAAAAACGTCAAGTCAGCAGGCAGTGAGCAAAGAAGGGGGGGGGGGGGGTGTTTAAAAATCTAGCCATCCTGAATCATTTTCTAATGCGTTCAAGCTTCAGCACTGTGACAGTAACTAATAGATTTAACTCACTTAATAAAAGCCTCATGGGGGACTGACAGGCTACCACATGATCTTATTGGAAACAGGGTCCCCTTTGTACAGACATGGTGAAAGAGGGATCTGTGAGACCAGACAACCCCCTGCTAATACCGCAGGAAAGTGTCAAACTAACAAGACAGAAGTATTCAAGCATACTGTATGAATGTTTAAACTCTTAAAATGTCATAAAAACATTTTAATAGGACCAGACTTAAAAATATGACAATATGACTAAAACGACAAGAAAAGCCTGTATTTAACTCAAAGTGTGTGTGTGTATACACACACCATCGTGTTGACATATTACGCTGAACCGCATTGCACTGAGGCTATACAACAATGCCCCCAGCAGATACCTCTCATAAATTGTACATTTTTTATACATGTGAAATCACAGGTAAGTAAAAATGTGCATAATTGAGTTTTATAAATGTAACATTTTAATAAGAATTTCTTTAGTATTTGAGTTGCATGAGACAGTCTTGTTCACCCCTAATGTGTTTAATGGAGCTGAAGTCATGGGGGTTGTGTGGGCCAGTCAAGTTCCTCTACACTAAACCTACCCAACCCCGAGCCAGTCATGCTGGAACAAAAAGGCCTGCCCCAAGCTGTTTCAACCAAATTAAAAGCATACAGGTGCATGGCCAGGTTTACATTTTGTGATAAGATTTAATGACACACTTTAGTGATTAAGAGCAGTATCCCAAAACTGTGGTCCATGTAGAGGTGCTACTCAACAGTAATTAGTAAATTAATTTATAAACCTCAACTTCTTAAACTTTTGGTAATAGTTATAATAACCATCTAAACATTTTAGTAACTTTTGTTAATTAGCTGATAAAGCTGGTCAGTTTTGTTTAAAATTGCACCCCATCACACAAACCTAAAAGTCTCATACTTACAATTTTCTGACTGGAAATCTGGAACAAACTGTTCGTCATCTGGGGCTTGGGCTGAAGAGAAAAATAAGATATTGTTTGTCCCAAGATGAGCAATTCTGTTCTATATAATGTTACACAAAGCCAGATTTTGAGAATTCAAATGCACATCAGTAATATTAGGACATGTGCTGAAGGTTCTCTTCATGCCTGTTCTAACCATGATAAATGAAACCAGGTGCCCTGAGGCAGGGTGTGTGTGTGTGTCAGAGGGGGGAGGTTAGACTTTACCTTCTGCTATCCATATTTCCTGAAGCTGACTCAGGTCTTGAAAGAGATCTGGGAATGATAATGCAAAATAGTGAGAATGGTTGTTACAATTCCAGATTCCAATCTGCTCAGCCAGAGAGTACAGGGACTCACATTCAGTGTCCTGTGCGAGCTCGGTGTCCATGAACTTCCTCTTTCTGTCACTCAGCGGTCTGCAGAGTGGCACCTCTGTGGGAGATTTCTGCAAATGCAAATGATCATAAGAGATTATTCAACCTCCCCCACGAGCAAGTGTGGAAATCAGAGGGTCGGGGTGACTACTTACATTAGGTGGCACCACGAAAGGGACCTGCTGGTCATAAAAGCCATCCATGCTGCGGTTCAGCCGCACAGCCAGAGAGCAAAGGACAGGGGGGGGGGGGGTGCGTCCACTGAACGATTTCTAGCACCAGGGTCTTTTCCCCCCCCCCCCCCCCCCCCCCCCCCCCCCCCCCCCCCCCCCCCCCCCCCCCCCCCCCCCCCCCCCCCCCCCCCCCCCCCCCCCCCCCCCCCCCCCCCCCGCCTCACAGTACAGATGGGATTTTACATAACCAGACCATGGATTTGCCCAAGGGAGGGAGCGTGCGCTTACTCAGTGGATTAATAATGACTGGACTGCCGGGGAGGGGGGGGGAATACACAGAAGCTGCAAAAAATATATAAAAGCACAAAATTGATGTGCGACTTTGAATAATTCAGCACTAATTACAAAGCAAGACGCGCCTCTACGCGCGAAATTGATTATTACAGGGAATAAACCTGTGAGCGCGCACAAGGGGAGGCGCGCAAATTTTCCCTGACGCAAGTACCATTATTCTTTATAGCCAAAAGCCTAGAAAACATAGCAATCATGGCAGGGGTGTAATTAAACACCCACCATTTAATGTTATTGCTTCCTTTAGACCAGGACGCAGACGTAGGAGGTTAGTTCACGTGGGCTTCCCCAGCCGAAATGCGCAGCTACCCAGCAGCGGGCTTTAACCCATCCATCCATTATCTTCCGCTTTATCCTCTATTAGGGCCGCGGGGGGGTTCTACATGCCCATCCAAGGAAGAACGTCTCGGGCGCTGGATGAATACACCCAGAACAGGGCGCCAATCTATGACTGGGCACACACTCACTCACACACACAAACACACTCTATATGGGGCAATTTGGAGAACTCAATTGACTTGATCCATGTTTTTGGACTGTGGGAGGAAACCGGAGAACCCGGAGGAAATCCCACGCGGACACGGGGAGAACATGGAAACTCCACCCAGATGGGGATTCGAACCGAGAATCCCTAGTGCTGAGAGGAGAACGTGCTAACCACTAAACGCGTTAAAAAGAAGTCACATGAAAGAGTTAACACCGTGAGGCGCATTAAGTTCAAGAAGTTCAATCCCTTCCCCGCAAGTCGCTTCACTCCTCCCCCTCCCTCTCTGCCGCTTGTTTTTCTCAATGAAGTGAAATTTGATCCGCGGAAAAAAAAAAAACAGTCCATTCATAGAACTCCCCGCTCGCTCTGCAGCCCAGGCGCAGCCGAGACTTCGAGCGTTTTCATCCAAAATGCGCAATTCGCGCTGCGTACCGCTCCCACGAGGCCACCGTGGTGCTTTGGGAAAAAAAACATTTTAAACTAGCAGGCAGAAAATGGTGGGCACGGAGAAAATGGCGGAACCCCCAGCCTTGTGGATAAACAAAATCCATCGAGTGAAATCAAACTTTGCAAAACCCGCAATTTAAGCGAACAAACTTGCACTCAACGTGAGAAAAAGAGCCTGCATGCCGCAAATATACTCACCCCACGGGAGTATAATCCTCGGAAATGAAGGTATATAGCGTGCGATTTAATCCAGAGATTTCACAGACGGTTCGGCGCATGAGCCTCTGCTGCGCCGCGAGAGCTCGAGCCACACTGAGAAATTTTCTCAATGGAATCGCCTGCTTTGCCAAGGACAGGGGCTTAACACTGGCCCGTGCGCTTATTGGTCAACTTGGACAAACTGTTCCCGGCGCGAACCAATAGGCGTGCAGCATCCTTTGCCTAGGGCTTAGGATAGAACCAACCAATCAGAGCAGGAGCCTGTCCTGTTTTTATGAATGGCTGGGTTTCATTCAACAACCAGATGTTGCTTTATGGTGGATAATGTTTTTAAAGGGCCAGACGCCAAAGTGTCGTACATGTGGAGGGAAACGTGGCGCTTCTTGCCGTTTCAGGAAACGTTTTCCCTCCTAAACAATTCATACATGTACAATTTACATACGCTTAATACAAATCACGTTACGAACAAAAAATAATAACGCTAAGTAGTTTGCCGTTTACATCAACAACATAAGTTATAAGGGACATTAACGTTAGTGCATTTTGTTGCTTTTCAGTTAGAGGGATGTGCCAGTAGACATTCCAGTTTATCTTCTCAGTTCCACTTACTGTAAAGATGGACTTTGTAGTTCTACAATTCCAGACTGTAGTCCATTTGTTTGTGGACTACTCTACATACTGTGTGCGACCCCTTCACTCTTTTCTCTTATAGTACCACCACAGAGCAGGTATTATTTGATTGATGCATTATTCCTATCTCAGCAGTGTCACTGAGGTACAGAAATAAAACTGCAGCAGCACTGCTGCACTAAAACCCCCTGCAAAAACGTAGCTGCAAAAAAAGTTGGGAAGGGTGTCATCATAAAATAGGATGTCAAATAAATATGTTGTAGGTGTGAGGTGTAAGTATTTCAGTACTTTTATCCACGTAGTGGATCATTGTAAGCTAAAGTATTTCATTGACTCGAATAAAGAATTGTAGTATCAACTGGAAAAACAGGTAACTTCTCACTCTTCTTCATCAAGACTTTAAGATTCCGGTCTGGTACTTAAAGTGTAAAAAAAAACAGGGTAACACCCGAGACAGGTTGCCAACCCAATCACAAAAACAATTACAAACACACATAGACATACTAACATGCTTTTCAACCGTGGGAAAGAAATCAGAGCACCGGAATTAAATAACTACAGACATGGAATGAGGATAACATGCAAAATACAAACAGAAAAGACCGTTACCAAGTTTAGGCTGCAGTTTATCGATTTATTTATATAGCACCTTTTGAAAATAGTATATTATTTGAAATCAGCCTTCCAGCGTTTTAAGCAGGAAGCCCTAAAGATCAAGCAGACGTGACAGTGGAGAGGAAAAAACTCCCTAGTATTTGTTTTGCAATAAAAGAAAGAAAACTTGTAAGGACCGAGGCTTGGTGAGGGACTCCTCAGTGAGCAGCATTAATAATGTACAATTTATGTATTTTTTTAATAAACACGTCTATTCAATATCCAAGTTGAAGAAAATCAACAATAAATAAACTGATTCAGTTTCAGTCACACATCAGATTAAATATCTCAATGAGCTTGGTGTTTTTTTCAGTGACACCAGGACACTGTCACTGTGAGGCGAGATTCAGTTATTAAAACGAAGCATAATCAAATGTTTCAAATATATTAGAAAATCAGGAAACAGTGCCTCTCATACACATGTGCTTTAATAAGAGTATTATAATAATTTTCCCAAAAGTTTCTAAACTATGGTAAGTTAATCTAATGCATTCATCACAGACACTGTTGGTATAATCTTTTCCAAACAAGCTTAAAAAATCCAAGCTTAAGTGCTAGGATCTCCGCCATGAAAGCTGTTTTAGTCTCTGATCTATTATTCATGTCTCGCCTTCAAAGAGATAGCATATTCCCACGGCGGACAGAGCTGTCTTGTTTCATCTGCTCTCACTTTTCAGCATGAGAAAGAAATAAAATCCTAACAATACTTCTAATGACTTAAACAGTCAACTTGATATCAAATGTAGTGTTATGCAAGTAGACACTACAAGAGGAAATCATTTTAACCATGTATTTATAAAGATACTATAAGTTCTTGCGACAGATAACACAGACAATAAGACAGTTCCAAAATAATGAAACATGTCAGTTAGTAGGTCACTGGTTAGGATGTTGAGGATATTTCCATCAATCTAAAGGTTGTGGTTCAAATCTTAGGTCCACTGAAGTTACCCATGTGGGTCCTTGAGCAAGGTCTCTAACCCCTAATTGCTCTGAGGGGCTGTATCAAGACTGATCCTGTGTTCTGTCCATCAAATTAAGATACTTGTAAGTTTCTTTGAATAAAAGCATCTGCTTAATGACCAAAGATTATTCATTCATCCAGGGGAGATCGTCTCGGGCGCTGGGCAGATACACCCAGGACAGGGCGCCAATCCATCGCTGCGCACACACTTACTCACACAGACACACTTTATAGGGGGCAATTTGGAGAATTCAATTAACTTGTTCCATGTGTTTGGACTGTGGGAGGAAACCGGAGAACCCGGTGAAAACCCACGCAGACACGGGGAGAACATGGAAACTCCACCCAGATGGGGATTCGAACCGGGAATCCCTAGCGCTGAGAGGCGAACGTGCTAACCACTAAGCCACCGTGCCGCACCAAAGATTATGTAACAATTTATTCTAATTGTGACTGAATATACTCTTTAGCTGGGCACTAATGTTAGGTGCTATTGTATGTTTTGCTTTTAGCATTTACATTGACTCCAATGTGCTGGCGTGGTGTCAATTACTTTTAATCAACTCAATAACAACTGCTTTTCTTAAATTTCGGTCAAAGGTGTACATTTTCATTCAGCCATTTAGCAGACGCATTTATCCAAAGCAATTTATGAATGAGAGAACAACATGAGTCAGTAGTTAAGGAGGAACAAGCTACACTGTCGTAGAATTAAACCTGATCATTATCTAATCCTGCTTTTATTATTTTTTCTGTTCATTCTTCAAAGATGATTTAATATAAAGATAAAGCAGGCAATTTTAAGTGCACACACCATATAGATTATTTAATGTTGTTGCATTATGATTTCACTCTACTAACAGAAGGCTTATCCAAAAGGGCAAGTGTGATTCATTGGTCCACAGAAATCTTAGGAGACTAGTGAAAATAGACTTTATACTTAATTACCTCACACTTGGCATTGCACAATCTCGGGCTTGGTTGTGGCAGCTCAGACAAAAAAAGCACAGTCCACAATGCCTCCAACCAACAAAACTTTTATTAGCGTGTTAGCTTTCAGAGACGGTTTTATAGCTCAAAGTGCTGACAATTTAAAATCCCTTTTCTTACATATAAAATTTAGGATTATATAAATAGGGTGCCCGAAGCTTATTCAGGTATTATTATATGGAATAATAATGTTTTTTGAATAACATTATGATGATGCAAACTGACATTTAAAAAAATTATTTTGTTTATTGTACTAAAGGCTGCAGAGCTCCTTACTACATGCCAGCAACTGTGTATATAATTTTTTTGAAATACAGATCTGTTTTATTACATGGCTATAAGATTGCATGGCTGTAGAATTAAATTGGCTGTATGGTTATATAGCTTTATGATTGAAGGATTGTATAAGTACATGGTTGTATACATTGCATAGATTTATTTTTACCTGTCTGTATGATTGCTTGCATGCTATGGATAGTTGTATACTTTGTATGGCTGTTAAATTACTGCATATGGCTGTACTATATACAGTACATTGTATATAAATACAAAACTGAAAGCATCTGCATACTTTTGGACAAAATAATTAGTTTTTCATAATGTGAACATTGTGAGCATGCATGACAGACTTTAAAAAACATAAAAACACATTCTTGAATTTCCAGTTGCATGAATATTGCATGTCTCCCTGTAAACAAGGTAATGACTCATGTCTCTGTCATCGCTCTCTCTCTCTCTCTCTCTCTCTCTCTCTCTCTTTCTCTCTCTCCCCCTCTCACTACATTACCCTAAGAAAAGATGTCATAAATATGAGTAATAACACACACATATGCCCAGCACACACATTTCTGCCTTGTTAGTGTTTTTTTCTTTTTTGTAGTACTTAAAGTTTTATAGTTTAATTCTAAAAGATCTTTATTTAGATAACTTAAGCGATTCCATTTTAAATGCGTCATAACATTTTTCTTTAATATGAATTTTGCAAAATTGATGTTTAGCTTGGATACATGTCACAGTGCTCCTGGTAACCTGAACATGAAAAGCCTCATTATAAGTTTCTTCCTCTTCTTCTCCAAGGGCCTGTTCTAAACATAGTGCTTCAACGTGGCTGTTATATAACACCTCCATGATGCTCATGGTTATGAAAGCAAATAAAAATGCTCAGGTTCCAGTTGCAGCATAGTAAACCGAGGCATAAAATTGGCCGAACAAAAGGTTACAGGTTGACCTGTAACAAATTTTGGTAGGTTGTTCCATCTGACATCATTATAATTAAAGTTATTATTAACTTTTTCTGGTTAATATATTAGCTATATGTTAACAAAATGGCAATCATTGAAATTTTACCATTTTATGTCTTTTAAAAGGACATGGGAGAATAAATGTGAAAGAATAGAATGAAGTTTGGTGGGTGCAGTAAAGAACATAAAGTTACAGACTGCATTAACAGTGACCGATCTGATTATTGTAACTCTGAGTGGAAGCAGTGTGTCAAGCTGCATTATTGCTATGGACCAAATGATTGTACCACTGATAAACCAGAGAGGTTGAAAGGCTTCATTTTACAGCTCCAATCATGTAAAACTCTATAAGCAGGTAAACACTTTTTTATGAAGCAGTGTATTAACAATTTAGTCTTTAACTAGAATTTAATAAGCAGCGTAATCCAAATAAACAGCCGAGTCTTTTAAACCTCTTACTTTCATAGGTTTTCACATGGGGCGACACGGTGGTGTAGTGGTTAGAACGTCGGCCTCTCATCGCTGGGAATCAAAGTTTGAATCCCAATCTGGGTGGAGTTCCCGCATATCCGCCGTGGGCTTTGTCCAGGTTTTCTGGTCGGTTTCCTCCCACAGTCTAAAAACATGAATTTAAGGTGAATTGGCTACTTTATATTGAACCTATCCAAATTGCCCCTATACAGTGTGTGTGTCTGTGTTGGTGAGTGTGTGCTCTTTACTACACAGGAATGTAACAGGAACAGATTGATTCAATATTCCATTTACTGTGATATTTATTAACTGGATACTGATTTCTGATTTCTGATTACTTTGTGACGTAGTTGCTATACAGAACAAATAAAAGTAACCTATGCTGTGACCAACACTCTGTATTTGCATAAATGGCCAGCACCTCCTAAATAAGCAGAGGCTTTTGATAACACAGATATGAAAGTCTGATCAAACAAATCCCAAAGTCTGTTTAAACATATCCAGCTTAATTAAGTTTTAATTCATCCATTCTCTGGAGTAATAAAAGCAAAATGAATAGATTAAAGTTTTCATGAAAGCTATTTTACTCTATTACAAACACTGATATATTCCTTTCAGGAATAACAAGCAACATCAGAGTATAGACACAGTATACTTCAAAACATGAAAAACTAAGACTATACCCACAGTAATATATCTTTTTTGATTGGATCTATTTTGATTGGACCCAGGCTTTTTTAAGACAATGTACTATTATTAAAAATATAATCTATCTACCTGTCTATCTGTCTGTCAATCACTTAATCTGTCTGTTTGTCTATATGTCTGTCTGTCTATCTATTTATTTCTCTCTTTCTGTCTGTCTGTTTGTCTGACTGTCTATCTCTCACTTTCTCTAGCTTTCTTTCTCTGCCTCTCTGTCTGTCTGTCTGTTTATATTAAGTTGAAAGTCTGTGTGTGTGTGTTTGTGTGTTTGTGTGTGTGTGTGTGTGTGTGTGTGTGTGTGTGTGTGTGTGTGTGTGTGTGTGTAAAATGGAAAAAAACTCACACTGTTGTTTATCTTACCATCATCTGCACTTGATTTAAAGCATGTCAATGTGTCTTTGCTATCATAATGTCATGATTATTATTTTTTTTTAGAGTCAATAAACCAATCAGTGTGTCACTTGTTCCCACAGTTCCCATTAAGAATCTGGTGTATTCTGACTTTCTGGATTTCTGTTTTAATGGCACAGTGTAACCAATTACACAGAAATTAATGTTTACACTATTTGCAAAATACATCATCAGAAGTGGCTAGTAAATCCATCCAGGATCTATTGTAGTGGTGGAGGTGGGGGGGGGGGTCCCTTACCCATCCAGTGGAAAACATTTTGTCCGCTTCGCGGATACACTCAGGACAGGACCCTAATCCATCACAGGGCACAGCAAATAAATAAATAATCCTGTATCTTAAAACCCTGTCTTAGTTACAAAACACTGGAGCTGTAGATTAGTGTGGATGGGCAGAAACATTCATTCATTATCTTCCGCTTTTATCCTATATTAGGGTCGCGGGGGGTTCCCCATGCCCATTCAGGGGAGAACATTACGGACCCTGGGCAGATACAACCAGGACAGGGCGCAAATCCATCGCTGGGCACACACTCACTCACACAGACACACTCTACATGGGGCAATTTGGAGAACTCAATTGACTTGATCTATTTTTTTGAACTGTGGGAGGAAACCAGAGAACCCGGAGGAAACCCACACGGACACGAGGAGAACATGGAAACTCCACCAAGATGGGGATTCGAACCGGGAATCCCTAGTACTGAGAGGCGAACATGCTAACCACTAAGCCATCGTGCTTCCTCTATGAAAGTTATCAATCATTAAGATTATTATTCTTCCGTAAATAAGCAACCAACCGCATAATTGACAATCTGATTCTTGTTAAAAAAATACATTTGCATGCTCAGTAAACATGAATGAATGAATGATTAAAAGGTCATGTGATATGTGTAATCAGCTCTTTTTACTGGGACGGAAATGGTTTCTGATAGAGAGATTAAGAAATATATGTGGCCAATGTAATGTTGTTTTAAGTTTACATAAGTCAGATGGAGTTAAAGTAAAGAACAAGGCTATTCAATAGTGAATGACTGTATATCTGTGTTGAGACTTGACTTCTGTACCTTTTGTCCACTATTGCAGTACTTTCATTACAATCAGCACAAAAATATGTAAGGAAAAAAAGCAAAAACTGCATTTAAACTTTATATAAAGTCCAGTTATATTCATATGAACTTTTACATATGTAACAGAAAACGAATACCAGGTATTTACGACAGAAATCAATTGACATTAAGTCAATCGCTCTTAAGTCTCTCCTTGGACCCTGATTCATATGATAGATATGGAAAAACATAGTTGATCACATGAATCAGGGTCAAGTGAGAGAATTTTTTGATTCATCATTTCTGAGTGACACAGCAAAAGCCAGTTTTAAAGTTACTTTTTCTTTAATGTTTATTGAACATACTCCTACTAGTCGAGGCCACTTCATATTAGTACAGTCACTTATTTCCCTTTCATTTAGCGAGTAACATGAGTGACCAAGTAAAGCATTACTAATAGCCTCTGAATCGGAAATAGTTCACATAATTTGATGTACCTGTGTGCTTTTGAATGTCACAGTTAAAATCCTATTCATCTGTCATTCACTGGTGCTCTGTATAACACCTCACCCACTCATCCTCTTTCTTGTACAAGCTGAATGCTTTGGTAGCCATGGCTACACCAGACACAGAGAGAGAAAGAGAAAGAAGATGAGAACGAGAGAGGCAAAGAAAGAAAAACTGACTCATAACTCTGCTGACTAACACATTTTGTTCTTTTAATACACTTATAACTGATAAAAACATCTTTATTTCCACTTTATTCAGGTATTTCCCTTCTCATCAGAACAGATTGGGGATGATTGAAAATTAATTTTTTTTGTGTTTGCTACATTAAATAAGGTCTGGCATTCAGATTATGTACAGATACTTTATGTTACAAGCATTTTATACTTATAACATTGTAAATGGAATTTTAAAACAAGACCCTAGTGGTGACAAAGACTGAATGGAGACCATTTGTGAGAGTGGCATAGAACATGAATAAATAAGGGTGAAAATTGTAGATTTCAACTGTACCTAATAAACTACCTACCGTGTTTGGTGGATTCATACAAATGTAATGTCACAAACTCATAACAGGCACAATATGGAGAAAACTATTGGGACACACATTTTGTTTTAGTGAATTCAGGTTCTACATTCACATTATTACAATCCCTCCACTGGTTTTGGCACAATCCTTTCTGTATGACTACACCCCCATGCACAAAACAAGGTTCATAAATGCATGATTAGGAGATGAGTTTGGTATGAAATCACTTTAATGGCAAATAACCCTGTTAACTCTTTTGGAATAAACTAGACTGAAAATTTAGACTGAAAAGCAAGTTGCTCTCATCCAGTATTACATAATGCATGTCTCACCCCACAATTTTTTTTTTTTTAATAAATGGGAAAAAAATGTTTCGAAGCCTTCCAAAAGTAGTAAAAACTGTCGCTGTTAGGGCGGTAGTTGTATTCCTTAAAATACAATTGTAGCCAAGATTATACAACACATTATAACATGGAGAACAGAAGAGATTTTATGTTGCTGTAAACTGGGGCTTATTTATTGCTAAATGCCTAATATTTTGTAAATATACTAAGGCATGTACAGTACAGGTCAAACGTTTGGACACACCTTCTTCATGCACCATTATCTATTTCCTACACTTACCATTTTGATAGAACAGGTATAATTCAGGTGGTGTATTGTTTATAGTCAGTTCTGCAGTGACACTGAAGCAGTGAGGGGGTTTTAGTGCAATAGTGCTGTTGTAGTTTCATTTCTCCACTTCAGTGACACTGCTGGGATAGGAATAATGCACCAACTAAATAATACCTGCTCTGTGGTGGTACCATTGGGGTCCTGACCATTAGAGTATAGAGTAACGATGACTAACACAGTATGTAGTGTAGTCCACAAACAGATAGTAGTAGAACTACAAAGTCCATCTTCAAGATGATAAGATATAAACTGGACAGATAGTGGAGCAAACAGGAGGTGTGTCCAAAGGTTTTATGGGTATTGTACACATACACACACACTCATATATACAGTATATACATGTATGTATTGCAGCAGCGTCTTTATGTCCTCATATGCTACGTGTAATATTTATTATTAAGATCATAGTGGTCACCCAACATGCAAACATCATGCAAACATAAAAAACAGGTAAAAAACCATTGATTTTAAGAATCTGTTTGACATTTTTTTAGTGTCCGTGTTCAAGTTATAAATGCTTAACTGAGTCTTTCTTTGATTCGCTGAAGCACTGCAGATTGAGTGCTGCTCAGCTGGAGACTAAGTGGTTATATGAGAAAGACAAAAATAACGTGAAAAATGGCTCACTCAGCTGAACTGTTGCCAATGTTCCAGTTAGTATTTTATATAAACAGTCACTTCCAGTGTAACCTTCTTTGCAGAAAGTTAATTTTGCTTAAATGCCATAGTAGCAGTACAAGAGGACTGTTTGTTTTCTCCAAAAAACAATATACATAAAATTAAGTCTAAGGGTTAAATATTTGACCTTTTGGCACCTATCAGGACCCCTCTGGGCACCAAAAATGTGGATACAGGTGTCCAAGTAGTGTATAAAAATGTATTATTGGGTACAGACCCAACAACAAATGTTTTCTGAGAATGTGGGAGTTTGAAGACTCTCAGGGATGAAGTTGCAACCCATTCAATTCCTCCTGTTCACTTCACACCTTCCCCATTGTCATTCCTTTATGGAACCCCTTTACGCTCTAGACAACGAGCCTGGGCTCTAAGCTGTTGCCTTTGACGCTTGCTGATGAAGCAGGGGAGGGCATTGTGTTGTGCGAGGTGTGAGATCATTCCTCAACCCCGAGGCCTGGTTAAGACTGCGCTCTAGGACATCCAGCCTCCGAGTTCAACAGACTGCATCAGTGGGGGGATATCTTTGTATTTAGAAGGAAGAGCTATCTGATGGTAGAGCCATTAGCCCCTCCTCCATTGCTTTGTAAATAGATTTTTCTTTTGCCTGAATTCTATTTAACACATCTGGAACGTGTGGGTGATAGCCAGGCAGCATGGGAAAACTGCTTGCTCTTAAGTCTAAATAAATGTGTTGAATATTCTGCAGCAAATAGTTACATTTTATTATTGAACACATTAGCTAACAAAACTTATGAATTAAGGCTGAATACTGTGATAAAAAGTAATGAGAACAGAGATATAACTTAGACAGAAAAGCCACTAATCCTTTGAAAGGGGACTGCTTCTTGATAAGCGATAGCTACATGCTGTTTACATATCAGCTTAATGCTGGCACTTGGTGTGAAGCCTGAGTCAGTTCTCAAAAAGACACAGATTCAGAGGCACTGACCCAGCAATGACCCAACAGCAGCTCTGACACCAACATTTTTGTGGGAACAGTCCACTCTATTATCTCCATTTCACCAGACCTTTTTCCAGTTTTACCTCATTTAGAATTATTCTTTGCAATTTACAAAATTACACACTGCATATAGATGTATGTATTTCTTGCTCCATTGTCTATTTCCTCCACTGTTACCATATAGATGGACTTTGTAGTTTTAAAATTACAGACTGTAGTCCATCAGTTTTCTTGTTTTTGGGTGGTAGATTGTTTATAGTCAGTTCGACAGTGACACTGATGCGGTTAGGGCATTTTAGTGCAGCAGTGCTGCTGTACTGTAATTTAATTTCTACACCCCAGTCTCACTGCTGGGATAGGAATAATGCATCGACCAAATAATACCTGCTCTGTGGTGGTACTATTGGGGTCCTGACCATTAGAGAACAGAGTAAAGGGGACTATTGTAGAACTTAGATCTTTTCTTAGATCTTGTAGAACTGTAGATCTTTACAGTAAGTGGAACTGCTAACATTGACAATAACAAACAAATATGGACGGGCCTCTAGGCTTGCACCCTGAAGGTCCTCGGTTCGATTTCCGGTCCCAGTACCATGGCTGAGGTGCCTTTGGGCCATATACAAGGCTGTCCACTGCTTGTGTGTTCACTTCACTTGGTGTGTGTTTCACTGCACAAAGGAGATGACAAATTTCCTTTGTGTGTAAGCACAGTAGGCAAAATAGATAATTTTTCACTTTAAGTGGAGCAAAAAGCAGGTGTGTCCAAACTTTTGACTGGTACTGGATGCATATAAAATCATAACCTACATAACATAAATAATATCCATAAATGCATATTTAAAGATTATATTCTGCTCAGAAACGTATTTACACTCCACATATCGATTAAACTTTACATGCAGTATTTAGTAATTTGCATAACACTCAGTTTGTATTGCACTAAACCTATATTTTGCACTTCTGCTGTATTTGCATAATACTAATATTTGCACTTCTGGTAGATGCTAACTGCTTTTCGTCGTTTTGAACTTGTTCTGAACAATGACACGTAAATTTAATCTGGCAATCTAGAAATTTAAATGAAGTCAAATTGACTTGAACTTAAAAAGATTGGCACTAGAGCAAAAATTGTATCATGCCATTAGGCAGACGCTTTTATTCAAAGTGATTTACAAGTATCTCAACTGTGGTTGGTGTCAGGTTGCAGGCCCAGACATGATACAGCACCCCTGAAGCAAAGTTTACACTCGAGTGTTCACACTGGCACCGCCAGTCTTTAGACTGCTAACCTGAGCATCATCTGTGAACACAGTTCCACCAATTTTGGTCTACTGTTATTAATCAGGAGTAATTGTGTGTTGTTGTAACACAACCCATTACTGCCCTTGATTAATAATTATGTGTCCGACTAAGTGTTGTGTTTACCCTGTTATTCCAGATCAGCCAATCAGTAGCATCCTCCATTAAAGCTAATGCTAATATCACTTCACTTCAGGGCAACTTTGAACCACTGACTAAAGGTCGCACTACAGCACATCTGTCTTCTGTCTAAAAATTATAATTTTATTTCCTTATCTTTCACCATCAATATTTATTTTTATTTGCAGGACTTTGTTGAACACAATCACAATTGTGTTCAACTTTTGACAAATTTAAAAAATATATATTTATGTATTATTTTATTTTTGTTCTTACTCTCATAATGATTTGGCAATATTATTCTTAGTCATGTCAATAAAAGCTACTTAAAAGTTTGAGTTATGACAATTAGGACATCCATGTTTATCATTGCTTGAAAGAAAGATCAGATGACAGAAAAGCTTAGTGATTTGGAAACACGTCTAGTGCCAAAAAGCAAAGTGCAAGCCAGATTGCCATGAAATATCCGCTACTAACAAGTTAACTGGGGTCTTCTAAAATTTGCAAAGCACAAAAGTCTTAAAGGTCAGGTTTAACAAAAGATAAACACACGTTAATCATTGTCAGGTAGTATTGATTTATTTTCTCATTATTATTAAATAGGAGGAGAATGTCTGACAGCTCCTGTGGACTTTGTAATCTCGCAGTGATTATTTCTTCCCACTTTTAGATTAATTGTTGTTGAAGTTGAGGTTTGTAACTGTTGGGGATTTCAAGCCCTCTCTGGTCAAACTGTGCTATCACATGCAACACTATAGTACCCCCTTTACATCAAATATGCTTGGGTAGAGCCAATTGTACCTGATGCTGGTGCTATCTAGCAAACAAGCCCAGTTTTAACATCCACCTAAAGCATTATGATCAGTGTGAGAATGTATTGATAAGAATGAATAAAGATCGAAAGATATTTAAAATGTGCGGTGCAAGATGTTGCAGATTAATTTTTAAGTGATAAAGTGATCTATTTCGCCTACTATGCTTACAAACGCCTCCCTCCACATTTAACCCATCAGTGAAGTGAAACACACATACACACAGTAAATAAACACATGTGCCTGGAGTGGTGGTCAGCCTGTACACAGCACCTGGGGTGCAGTTAGTATTAGGTTCCTTTTCAGAACTTGGTTAAAAACATAGGTTGACCAAATTGTCCCAAAGCCTTGGGTTTGTTTAGCACGTAAGACAACTGTCTTTGAAGTTGTTTTAAAGCCACAACAATCCTCAAAAACACATGTCCACTGATATCCACATTAATAAGACTGGATAACATGCTCCATTTTGGGTACAGCTTAAAACTCTCGTAGTGGAGTTAACAAAGATTTGGTGAAAAAATCCTTAAAAATCTTTAAAAAGTATCAGATCTGGTTTGAGGTCATTGTTGGGTCAACCTGTGTACCCCTTCAAGAAGTCGTTTATGTTTACACCGGGATTTAGCTGATATGTAAACAGCATGAAGCCATTGCATATCAAGACATGAATTTAGCCTTTTAAAACATTGTTTGTCAGTCTCACATTTCATTTATACATCTGCTCTCTTTTCAGGCGACATAGATCATATATATTGTTTTGCTATATTACCTTTTAACACTATCTTCAAATAGTGTTTAAGTTTGCAGTATGAAAAAAAATGTGTGCCAGTTTTCAACCTTCTCAAGTTATTGCATGTCACTTCATTGTAAAATTTCAGCAGTTTCCTGTAGCTGGCAGGTTTGGATGTAAAACAGGTTTGGCTATAAAGCTGAATATGGACCAGTTCCATCCAACCTCAGGCTACAGTCTCCAGGCTTTAAGAAGGCACTGACTTAAACCAAAAGACAAGCATCAAATTTAGGTCTCATCTCGCATCCAACTGTTGGAACTAACCTCTGGTGTTCAAAACAAGACTCGTCCACCTCTTTTTAGGTGAAGATTTAAGCCTCTCACAATTGCAAAAACTCTAAAGCTACAATTTGTAAAGATATGTCAACTTCTCAAACATTTTGTAGATTCACTAGAATTCCATGAATGCATGGGTGTGGTATCTCAGTGTTGAGCTATCAATCTGAATGTCGTGTGTTCAAATGCTAGGTCCATTGACATTACCAATGTGGGTTCTTAAGCAAGGCCCTTAACCCCTGTGTTCTGGTATTTGTAAATCACTTTGGATAAAAGTTAAATGATCAAATGTAAATGTAATGCATGATTTACCATTTAGATTTATGGTACTTAAATTAATGGCATTACCCATACTGAAAGTCTGGAGAGAATGATAAATAAATCTGTTCTACTTTATTACATTTATTATTTAATAATATGAGGTTATAGTAACTCAGTGATTAGGGCCCTCACTCAAGGCCCATAATCCTCCACTAATGTCATGACCCTGCACTCTGACCTATCGTGTTGGGTTCCTTGTAAGCTTCTTTGGAAAAAAAACTGTATGACCGCATATATTGCAAAGTAATGTTACAACAGCTCAAAAATGCTGTTGTACCCATTTTTGGGGTGTGTTTAAATATAAAACTGTGATACATTTGGTTTCAAACTGAAAACATTCAGTTTTACAGTTATAGAATTTTTTTATCAGAATGCTAGCTGATGCAGCATGATGTTCTCCACTCCAGAGTCAAATTATAGAGTACTTTATATGCCTCAAGCTAATACATGCAATAGTGTAAGTTCTTGTGTTTCTTTTTGCCACAGACACCCAATACATGATGAATCTGTCTTATATTATCTCTAAAGGCATATGAAAAATTATAATGTTCTTATAACGAACAGATCAAATTTATAACATGCTGTCCACTTGTAGCCTTGTTTCACTTGTGTGGCTTATTACTGAGCTGTTGCGGCTCATAGACATGTTGACTGAGGCAACTTTAAAGGCAGAATCTTAAAGAACTGACGTGTTGGAAAGCTGGCACTCTATGGCAGACTCATAAAATTTTCCAAGCTCTTCAACATGACCCATTTTACTGCAAGTGTTTGTTTAACTTTCTCTGATAAGCGCTCATTTATGTGGCTAAACAATATGGAGGAAGACGATAACAGTAATAAGATTCCTCAAAGATACCCTGTTCCTAATGTATTAACTGGCCAAGAAAATTATGAACAGTATATGTAGGAAAAAACAGACTAAATTACTTGATAAGTGACTTGATAGTGCATAATTAGGAAGCGCTTAAGGCTTTATGGGCACTGAATCGGATATGATATCACATGACTTTGTTTTATGGTCTGCTGTTACATTGCATCTGCACTTACTGTTCAGTTGAATGCTGGCTTTACAGAATTAATATTTATTGGTATTATCAGTAAAATAGAGGGTCAAGGTACAATTACAATAAAGAGAAATAGAAAATAGAGGAAAGAAAGAGGACTGTGACAGGTTGTTAGCCAGATTAGGCAGTTTTAAAATCCCCCCACACCTCCCCGATGATGCACTGGTGGGAGTCAGTGGCTGCACCCCGATGTGCAGCCATCTGTGTTTGGGCTATCATACTAAAATTTTACTGCAGTCAGCTTTCATTTATTATTTAACAACCATGGTGCGATAATGTTAAAATAATTACATCAGGTAGCACCTCTTTTTAATTCCATCAAATCCCCAGGCCTCCACCTCCATATCCCTCAATGTTCAGATTTGCATGTGAAATGAGCTCTGCAGGATCTCAGATTTGTCTACCTTTTACAAGCTATAGACTGTATTAAAATTGAGGTTAAACTCCATATTCAAAGCACATTCACACCCAAGGTACTAGCAACGGTAATAAGAAAACAATACCCAAAAACAACGCCCATGATGTTGGACAAAAGAAATATTGAATTATGTTTGCTCTTATAACGACACAGTCACTACAGTGTACAAAAGGCTGGTTTTTAGCATCTGTTGCTAAGTCTTTCTCTTGCTTGCTCTTTTGCTTTCAGCCTGTTTGGCTTAAAACAACTACAGCTTTGATAAATATGAAGGCTTTTTAAACAGACTGACAGGCATGTACATACAGGGCCTGTGACTGCCAAGTAAACACCTCTCCCGTCTACACAAGTTTATGCTAATAAGGGTCAGATTCTGGGGGAAAAAAATAATTTCATGCCACATCACAGCAAACATTTATAGTTACATTTAGTTTGCATGTCACAAAAAAGAACCTTTATGCATCGTTAAATATCTCTTCAAACACAAAAGCAGTATTTAAAATATAATCATTCATTAAGTAATTAACGGATGCATTATGCCTTTTAAATCCTTTAAATGTTCATGTGGGATCTTTGCTAGTAGCTCCTCCATTCGCCTCCTGCTGTTGACTTTTCATGCATTTGCACCATTTCTAAAATTTGCATTAAATTTGGTTCAAACACAGTATTATATTTTTATTCATTGCTTAATTGCAGGGCTTTTACTAAAACATAACATAAAGTTTGGTCTTTAGGTAAATTGATGCGACCTAGCTATTTTAAATTAAATATTAACTTCCATTTTGTGTATTTTTGCTAACAGGACTCAACTATGTACTAGCCCTGTGTGTTACTGAAGAACACTGTCTACCAGTATGGGTTCTACTGCCAGCGTGGAGCCATGTTCTGCTTTAGTGGCTATTCAGCATTATTCAGCTTATCAGACCAAATGATAACCAGTTGAAGTTGGATAATTGCCATGAATGAAAGATACTATATACATAAACATTACCATCAGGTTTATTCATAGAATCTCGTTCTGATGCATCTGAATCGCCTGCGGTTTGAACTTTGCAGTTGCTAAATTTAATACAGTGGTCAATTGTTTAGCCTGTTTAACATTTATTTAATGCTTTGATAGTCACTATCATTAGTGTTTTACGCACTTTTAGGAGTCTAGCAGTCTTCCATTTACATATACTAAAAATCAACTACTTCCAGACTGCGTCGGTGGAAAAGGGTTATATGTATAGCGTGCTTTTGTTGGGCAACTACTGTTATTTAAAATACTATGTTGGGTGGCACAGTGGTGCAGCAGTTAGCACCTTCTGCCTCACAGCAAGAGAGAAAGTCCTGGGTCCGATTTCCTGTTAGGGTGAGCAAAGGCTCTTTATGTGTGGAGTCTGCATGTTCCCGCTGTGCCTGAGTGGGTTTACTCTGGGTACCTCTGTTTCTACCCATATTATAAAGACAAGCTGATGTAAGTTGGATATAACAATTACAAATATGACTATAATTTGTTGGGAAATATCCAGTGCTACTGCCTCAAAATTATTCCATGAACCAAACCCCACAAATGACTATGTTAATTGTAATATAGTGTATAAATTCTAAATATAGCTTGATTAATGCCAAATGAATAACTTTTCGAATTGTAATGATCGTTATAAACCATAACTGATACAATCAACTTGTTTACAGGTACAGAGCTGGAAAATTGGTAAACTCTACATAAGAAACTGCACTACACATGTTTTAATACAGTTACAGTTAATAGAATATATACATTCTCTATTTTAAATCATTTTCTTTCTGCAATGCACTGTGTACTGGGTTGTTGCAATTACACTTTCTGTTTCTCTTTGAATATGCTTGTGTTTACAAAGCGACGTAGGATTCTTCCTAGGGTAAACCAAGTTAAAAGACATTATGCCGATATATGTAGTTATAGAAAACAGCCAGATACTTCTTACTAATGAAAAAGTTAATGCGAAGCGCTTTGGTGACCTTTCTATTTCCATGCCAAACGCAGGCCTTGCATCATTGCTGATGAGGGCTTTTAGAATTTCACTTATCAAATAGGAGGAATACCATGTTGCTTGGCAACACCGACATATTCATTTGGTTAATAACTGTCCAATTAAAATGCTCAATATGAAGTCTCAATATTAGGAGGGGGGGGGTTCACTGAAATATGAGGGAAATGATTTGTATGTGTCAAAACGTTGGTGCTTGCTTAAAGATCAGAATATTGACTAAATTAATATTTGATAGGAACCCTGCTTCTCAAATGTCACTAGTAACGCTTTAACTCCACTGAGACATGACACATCTTTGATAGCAATTACTGAAGATACAACACCATACATAATTCAAACCACACATTTTCCCCCTTAAATTTGCACAATAACCCTAAAGTGTACATTTAAAATAAAGTACTAGTGAGGTCACTGTTTTTGTATGTCATAAACAAGGACATTTGTGTTGTAATTGAAATCTAAGAGGAAAATGAACTACATTTTGACAGAACAGGACTTAAATTGTTCAGCCTATAAAGCCTTGTCCACTACAAAGTGCCTTTAATCTAGAAATGAGAGAAGAGAGGTAGAGAGAAAAGGAGTGTGAGAGCATAAGTGATGGTGGTGGAGGGGGTATATAAGACTCTCTTTCATCAGCAAAACCCAGCTGGGCTTTAGAGATTGTAAATGTAGACTGCTGCCACCTGCTGCCTCTGTAAAGCAGTTTTACAGTTACAGACTTCACGTTTCATGTCGTGACTCTTTAACATTTTCCTGGCAAGAACATTATATCATTTTAATAGCTGAAATAAAAAAAGATATGCTGTAAACTCACAGCTACAGATTTTACATCACTGTTATGCTAAATTGTCCTTTGCTTCAGGAGAATATTTATTTGATTTGCTAATACATAGATTTGATTTGCAATATTTTTGGAGAGTGCCAGTTTATAGGGCCTTAAAAATCCTTACTTAAACAAAAAAAATTAATAAATGTAAATTAATTTGAAGGAATAGCCAAAGGAAAAAAAATCCAAGAATTTTATGTTAATGTCATTCATTCATTCATTAATTATCTTCTGTTTAGAAGATCCCTCATGCCCATCCAGGAAGAACACCTCGAGTGCTGTTCAGATACACGAGGACGGGGTGCAAATCTATAACTGGGTACTCTCACTCACACAGACACACAGTACATGGTGCAATTTAGAGCATTAATTTTAAATTTATGCTTTTGAACTGTGAATGGAAAACGGAGAACCCGGAAGAAAACCCACGTGGACATGGGGAGAACATGGAAACTTGAGATTCAAAACTGGATCTCCAGTGCTGAGAGGTGAACATGCTAACCAATAAGCCACTGTGCCACCTTGTATGTTAGTGTGTTATTCAGAAATCCCTTGTATTATAATAAGCTCTTATTGTTAAAGTTGATTTTAATATAAGCTTCTATAAATACTTCAAATTTGCTTTATAATTAATTTTTTTTATTGATATATGATCTACTGTACAGTAGCATGTGCATTAGTTCAAAATTTTTTTTTTTTTTGTTTTAGTAATGAATTTCCTGACACAATTTCAAAATGGCCATTTATTTTGTAACCTCTTTCATGTTTTTAATAAATTTTTTTGTAAAAGAAAACTTAAATACTGCTAGATTATTCTTTTACACAATGATTTCCATAAAACGATTTTTTTTCAAATCTGTCTTTTCTTTTTATGAATTCAAATCATATATTGTGCATGCAGTTTGCATTTCCGTCATTCATTTTCATTTTTCACAAAACAAAACGAAGCCAAAACAAACGGAACATCATTTTTTTCCTCTCCTTTTCGAGCTGGGAGCTCAGGTGGAGCTGAAAGGGAGAAAAGCAGGATGCCAGGGGGGGAATGAAGTTGTATCCGGATGAAAAGAGAAATTGTGTGTGATTGTCTCAAGCAGCAAACTCAGAGATGAATCTTAATTTCTTCAGTTCAGTTATGGTTGAATGGGCATTAACTCGTGATCCATTTGATTCATTCATCCTCAGTTATAGTTTTAACAAAGAAGCATGCTCATAGACAACTGCATACAGAATGTACATGTTCAGTTACGTCTCGCACTCTTTTTTTTTTTTAAATCTTCAGTTAAAATATTTGAAATGCAAAAAATTCAAAACTAGCATAAATTAATAAGATTCAGATATGCAGGAGAAAATTCAGACTCTTGGCTCCAAGTCCTGTGTCATGCATGTTTGAATCCACGGTTTGGATCCGGCTTTTACCTCACCTTCAGACCCACACTAGCATTTAAAATTAAAATGCTGTCTAAATCTAAAGAGCCTGTGATTCTGTTGGAACATATCAAACCACTAAATCACATGTAGTGCATTCTTTATGGGGAATATCAGCCTTCCGTCCACAGCTCCAGCACCGAAGATGAACCTGTTAGTGCTTGTTCTGAGGTTGTACTGTGCAGATTATCTAAGAAAATGGTCAAAGCTTAAGAAGCGATGTGACTTACACATTCTGAAAACTAGCTCGGAGCAAAACTACAGCCCACCAGTAAATATGGTGCACTTTTCTTGGTTAGGCAGCTATTCTAAGTAGCAAACGAGCAGAATGGTCTAAGCCATGAGGGTTATAAAAGCTCTGGAAGCTATGAGGCCGAGCTTTTTGAGAAGTTACCCTTATGTCTGCTGGATAATGACATGACAAATGTGCTGAACTGCACAAGGTAGTAGTGCAGCTAATGTCTGCTGCAGTAAGCAGCAAAACAGAAGCTAAATTATTATTATTATTATTATTTCAAAATTGAATTAGATTTATAAAAAGAACCCTTTTGTTTTTGTTAGATCCAGAGGCTTTGGAAGACTCTATGATCCTGGTCTCACAGTTGATCTACACTTTGAATATAAGAAAATACACTGGCAGTGGGTTGGTACATTATCAGATAAGTTGGCCGGTACTGGATCAAGGGCCTCTGTGTCGCACAGGGGCATCCAGCATTGAAGGAAGCATGCGTTAAGCTACTGTGCCAGTAGCAATGTTGACACACAGGTTTGAGCTGTTCTCTGAATAGGGATTTGACAGCCTTTCAGAACTTTAGCTGTAAATAAGTGGCCTGTTGCAACACTTACAAACAAACATGAACAAGAGAATGCATGAATGGTGGTGTGTCTGAGGTTTGGACGTTCCCTCTATTTGCTTAGCATTCATTTCATCAGATATGTAAACGGAGACATCAGGGTTATCATTGAGCTGCAGAAATCCTGTAAAGGAATCCGATGCCTACCCAAAGAAATGTAATGGTACTTAAGAGCGGACAACATCTTGGTTCAAGCCGAAGGAGCTAAGCGCTTGGTTCTGGCTCAGAGTCGGTGGCGAGAGTCCTGGCTGTATCCTCCCGGTGAGCTGCGGTTGCGGTGCGGTTTGTAGCTGTCCTGGTAAGGGTCCTGCTGCTCGTCCATGTAATGGTGGTGTTCTCGACCCTGTTGTGAACCTGTGGAGGTGCGGTTACTGCGACCTTTGTGAGCGCGCTCATTGTGGTAGTTCTCATCTGGGGTCATAAGGTTACGTCGCTCGTTGGCTGTGGAATGGTCACCTGTGTGGTTGGCGTGCCGTGTTCTTTGACCCTGCTGATTCTTTAATACAAAAAATAAAAATTTCAGATTTTTTTTATTCTTAAAAATAAATCAAGTTGCACATTAATACATCAGTTCTGTTTTTCTTAAACTGATTTGTTTAAAAATGTGAAAAGTGAAAAATTATCTAATAATTTTAAAATAAAAACTTTTATATAATCATTTACCTTTCAACTATTTTAATACCTATAGTCTATATTTTTATTGTTTAAAAAGTCTTTACAAAATATTTTTTCTGATTTCAGTAATACATCTATATTTGTATAGATTTTGGTTTTAATGACAGTAAACTGAAACATTTGAAAACATTGCTTTGGACTTCTCATTGAGATTATTAAGTATTTATAATTTTTTTAATTTAAAATAAATATATATAAGAGAAAACGTAGTTCCACTGTATCGATCCCCCAACAGTTCAATACAGCAGCAAGCACATGATGGTTTATGCTCCAGAGTGCAGTTTCTTCACTTTTTGCCTAGTTTCTAACCAAAAGCCAAATTTGGGGTTATATTTATTTTATTAATAAACATATTTTTGTTCCTGAAATGTAGTGTTGCAACATTGAGAGTGTTATAGAAGCAAATGTGAAACATTAGTGGAACAGATAAAGTAGTTGTGTATGTGTGTTTGTGTATGCCAGGAATATATCACATTGTTGGAACCTCACATATCCACACAATGTAAATCAGTATACTTTCAAGTGAAGACATGTGTTTGGTTAGGTATAGGTTATGGATAGGCTATTTGGTAAGTGTATATGAATTTAATAAGAGAAAAAAATGTGCACTTACCTGCAAGCTAGAAATGGTAGATGGGTAGGGGGCGAGGGCAGCAGGTCCAAGATTACGGCCAAGCAGTGGGTTGAGAGGTGTGCTGCTGGAGGTGTGTGTTGCTTTCCAGTATGCCTCCAGATATTCAGCCAAGTGCTCACACGCATCCTCCAACTGATTCTCATCAAGTATGATGTCAAACATCTCCTGTAAATATAAGATAGGGTGAGAAACCAAAAAAAAAATTAAAAAAAAAAATTCTTGGTACAAAAAAAGAATAGAAACACTAATAAGCTCAATAGATAAAAAAATTAAATCTATTCATACTTTTCTAAACATTTAAAAATCTAAAAGAAGAGTTGGTGGTTTAAAATTTATTGCCATGCTTCCCACATTTCCTTAAACAAGACCCTTAACTCTCAGATGTTTAAATTGTAATTGATGTCTGAGGGCAGCTGAATAAATGCTGTTAAACTATTGACAGTGTATATATATCTTGTGACATTGACCCACCGGTGGACACTGTGCAAGTTTATCTGCTGCTACCAGCTGCACATTGAGATGTTTGCTCTGTGACTTTCCCCTGGATTTAATCAGTCTCTGAAGGACCTGTAAAACCGACAAAATGTATCACGAAGTTTTCTGTCTGTTATCTACACCCATCACATTATCAGTGTAAATACACTACATAGCTTCTGTCTTTAGTTACTACATCACTGCTGTGTGTGCATGTACCTTCGGCGAGGACACTTTTACATGAACGATGATGGGCGCTAAAGAGGTCTTCATTAACTGAGCTGGATGGTTGATGGTGTCGGCATCCAGTACTACCAGCTGAAGGGAACGTGCCAGTTCAAAGATACGCTCAATTTCACTCTGTACTTCAGCTATATGACCAATACAAAAACATATCAGGGCAATTAATACTGTAATGTATAATTAAGTTGAATACTCCGTCTGTCCATGTATTACTTTAACACTGCAACATTAAACTAACCATATAGCAGTGAAATATGCACTATGTGTCCATCTTGTTTTGCTCTGTGCTGCATTGACCCACCCTGTACTGTCCTGTCCTGTCCCGCATTAACCCACAACGTCCTGTTTTGTCCTGGATTGCCTTGCCCTGCCCTGCCCTGTTCCACCCTCCTTTTCATCGCCATTACATATAAACAATGTGATGCTAAAGAACCTGTGTCCATGCTTATGTCCAGAAATTGTTACTAGCATAATGCAATTTCCACTTTAAGATCATATTGCAGAACAATTGAATATACATTTTTTTTTATTATTTACTACTTCAGTGTGTAGGATTTGGTGGCATCTAGTGATGAATCTGAGCATTGCTAAATAAATAAAAATAACTTTCCCTGACCAATATGGCAGCCACACTGATGCATTAAATCTATAAACAACAGCAACTAACAAGACTACAGTAAAAACACAGTGTTGCAACATGGGGGCATCCTGGAAGGCAGCCTACTCTCTTGTACTCTGTGTATGCTAAAATACGTACAATGATTTTATACAAAAAAATACAAACCTCATAAAAACACAATGGTGAATACTACATACTATTTGTGTAATAAAATAGAAATACAAATCAACTTTATTTCACAATTCAATTTATATTCTATTTATATATAACTATTTATTAGGATACAATGTAAAAATTGTATGTAATATAAATGTAAAAAAATAATATATATATATATATATATATATATATATATATATATATATATATATATATAAACAATTTATTAAACATGGTATACTAACAAAAACATTACTTAGATCTTACCGAGACTGGATCTAGTGTTGGAGCGCTCAATGATTGCTCTTTTACTTGGGTTGTTAAGCACTGATCGCTTAGCTAAAGAAATGTCCGCAGTTACTCTTGTGATTGATATTCTAAAAGCAGAACAAAATACAAAACACTTGTTTTTTTCTTTACTTTGTAAAGTTTTTCCCTTTACAGTTTGAATTTAAACATATTTGGAGCCTTTCAAGAGTTGTTGTGCTCACCTGCCGTCAAACCTGTGCTTTAGGAAGTCAAAAAGAGCCTTCTGCATCATATCAGTGACCTAAAGCACACACATGGAAGAGCAAACAGGTACACACAGACACACACAAAACAGAATATGTCTAAATAATGGCTTTAAAGTGTTACATTTAAGAGTTTATTGTAGACACAGTCATGTCAGCAATTTTGGTTTGTTAGTTATTCACTTGACACAAAATTCACATTTCATTTGATGATAGGTTGTTTATATAAAAACTGTTTTAAAACAGCTTTCTTTGACTATTAATATTCAATGAACTGTATGTGTTCATACACTTATGAACTGTAAATAATTATGCTTGTTGTCCCATGATTACTAGCTAATGACTGATGAGCAAAATACCAGAAAGAAAACACTGCCCACCAACCTGAATGCAACAAACCTACTATAAAGCATGGTGGTGGCAACACTATCTTTTATTTGTGTACAGTTTTTTTCTCTTCACTGAGTTCATGACTGAAGGGAAAACAAAAACTGCCAATTTATAAAAATTCTAATGAATTAGAAAGACCAAAGGCTAACACTAGACAACCTTTCAGCATGACAATGACACTCTGGGTCCAGTAACTGGAGGAAATATGGGGTTAATATCTCTGAATAGGCATGTAAATTCTCTGATCTGAATAAGTGGAAGGATTTGAAAAGGGCAGTACTTTTGAGTCCACCAGACAATTTGACTGAACCCAAATCCTTCCATAGGAAAAAATGAGCAAAGATCAGGTAATCTGGGTGGGTAGTCACAGCACTGGCATATTCAAACATACTATGTGCTGTAAGCAAAGCAAAAGCTAAACCAGCGAACTGATTTTCAACACATTTTCAACAATCGTTGTAGCCAATCAACTTTAATTTTCACAAATAATTATCTTTTTATTAACTATTTACTAAATGCCTAATAAAGGAATATAGTGTAAAATAATACAGACAGTTGTTAATTTCAGATGGATACATTACATTTCATTCGGAAAAATCTGTTTAATTCCACAAATCCGCAAGGTTATACAGCTATATTTTTGTGCTCTTGTTAGTTTACTAAATAAAAATATTTTATAATATATAAAAAATATATAATATATAAATATATTCTGTTTATATCTTTAGAGGCCATAAAATAAGTAAATAAAATAAAGAAGTGATCTATTCTACCACCCATGTTTACAAAGTATGTATGCTTCACATTTAACACATCCATGCAATCTCCACTCCACTGAATCCCCACCATTGAGAGACCAATATGTTTCTCACTACACCACTCCGTGTCGCATGTGTTTTATTTCTTTTTAATAGTCAATCGTTAATTAGGATCTTACATGTATTTGAATTGAACATCTTGGTTTCGTCTGAACACCCAAAATAACATTAACTACAACTTTGCCTTCTTTGTTTGTCAACATCTGATTTATTAAAACGTGTTCCTCCTGTGCTCTGGCGCTCTTTTCCTTTTTCTTGCTCTTTTTATTTCTTTTCCTCTCTCCCCCTCGCTTTCTAATTTCAAACCTTGCTCTACTTTCCAACTGCTGACGTCTCTTGGACCCCAGAAGGTTGTTGCCATGGCAACTGAACAGCGGAGGAGGAGGAGCATGCATTTTGTTTTGTCCACGTAAGTAGACAAGGAGAGTGCAGAACAGATTTAGCATTCTCAATAAACACAGAAAGACATATACATACATGAGAAAAAAAGAGCGGAGTCCTGGTAGTGCACGGAAACATGTTCAGGTTATATATATATATATATATATATATATATATATATATATATATATATATATATATATATATAAATAAAATATGCTATTAATTAATTGTTTGTGGATAATAATGAATCCAGAGATTTAAAAATGACCAGTTTGTTATGTACATAAAATAATTATCATCGCATGATATCTACTATTAGCAGAGCGTAAATATAGTCACTATGAGCTTTATTTATAAAACACCTGCATACCTGCTGCTATACCTGCCTGATCACGCAAATGTAATAATGAAGATACAAGATACATGTTGACACAGAAAAGAAACCATCTCTGTAATCTCTGAAAGTTATTTCTGTACGCTGCAGCATGTTACTTCACTAGAACTAGTTAATGTAGGACAGAGGGATACCTCTATACATTTAGGTTAGTATTGTGATGGTTATCAGGTTTTGTCATACAAGTTTTCATACATCATAACATGAAGGAAAGCCAAACGGATGCCACACCCATCACACCCATAATACATTAAATTCATTCAGAGTTGGAATTAAAATGTGAAATATTGCTTACCTCATATCCTTTTAGGGATGGCCCGACCAGGACAACAGGTCTCATGGAGGGTACAACATCATAGGGAGGCACATGTTCAGTCTGGAACAGTCATGAACACAATACTTTCACTTAGTTTGTTCACTAAGTATATACGTTTATACGTTTACTGATTTACTGTACTGCATATTAGCGCTACAGTTCATCATTGTAATATTTCTTTTTAGAACAAACAGAACTCAGTGGCACAGTGGTCAAGGAAGTTCTGGTTTGACTCTCAAGCAAAGCAGACAAGATTCTGGGTCTGTGTGTGTTGGTATAAGAATTGGTGGTAGATAATTTCCTCTTTAAATCTAAGTTGAAATACAAATCCACTATACACTTTGTAACTTCGATTACCACAACATTTCACATACTTTGGGACCCTGTAGTGGTTTATATACACTTTACAGCTTCCAAGAAGATGATCAAGGGGTTTTATTTTATCGATTCCTTAACTGCGCATTCCAAAGCTTGATTTAGAGCATGTCAGTGGGACTTTGCTATCATTGCGACAAGATTCATAAGATTTCCTTTAAAAGCCAGGGGTTGACTGACTTTGGTAAATTTTTATTTCAACAGCGCAGTGCAAAGATTTACACTTAAATTAATGTTTATACCGTTTGCAGGAAACGTCTTCATCCAAGCCTGAGCAAAGTGGCTACAATTCTATATTCTACAACTACACAAAACTATTTATGTTATATTTATTACTTATAACTTAAAAAATATAATGTTTTATAGATTTGTATTTGTTCAGAACTGTATATCTCACAACTGACTAATTTCAGCTTCCTATGTTACATCTCATATGTGAAGACAGGTGACTGACATTCCTCATTCATACTTACCACTTTTTGTTTCTGCTTTCCTGTGGACAAAAAGAAAGACAAAAGTCAGATCAGACATTTTAGCCTTTGCAAAAGCAGGAAATTAATATATAGCAATAAAGATATAGATCACAATTCACTGCCCCTATGCTTACAAGATGCTGTGTGATCTTTCTTTAGCCTTACGCAGGGCAGTGAGGAAGTAAAATGGCCCACTGACGAAAAGTCTATGATGCCCAGGTGACTCCTGTAACCCTGTCCCACCCAAGCTTCATCAAACCCTTCCCCCCCAGACCATAGGCTCACCTGATGACATCACATCCCCCAAACTGGAAGTGGAGCTTCCGCTGGACTTACTATAGAGATGAGCAAAAACACAAAGACACAGAGAGCACAGTATTAGTCTGCGCACTATACACTACAGTGAGCTACTCTATAAACTACTTATGTTATACTACTATTAAATAATATGAGTTCTTACACTTAGAACATAAAGTACCCCAGAACATTTCATCCCAAACTTTGGCTTTTAACATACAGTATGTTTTGGGGATTTTTTAGCCCTATGTTTAAAAGTACTGATCTTTTTACTCATTTATAATGCCACAAACTATTTATAGACATTTGAAATACAGTCTTCATGTTTATTCAGTGTTCCACAATAGAACACAATTTAACCGTAAATAGTTTACCAATTTTCAAACACATTATTTTATTATTTATTGCATTACTATTATTGTTATACCTATACCCTATGATTAAGTCCCGATTGGCCGAGTCGCATTCTCAGCTATGGCATAATCACAATAAACACCCCTGTAACTGCTTAGCATCCATATAAATGTTTAGTTCACTGGTAAAAGACGGATAAGTCTATTCAGTGAACTGACAGTAGAACAGTTCGAGAAACAGAACAGTTTTTCTTTCTTTTTGCATACCTACAAAGTTGTCTTGCTTCTTTCTTCAGCTTACAGCACTCATTAAAGGTTAATGCTGAATGTGACTGGTGAACTGAAAAGGTACAGATGACTCACCAAAAAGAGTCGTTCGATATAAACAAATGTGAACAAATCTCTTTTGTTGGGTGTTGAGGAAAACATTCGGCGTGGGACTGAACAGGTCGGCTGCTGAGTCTTCATGTAGCTTAGATTAATGTAGCAGAAGGACAGTTTATTGTGAATATTGTTTGAAGTAAAATTGATTGATTTTTTAATTGATTTATATACTTTATTAATCCCACAATAGGGAAATTCAAAAAGTGAGAAAGATCAAATGTAATACATTGGAAAAGGAAAAGACAGGTGATAAAAAAAACAGCCCCAAACAATGATCTCAAAGGAGCACAGTTTGGGAACCCGAAAGAGCACAGCAGTATGTGCTCTTGTTTATGGACCAAAAAGAGACAGACACCATTTATGAAATAGAGGGTTGGTCTTAGCCCGCTCCTAAATAAATCCCAATGCTGTATTTCTGTCAAAATATACCATTCTGTCCAATAAACCCATCCAAATTTGATGTTTTGAGAACTGAGAACTGTCTCACTGAAAGATCTGAGCCAAAACACATATTAGTCAAACACGCTAATGACAAACGTTTGTGTTCAGGGGTACTTTAATTGCAACTTAATACCTACTTATTTCATATATATATTACCATATTTGGAATAATTAACATACAGTACATAAGGGAGAATGTACACCTAATTCTATGTAAATTCCAATCACAAATCACTGATGATAATTTTGGTGAAACACAGTGGTAAATCAAGTTTTTGTCGTAGATTAAATTATAACAGAAATATACTGTATAGTTTATTGCTGATATTGAAATAATTGCAATGAATAAAATTGGATTTTACATTGTATTTTATTGTATAATTATTCTGAACTACATTTAAATGTTTTCAAACCAATGATAATAATTAGTTGGAGGTTTTATTAAATGTTGGAGGTTGTGGCTTAAATGTGAAAGGAAACATTGAATTCCAATCTTTTGTAGGAAAAATTTAGTAATGCAATAAAGTGACTCGAATATGTACATGAGTCGAATATGAATATAAAAAAAATGGAAAAGTGTTTTTATATTTATTTTAAATGATCTCGGATAGTAAAAACTATAGATGTCCAATATACTTACACTTACAGTATAATTATCATATTACTAAATATCAATTATTCTATAAGTAGAGCATTTGATTTTCTGTATATATTCAGGGAGCAGTCACGAAGACATAAAAAATCTGTATGAAGTGAAAAAAATGTCGACAGTGATAAAATAGAGAAAAGAAATAGAGCAAATTAGAGAAAATACACTGGAATCTGTACTAACAGAATGATTTTTCAAGGGTAGGCAGATTATATATATTTATATCTTTAAATGGTCTTGTAGAAAACCAAATGCTCTAAATAATTCTTCAGTGTCCTGCTGATGCTTACCCTTGAACACGGCTCTTTTTCTGCTCCAGCTGGGCTCGGATATGTTCTAGCTTCAGAGGGCTGGGGATGAAGCCAATCTCACAGCCCTCTTTCACCAGGCGCCCGATCCACCAGTCATTATTAAACTTCTGCAGTACACCAGAGGGAACAAAGGACACATGGAAAGAACATGTATGGGCAAATGTCTTCATTTGTTTTATCTTCCACTCTGGCTCCAGTTAATGCACCTGTTATTATTGAACATCATGAGAGACTCTTGGGAAAACAGCCTGTGTGGATTTAACTCTTTTTAGTCGGCTTATTCTTAATACACCTCTCATTATTAAATGTCTGCAGGTGAATGGGATTGAAACGAGGAAAGGGTGTGTTGCTTGTTTGGGTTTAATTAATGTGTAACATGTTCACACTTAGCATACCTCACATTTCTGTTTTTGTTTGTAATTAGGTTCAGTTCTTTGCTCTGTCAGTCAAAACACCCAGTTAAATATCCTGTTATGAAAAAATAATGAGTAAGGCGGAGGTGAAGAATTTTCACAATTCATAGTGGCGGAAGTTGCTCCGCCAAGTCCTTTAATTAAGGACAGTGTGAGAATGTTCTGATTTCACCAAACCAAATAATAACGAGACATAATTAAAGAAACTTTACTGCCCCACCTATATGAGGTTATATTAAAATGTTGCT
The DNA here is from genome assembly GCA_019802435.1 of Corydoras maculifer. Classification (NCBI taxonomy): domain Eukaryota; kingdom Metazoa; phylum Chordata; class Actinopteri; order Siluriformes; family Callichthyidae; genus Corydoras; species Corydoras maculifer. The sequence continues at coordinate 1,288,426 of JAFMOD010000114.1, forward strand.
ATTGTTACATATAGTACCAGTCAAAAGTTTGGACAAACACCCTTACACCATTATCTCTTTACTCCACTTATCATAAAGGTAGACTTTGAGATTTACAGTTACAGACTGTAGTCCATCTGTTTTCTTGTTTTTGTTAGTCCCCTGTTGGTTTTCTGTTCTCTATTGGTCAAGACCATCACAGAACAGGTATCATTTGTGTGGTGGATCGTTTATTGTCAGTTCTGCAGTGATACTGATGCAGTGTGTGTGTGTGTGTGTGTGTGTGGGGGGGGGGGTTAATGTAGAAGTGCTGCTGTATTTTTATTTAAAACCTGACTGCTAGGAAAGAAAACATGTAGCAACCAAATAATCCCTGCTCTGAGGTGGTACTATTGGGGTCCTGAGCATTAGAGAACAGAGTAAAGAGGACTTCCTACACAATATGTACTGTTGTCCACCAAGTGATGGACTACATTCTGGAATTGTAGAACTACAAAGTGGAACTGAGAACATGGACTATAAGTGGACCAAATTTTAACTGGTACTCTATACTTCATTAATCGACTGTTTCCATTATGGGAGGTTACAGAGGTTACATGGTATAGATAGATAACAACATTGATGACATCAGAGACAACATTTAAACTTTTTAATTGTACCTCTTTGATGTGCAGAAAGTCTTTAGCATCAAACGAGATGGCTGTTCCTGGCACAGGCACGTCTTCATCCAGTGCCCCACAATAACTGACATTAGTTTTTACGGCGAAAGCCACCGCTTTGGCCTGTAAATGCACAGAGCTCTTATTGATGGTGTTTAAATAACACAAGGGGAAAGTTGAAAACAGCTATAAACATAAAGACAGTGTGAGACAAAGACACTCATTACGTTGTGATCTTAAATCATTACATACTGGCACTTTGACATTAAGCACTGTGGTAATCATAACTGGACCTAGAGACTTCCAGTGCATTTTAAAAATTGTATACTTGGTAATGTATTTTCTCTCAGAAACCCCCTCTATCACCGCCTGCACCACCCCCACAGGTCATCATGTGCAGTCAAGAAGAAGTGGAATGGAGTTTGTAAACCAGGTCCTCACATATTATTTAACATCAGTGTCTGATGAGAGGCGCTATAAGAGGCATAGTGCAATCTGCACCAGACAAAGTCATTTCCAAAATTTTGGGGTTAGATCTGGGTGGAGTTTCTGTGTTTTATTCATGTCCGCGTGGGTTTTCTCTGGTTTCCCCGCACAGTCCAAACACATTGATTAAGTAGTGTAGTACTTTAGAGTTACCTTTGCCCTCTCCAGCTGGACAGCGGCCTGCTGCTCGCGTTCTTGCCGGCCCTGGCTTCCCACATCCTGCCTCTCCTCCTCCAACGACACATCTGAGTCGGACGGCCTGCTAGTGTAAGAATCAGCTGAGCCCTGTGGAAAAAGACAGAATCTCAGTATAGACACATACTGCACTGTCAGAAGTGCACTTTGCACCCCTGAGTTGGACGCTTTCCTTTCATCCGCAGTCCTGTATTTGTTATCGCTCATTTGCGTTTATTAGTTCATTAGTCATTCTAGTGTATTTAAGTCCTTCTTTTTCTGTGTACTTGTGAGATCATTATATTTGTCATTATATAAGTCATGACACATACTGCCTGTGTGGATTTAGTGTTGCTCTTTAAAAACACATATATACATGTAAGTATACAACAAAAAAGAAACATCATACAGAAAGTATTTGATTATTATCTCTTAGTTCTGGTTTTAATGCAGCCATTTAGTCTGCACCTCTAATTGTAGTTGTAAAGTTACACAAAATTATATTATATATAAAAAAAACCTCAAGTAGACTTTTCTGGTATATAATATATATTGGTACTAATATATACAGTAACAGTAAAAAATTTAAAAAACACCTCCTTTCTGCTCCACTTATTGTCCATATTATGAGTTTTACTTACAGTAGAGATGGACTTTGTAGTTCTACAATTCCAAACTGTAGTCCATATGTTTGTGTTCAAAAACTTTTGTTTTTCCAAACTTTTGAATGGTAAATTACTGCATGACAAGACATTCTCGTAATTCTCTTTAAGAGAATCAGGTAGTATTCATTATTTAGAACAGTTTGCTGCAGATCTTTTTTTTTTTAACAAAAACAAAGCTTGTAAACAAAAACCTTTTTAATTTACTTGTAAAAAAATGTCTATTTATCATTTATTTAATTATTACTATAAAGCATTGTTCCATTTCAGGAATTTTCAGTGGTGGATGCAAGTGGCCTGAGACAGATAATCAGCTAAACAGACTGAGGTATGTGCATAGCAACAATAACCGTACTGTGCTGTGTAAAACTTTGACTATGACTTTTTTTTTAAATACTTGCACATAGACCATTAATGGAACCTTTAGCAGGTGCGTTAATAATCTCTCACATCCTCGGATCCAACTCCCATCCCACCTTGCGTCATACAAGCCATACAAGTCATTTAATTTAAGCATCCTGTCTCCCCCTCACCAGCGAATGACATCTTGTGCTAAAATCAAGTAACAAGGTCATTATTGGCCGATACTGATGTTTAACATGAGCTGCATGAACTGCACATCAGTGTGATAAAGTATTGAAACTTCCTCTTTATAAGGTCTTAATAAGTCAACTGCCATTTTTAGCTGCAGGTGAAAAACAGGATTCCGAGCAGTATATCATTTCCAAACTAAAGATATGCAAATTCTAAACAAGAAGACCCTGAAGTGCTACTTCTCATAATTCCCTCCCACAAGCCTTTCATCTCATTACAAGACACAAATGAGCAAGCAGAAGGACGACACATTTTTATCATTCATTGTTCCCGATCCTCATATACATCTGTTTACCTAGTTCTTTATTTGAACCGGCCACTTAAGAGTGATTTAATGAGCTCTATCTTATGTAACCATGCACACTTCACATCCATTTTTCAAGTGCACAGCTCCTGAGCATTTAATAGCTCTTGTACCTCCACCTGCAATAACATCTTATTATTTTTGCAACACAATGCATGCAGTACCTTTACAGGGCCATGAACCACCTCACAGTACAAAATCTGAACGTGTTCATTAGAAAGTCCCATCAAGTCTTCAGAAAGCTCCGTCATTATGAACAAAAAAGAAATAAATTCAAGCAACTGGCTGGCTACTTTGTGACTCGGACTCCGAAAAGATTTTGGAGGCGGACAGAGATCCGAACAGGAAAGCTAAACGCGATGAAAGAAGGCACTGGGTCAATATTGCATTAACGAGAGAAAATGCAGTAGGTTGGTGGGGAAAAAAAAAACACACACATAGTTCAACACATCACCCCATCAAAGCATTTTTTTCCCAATGCAGCAGCAGCAGCAGCCGTTGAGCTCTGGCTTACTTCAGCAGGGTCCCAATTGAGTCTGGTGAGTCCAATCACAAAACGCCTGATTCGGGAAATGAGAACTGCACATGCATGCTTATCTTTCACCCCTAGAAGTGATGATTCTAAAGGAACAAACTGGGATTCAAATGAAAGGCTTTCATTTTCGATCTCAATGAGATAACAGTGATTTTGCTGAAAAATGACCTCTTGCAGTCAGTGGAGGTCTCGGAAATTAAAATTAATGAGGTCTTTCATAAAATGTTAGTTCCATTATTCTTTTAGGTCAGACACCACAAATTTTCCACCACAGCAGCTACCAGATTGAAGAGAGTTAGAAGTTTGGCCAGTTTTCAAGATTAAACCACAAACTTTTCAAGCAACTTTACAGCTACAGTATACAACATGTGACAGTTGTGTGAAACAGCACTCTTAATCATACACACTTAGAAATTATATAAGTAGTTGATTGGCTTTAATGTACTAGCAATCATGACATCAATAGATGCAAATGTTCAAAATAGAATGTCTTAATATATTTTTTTCAAGATTGGTGTGAGGAGAAAACTTAAACAGACACACATTATAGAGGCAATTTAGAAAGGGGTAATTTAGAGCAATTCACCTTGAATACATGTTTTTAAACTGGGAAAACCAGGGAATTTAGGGAGAACTCCATCCAGATCTTGATTCAAATCTGGATCATTAGCCCTGAGAGATGGAGGTTCTATCCACTACGCAACTGTGCCGCACAGTATTACGTTAAAAGTTAAAACTTTATTGCATCTCTTTGCTCTGTTCAGGACCCACACATGAAGGACCACCACGGAGCAGGTGCTGTTTGAATCTTAGCACTGTGCTGACACTGACATAGTGGTGGTATGTTACTGTATCATATGGTGTTAGTGCATCAGACACAGCAATTCCACTGCCACTGCAAAAAAATCTATGTCAAAATATAAGAAAATAAACACAAATCAAGAAAAAATTAACAAAGTAAAATTATTAAGATTTCTTAAAACAAGAAAAACCTTCTAAAAATTAATAATAATAATACTTTTACTTATTTGAAATCTATTTAATTCAAAAACAAGATTTGTTACACTTTTTAAGATTTATTGACTTGTTAAGATGCAGTGATTGACTTTTTAAACACTGTGTGCACTCAGCACACCCGTGTACTTTATTGTATTATTTTATGGTATATATCTCCTGCTGCACTGGTATATGTTAGTCTTGCTTCAGTCTTTCCTCTGTGTTTACAGGTTGCTGTCCACAAGATGCAGGTGATGCAGGATAGATATTTTTGTTTGGTGGATTTTTCTCAGTAAAAACTCCAGCATTACTGTATCACTGCTCTATTTTTTATTTTGACTACTGTACTAACAGACAGAGGAATATAACATTTACATATGGTCGTGTAGCAGATGCTTTTATCTAAAGCGACTTACAAAGCGAGCACAGGGTTGGTACTGCATCTCTGGAACAATAAGGGTTAAGTAAAAGCCTAAGACTTCCCCAATGTATGTACAGCAGCACATCAACATGATTTGTTTCAATATTGTTTGTGTACTATTAGTTAGTTAACTGGTGCAGCAGTTAGCGCTACTGCCTCTGGGTCAGATTTCTGGTTTGGGGCAAACAAGTATCTTTCTGTTTGTATTATGCATGTCCTCCCTGTGCCTGAGTGGGCTTTCTCTAAAGGTAATTTAAATTCCTCTTTCATTTTAAAGACATGCATATAGGTACTCTGTACATTAGACACTTAATTAATTACCCCTCTGACAACATTGTTTTTAAACTATGGTTGCTGAAACACTTCTTCCAACCTGCACCATGAAACTCTATGTATCAGAATCATTGTAAACTGATACTATGATTCTGATACAGAATATAATTGTAAACTGTCACCTATAGAGTATCCACACACACACACACACACACACACACACACACACACACACACACACACACACACACACACACACACCCCCCCCCCCCCCCCCCCCCCCCCCCCCCCCCCCCCCCCCCCCCCCCCCCCCCCCCCCCCCCCCCCCCCCCCCCCCCCCCCCCCCCCCCCCCCCCCCCCAGCAGATCACAGACACACAGAGAAGCACAGTCACACACACCTGGGGTGTTTTTTAACTTTAATTCACGTGATGGAAAAAAAAACTTGTGCTCTTAGACAACAGGAGAACATGCAAACTCCCCAAACAAAATACCAACCAATTCAATGCCCACAAATCAAACCTAGATTAGAGAGATGATCCATGTCCTGTAATCAAAATGCAAATAAGTCACTTAAGTGTTTGATTATTTTAAAATGGTAACAAATAGGAGCTGAACCTGATTATTTTATTATATCATTTTATGCTACAGTGAAAAATAGAAAAGGTATAGAGCTGAACAGGTGGACTTTCTGCTCAGTGCTAATGTAGCCTGGTGATATGTTTAATGGATTACACAGTCACAGAAGAGTGGTTTATTTTAATCACATGGTTTTCTCTTTAGTAAAGAAATAAGTGAATCAAGGCTGTTCATAAGGAATCTCCATTTCCAGCATTCACCTGTCTCATTGGGCCCTGCAAGAATGCTTTTCCCTGATGAAATCACACTATACTCACCCATACAGTTAAATGCCTTATGCACAGTGGCTTAGTGGTTAGCATGTTCGCCTCTTGGTGCTGGGGATTCAGGTTAGAATTCTAATGTTTACATGTTCTCCTCGTGTTTGCGTGGGTTTTTTCTGAATTCTCCAGTTTCCTCCCACAGTCCAAAAACATGGTAAATTAGCTGCTCTAAATTGCCACTATATAGTGTGTGTGAGTATGTGCCCAGTGATAGACTGACACAGTGTCCTGGGTGTATTTTCTCAGCACCTGGAACACTTTCCCCTGGATGGACAGGGGGAACCACCCCATGACTCTAGCATAGGATTAAGCGGAAGATAATGGATGGATGGATGGATGGATAGACATGTCTCCCAACTTTATACATTATGGACATTACATGCTTGTATTATTAAATTAAAGCACCACAACAAAAAATGTACTGACTTGAAATTAGCTGTTGATTGTGACCGAACAACAACCATCCAAATTTTGGCTCGAGACATCCTTGGCTGTCAAGGTGACTAAGAGTTGATGATAAAAAGCTCTGACTGGTGGATGTGACTCATTCGTTCTGTGTTTCCTGTTTTAGAGATTATTGAAGATGTTCCAGAAATAACCATAAAGTCAATAAACCAATTCATTTTAGTCTGTTGCAGATGAATTATTGTATGATCATGTAATTTATTATCAGCTGATGAGGTGTCTGCAGTGCTATTTGTCTTAAACACATAGAAATGAAGCATGTCTGTCTGTATAGATAGATAAATCACATAAAACACACAAAACAGACAATCAGTCTCCCCAATATTACAGTCTAGTACAAATCATATAATGTGATTCCAGAGCAGGAAATCACGCAGCGGTTGCTAACACGCACGTTGGATTTTTCTGATCTGAAGTGGACCAGTCAGACCATGTGACTCATTTCGTTCCACACATCAACTGCCAAGCCGAGCCAGAAACAGGACCAGGGCCCTTTAAATCAGCCAGCGTGAATGCAGAGATCTGATGCCACAGCCTATATCATGATATACAAGGCAGGCTCTGGCTTAAAGGGACAGATGGGGTATTGCATGTATAGAGGGGAAAGGAGTGTCCTGAGGAAAATTGTGTGGGTCAAATCATATTACAGAGATCTATGGTGTAGAATCAAAAATGTGTGATATTTAAGGAAGATATGGAAATACACACAGATAAACCTAGCATCCTAATGATTTAGGCTGCATCTATGAACATTACATTACTGTGACGGTTTCTGTGTGTGCAGCACAGCTGAGCTACACTTGTGCGCGCACGCACACACACACACACACACACACACACCGCACAAGCAGCGGCAGCAGCCACATACAAGCTGTGGCAGCAATGAATGAAAAAATTGAAATCTCACACTCACCGCCTCCGAATCTTCGAATCCATGCAGGTACAAATTGTCATACATGGAGGTTTGCTATTCCAGTGAGTTCGTCTTCAAGAACAGAAGGGAAAAAAAAATTCAGAGGGGAGGACGTGGTGTTGGAGAGGTGGGGGAGGAGGGAGCAACCAGCACTACCACAAAAAAAGGATGGATGGGGGATAACGATTCCTGCACTCTCGAACAGAAGAAGGAGGAGGAAAAAGGCTAGATGTCTAATACAGCGAGGGATGGAGAAAAACCAAAGAAAAGAAGAAGCAGAAAGGAAGGGAGGCCTGTCCAGAAGGCTCGGCCTGCAGCTCGGAGCAGATCCCTCAGTCAGCCTCCAATCCTTTCACATCCTCAGGCTGGGAGAAGCTCCCCAGAGGCGGCTTGACGCTCGCATTTCATCACCCCTCGATACACTCGCATGCACAAACACACCCTCGCACCTAAGCTCTGAGCACCAGAGAGAGACAGATAGATGGGGACTGTTAGAGGTAGACCGAAACGGAGGAGAGAAAGAGAGAAGCCTTCCTCAATCTAAGACCGATGACACACTTGGTTAGCCCAATGCTGATTGGGTGAGCAGGGGATGACGTTCATTCTTCTCGGTTATGGAGCGTTAGGTATTCTCATCAAGAGTTGCATTGTACATTAATAAGCCTCATTAGCATCACATAGTCCAATATATTATAGTGCACTGACCTCAGGTTAAATCTGTCACCACCGTCTGTGCTTTCATTAATAGAATCTATTGTTCTATAATTAGCTTGTCCAAAAATAACACTGGTGAGAATCCCGTCACTAGATGGCCTGTTAGAGTCCAGAATTTTAAGTTTTTTATTTGCATTTCTTATTATGCAAATAAAAAACAATTACATTTATTCCAAGTAGGAAAAAAAATGATTCCAATTGTATGAAAAGTAAAATTAATTGCACTGCAGACATGGCCTTAGAAGACTTAGATCCTTAGATGAAAGAGACGATATAAAAATTTTTAATTCACTTTTTTTTTTTTTTTTTTTTTTTTACACCACACACTCAAATTTCATGAATGGAAACTGGATTTCTATCAAGCCAGTGGCTTCGTACTTTTGCTGGGGATTTTACTGCCATTGTGTACATTGTATAATAAACTGAATTATGCCTCCATCCATCATCTTCCTCTTTGTCCTCTACTAGGGTCGGGGGGGGGGGGGGTTCCCCATGCCCTTCCAAGGGAGAACGTTTTGAGTTGGGCAGATACATCCATGACAAGGTGCAAATCTATCGCTGGGCACACATACACACAATCACACTCTATATGGGGAACACGAGGAGAACATGGAAACTCCACCCAGATTGGGATTCGAACCAGGAATCCCTAGTGCTGAGAGGTGAACGTGCTAACCACTAAGCCACCATGCTGACCCTAAACTGTTTCAGTGTATTATTTTTGGAAAATAAGACATTTGATCACTACCCAATATGTAAATTTTTTTACGCTGCCTGGGCACTCAAGGAGGATGAGACCCCCACTGAACCTTGATCCACACAAAGTTTATTCTTTAAAAATTAACAATGTCAGGAAGTTTTCATGCCAATGTCCCACACACATTCCCACAACAGAGGTTGATTAATACAGCTTTGAATTGTATGAGTTAATAGTATTGTGAAAAACATTCATGTAGATGCTAGGAGAACACGCAAACCCCACACATAAAGGAGTTGGGCAACCTGCCCCAGGAATCAAACCTCTATGATTCTCAGTACTGCAAGGGGTGCTGTATCAATCCTGCATTCCTAACCTCAACCATCACATCAAGATATGTGTAAAACACTTTAGATAAGATCGTCTAGTAAAATGACCTAATGGTAACACAAGTTAAATCTCTAGATTATTTAAACTGTTATACAAACAAAATCTAAAAATAAATTACATTACAGCAAAAACCATACAACTACACAACCACAAACATTATAAACCAACTCCTACAAAAATAAGCTCTATTATAAATACACAAAAATAATTTTAGTTTTAATACTGTGCATCCACCAGAAGGGGTATTTGTACATATCATATGAACTTATGGCAATGTGACATTTACAAGCTGAAATCATAATGAATTCTACAAAAGGTGCAAATTACATGAAAACTAAATGGCGGGTTGCAAATGGGCGTGGCTAATGAAGTCAAGTTTTCTGGCAATGCGAAATACACAAGACACTAGGGTGGTGTTGCTTGGCATGGCAGGATGAAAAAGAGTGAGAGGCCGTGACACACCTGCATTAGCATCTTAAGACAATCTGAGGGACGAGAGGTTTTTCTGTGACATCATATGCAGGTGGTTATATGCTGAAGAGCAGATATCAGGATCCTGCGTGTGGAGAAATTCAAGCTATGTGCATGGGGGAAAGGACTTTAATCACTTTTTCGCTGTAGGTTCGGAAATGAGTGTGGGAGGGTATAACGGACAATAGGTGGTAAATAAAGGCAATTAACGAACCTGTTAAAGATCAGTGTAGGGAATTTTTGTGCTGGGGTGAGATGTACCCCTAGGTAGAGAAAGCTTGCTGCGGTGACTATGACAAATCTTGATGGCAACTACACCAAAAATATGTATTCATTCATTCATTCATTCATCATCTCCCTCTTTATCCTCTATTAGGGTCGCTGTGGGGTTCCCCATGCCCATCCAGGAGAGAACGTCTCGGGCGCTGGGCAGGGCACCAATCCATCTTCTGGGCACACACTCACTCACACAGACACACTCTATATGGGGCAATTTTGAGAATTCAATTGACTTGATCCATGTTTTTGGACTGTGGGAGGAAACCGGAGAACCTGGAGGAAACCCACGTGGACAAGGGGAGAACATGGAAACTCCACCCAGATGGGGATTCGAACTGGGAATCCCTACAAAAATATGTATGTCATGGTTATTTAATGTATACTGCAAGTTCTTGTCCCAAATTCTTCAAACTTCAGCCAGTGACTAAAAGGATCCTTATTAAGGTCCCTAAATGTTTTTGTATATTCACATGTAGCTTTTAAACCAACATACACACATCAAATGATGAACAAACATATGACACATCGCATATCCACCTGTCTCAGGATAAAGCTGGTGGAGGTAGTGCTTCCATCAGAACGTTTCAGTCGACTCCGTCTCGAGTATGTTCCTCTGTTTACCTGCAGGGGCAGCAAAGGACAACTTATGAATATTGGAAAAAAATATTATATTAACTTGTGTTCTGACTCCAACCACTTTGTGATATCTATAAGTCACTTTGGATAAAAGCAACATCTAAATATTATTTGCAGAAATCTGGTGGAATACTTCATATTAATAGGAAGGTCATATTAATGATATAATCGGTTGAATATGGAATGTTACGGTCTATAATATTAGGTGTAAAGGTTTGTATTTGAGAATGACTACAGCAATATTTAATTAACATGTTTCAGAGTCTTCAAATAAAATGCGGAGGGTTCAAAATACTCACTTACAGGAGAAGGTTCTGGTCGCTTGACAGATATAGTCAGGACAGGGTGCCACACTCGCTCACACACAAACACACACAATAACTAGGGGAAATTTTGATTGGGGCAATTCATATATATATATATATATATATATATATATATATATAAAACACTAAATACATTTTGTAATTTGTTTATTAATAATGTAGCTGGTTCTCTGTTGTAACACTATCTTCTCATCTGAGATGCAGAATTCTAATAAAAACCCATAAACGTAAATTCACCACCTGTTTAAACAATGTCAACCTTTTAATCTACCTCACTGTACACATTGTCTGCAGTTCCTCTGTGTGGCTTTATTACACAGAACCCCTCCCATTCCCCACGGCCTTCCTTTATCTGAAGCAAGGTGCCATGAATAGAAGTCCCTGGGGAGTAGGTTAATTAGGAAGCCCTGACATGATCCATTTGTAATAATCATTAGGGAGTGAGCAGAGACTTTGACTTTCTTTTTTTAAACAGGGCCGACACAAAGTGGGTCACTGTGCTGGGGGCATCATTCAGGATGGACCTGATAGGTATAGTGCCATGCAGTGCAACAGACTCCCCTGTACAGTGCGTGTACAAAATGACACTTATTGATGTCAAACGGCCATGACATTAACCTTGTCACGCAAAATGCTGGAATACAATGAAACAGGTGATTTCTCTCTTTAAAGGAAAAAGAGCCTGAGTGATCAATGCAGTAAATACCAAAAGTTTTATGAGTGTGAGTGAATATTAGGTAGCATCATGTAATTTATTCCAGTAAAATACGCAACATCTTAAATATTAATAACTCCAATGTACTGTAACGCCTGTATAACATAAAACTAAGATTTCAATTGAGAAAACTCAATAAACCTGAATCAGACATAGCAAAAAATAGTAAAACATTCAATAATTTACAATTCAACAAAAGTAAAAAAACAAAACAACAACATTGTCATACACATTATATATATATATATATATATATATATATATATATATATATATATATATATATATATAATGCTATTATACATACACACAAATGAACAGATATATACACAAATTTGCAGCAGTTTCAGTGCATTATGCAAAAACATGCATATTTGCACAACATCTTTTACTATGTCCAACTACTTATGGATAGAAGTTGTGTAGTAAATGCTTGCTGCTCTAACGCTAGTTTGTCTTATTATTAATGCTTGTTTTGCTTATGTGCAGGAATTTACACTATGTGTAACATTTACACAGTGTAAATTATAAAGTGCATTAAAGATCCCTAAAAAAACTGTTGAAACCTAATAGATGGAGATAAAGAACAAAGAGTAAAGAAAGTAAATCTGAAGTTTGATCCGCTACACACTATCTTCTTGTTTGCAAACAGGAGCTGGGAATTGATTCTGTTTGGAGTTTTTTTTACCTGGAATATTGGAGCCTGAATGCCCTCGCCGATCTTGTTGCGAATATAAATGTGGCGCGACATTTCGGCCAGCACATCGGTCCACACGGGCGGCTGGGCTCCGGCCGAGGCCCACGGCACGTTAGACGGGTTGCGCGCTGTTTGCTCCAGCTTCGCTCACTTTGCGTTTCCACAGTTCCACAGTTCCACGGTTCCACGGTTCCTCGGCGCGGATGCGGGGCGTCGGGAGGCGCGGCTGCTCCAGTCTCCGTGTCTCACACACTGGATGATGTGCGCGCTGCAGCGCAGCCCCACGCCACGCCGCACACACGCGCGCTTATTTCGTGTCCGTGCGTCAGAACTGCACCAGGGACAATGGTTCTAAAAGTTCCCATGGCTTTTGCTGCCTTCTTCATTCTGTCTGTAGAAGCACATTGCGCACACATTCAAACTACACGTTTTCTGTGAAATTTGGCACGCAGATGTTTATTTTATTAATTGCCTTCTGTCGTAGTGGTTGGGGTGGGTTGGCACTGGAGATCCATCCATTATCTTCAGCTTTATACTCTAATGGGGTCACGCGGGCTCCCCATGCCCATCCAGGGGAGAACGTTTTGGGCGCTGGGCAGATACACCCAGGACAGGGCACCAATCTATCACTGGGCACACACTCACTGACACAGACACACTCTATATGGGGCAATTTGGATAATTCAATTGACCTTGATCCATGTTTTTGGACTGTGGGAGGAAACCGGAGAACCCGGGGGAAACACATGCGGACATGGTGAGAACATGGAAACTCCACCCAGATTGGGATTCAAACCGGGAATCCCTAGCCCTGAGAGGCAACTGTGCTAACCACTAAACACACTGTTAAACACTCCTTCAGGTGGACTGAGGGTTGTTGCAGTGAAACACACTAAAACACTCCTTCAGGTGGACTGAGGGTTGTTGTAGTAAAACACACTGTTAAACACTTCTTCAAGTGGACTGAGGGTTGTTGCAGTGAAACACACTAAAACACTCCAGGTGGACTGAGGGTTGTTTAGCGTCACAGTAAGCTGTTAGTGCTTACAGACTAATTTTAAATGCAAGACATTCATTGTATGGACAAATACAGAAGACATAATAAAAACCATCAAATATCTTATATTAAAAACTATAGCACAATGTCTGTATGTTTTCCTTTAAGCAGTACATCTTTGTGTATTGGTCTAAAACTATTTTAAAATTAATTTGTTTGGTGTATATTATAGTCCTTTTTAAAGTAGTACAAATTCTATACAATAAAATATATTTTGATTTATTATGCTAAATATATTGAACTTGCCGATTTACTACTAACACAAAAATACTACTGGTACCTGCAAATTGTAGAAACAAAAAACAAAATTTGACAGAGTGGAATTACATTTTATGAATTCTAAGAAATAAAAGTAAACCAGCAGCTTGCGGGCAGAGTTAGCAGATTGGGTTCTACAATTGAATGAGTTACTCAGATACTTTGGAACATAATAATGTAGAATTTTAATAATATTTTAATGTAATGTTAATAATAATGTTAATAATATTTTGTAATCAATGTGTAACTTAGGGCGGCATGGTGGCTTAGTGGTTAGCACGTTCGCCTCTCAGCGCTAGGGATTCCCGGTTCGAATCCCCATCTGGGTGGAGTTTCCATGTTCTCCCCGTGTCCGTGTGGGTTTCCTCTGGGTTCTCCAGTTTCCGGAGATAAGCGGGAGAAAATGAATGAATGAATGAATCAATGTGTAACTTAACTGGTAGCCAGTGTAAGTTTAATAACACAGGACTGATCTGATCAAACTTTCTGATTCTAGTTAAAACTCTAGCTGCAGCATTTTGAACACGTTGCAGTTTAGGTAAAGATTTATAATAACCTTGAGGTAATAAAAGCATGAATTAGTTTTTCTGCATCTTGATAGGAGAGGAGATTTCTTAGCTTTGAAATTTTGTGAAGGTGAAAAAAAATGTGCTTCATAAATGAGTGGTCCGAATCAATAATGACGACATTATTTACTGATGAACTGGGTCTGATTAATACTACACTAGTGACTAGGGTCGCAGGGGGTTCCTCATACCTCATACACATTGAGAGTATAAACGAGAAGCTCAAAATGCAGGTTTAGAAGTTAAGTTGATTGTGTATAAAATACGCAATGCTGACCTCTGGTGGCCATACGTGGTAACACTATGTATCTACAGCACACATACACAGTCTCATCGGATCTGATCTCATTATCCTCTGCTTAATCCTCTACTAGGGTAACTAACGTTTCACGTGCTGGGCAGATAAACCCAGGACAGGGCAGCAATCCATTGCTGGGTACATCCACACACAGTACATTTTAGAGCATCTAATTCACCTAAAATCACCTTCTCAGAGACCCCAGAGAAAATCCACATGGACATGGGGAGAACATGGACACTTAAGTCAGCATTTTTCCACATTTGACAACAGCTACAGTTTTTCATTTTTACATTGTTTCAAATACAAAAGCAAAAATATGAAGAGCCCTGCATTCAAATAAAATGATTTTAATGATATCAGATTCAATGATCTATGACAGCATGTCATATGGAATAACCGTGTTAACCAAACAGAAATAAATATGAATAAATACAAATTAAGAAAAATTTTCGAACAGCATGGTATTAATGAAATGCAAATGTAATACATTCCGGTTCATTTAGGCATCTAGGTGAAAACAATAAAATAAAAAATTAGAAGGAAAACATACCAAGTGAAGGAAACTACGGTTAAAGCAACCTGAATTTCACAGCTGGTCTGATGGTAAACAGATGAACTGAATAAAGCACAATGGAGTTTGAAATTGAACATCAGCGATATTCCACTAAGAGGAACCAGTGTAAAAGGCTACACACACTGGCACATTAGACCTATTACAGCACTGCAGCAGCTTAAGCATGCAGATTGACAGAATAACAATCCTGGATGTTGCTGGTTGAGCTATAGTGAGGTTTAAGGAGTATTTCCCAGCAGGATGCCTGCAATTACTCCCCCCCCTATCTTCTATTTACCCTTAAATATATAACTACACATGAATTACATGTCTTTAAGAGGAGATGGATGGATATGTACATATACCCCTGACTTTATATACACAAGATCTGAGACCTTGGACCATCATAAGACACTTTTTGAATTGAAAGTAGACAGTGGGATCTTTACTATTAAGGGTTAAAAGAAGAAGTGCATCACTTGATGAAGAACTCAATAAAAAAATAAAACTAATAAAAAACAGAACTGCATATATTTTACTAGTAATGGAATTAGATCATACTCTCACCTCCCACTTGATTAAGTATACCATCATGATTCTCAGCACTGTAGTGATATTGACGTTGTGATGCTGAGTTTGTGCACAGGTCTTAGAAGCATCCTGTGATTACTTAGGATTAGAAGATGATGAACCCAAACTGTGTAGCAATATATGACCTATCCTCTCTAATGTTACATCTATAAGGTGCAGCAGTGTTGTTGATGTAGCTAATACAGAGTGAGTAAATAAAACTTCTGTCTCAGAACCAGCACCACCACCATCACCACAGTGTCATGCAGTACTAGGTATCATCCACCACCCTAATAATACCTGCTCTGTGGGGGTTCTGATCATAAGAGAAAAGAGTCAAGGAGCCTAACAAAGTTTAGTGAAGCTGATGGAATAAACTAACTATAAAAACATGGTGGTGTACCTAATAAAGTGGCCGGCGAGTGTATATATTTTCTGCAATAGAGATTAAAATGTAAAAAAAAAAACAACAACAAAACAAAACAAAAAAAAAAACAATAATATTTTAAACCAGGTATCAGTAAAGAAAAAAGTTATAATAATTTTGAAATTTTTTGTTGCATGAACATCCAATAAACCTTAGTCTAACAGTCACAGTCTCAACTATTTAAGGCAACATTGAAAGCAAAGGACACTTTGCCTATGAAAGAATACAAGTCTATGAATTAAGAAATGACATCTCTACCGTCGGAGTCTGGACAGCACTGCTTTAGAACATGTTTATATAGATAATCAATAAATCTACATTTTTTTAAGGCAAACAACCTTTTTTCATATTCTGCATGATTTATTTTGGTATATATCAGCAAACTACCTACACTGACATGTTCGATGAGCTGATGTGTCTCAGTCAGGTGAATATACAGTTAATGTCTAAAAAAAGACTCTTTTCAGTAATATAATATAAGGTGGCCACGGTAAAAAGTTTGCTCCTTGTGTTGTTTACCGAAATAATACCACTGTGCAGATTTTTCATATTTCATCACTTTCTGATCCGATTTTCAGAATGGAATTATTTTATTTGAATAATTTCGTTTCTTGTATAAATTTGGATATTTAAGAAATGAGATATTTATATATGAGATTAGATATTATAAGCTTATTGCTAAATTTAACTGTTAGAAACACATCTCATCTCATTATCGTGCTTAATCCTCTATGAGGGTCACATCCAGGGCATACATTGGGTACATACAACATACATCCATTGATGGGCACACACTTACTCACACAGACACACACACTATATAGGGGCAATTCATAGCAGCTAATTCACCTTACACCAATTTTTTCTACTTTGGGATGAGGAGAAATCCCAATAGCTCAGGATTCAAACCTGGATCTCGAAAGCTGAGAGGTTCACATGCTTACCACTACACCAAGACATTGCCCTCTGATGAGCTATTCCATTCAAATCAACCATGACAGAGTCGGATGATCATATCAAACTGTACTGTGATTCACAGCAGATTCATTAAATCATAGCTTCAGGTAACAATAATGTGGTTCTGAACGTAGAATTGTTGTTGGTGCCGATTTAGTGGGTTGAGCCAACATTTCTATACCTGTTCACAGATGACAGTGTAGAGTTTACACAGAATGGTGTCATAAAAAAAACAACATCCAGCATTTACATCCAGCGTTAACAACTAGGAGTTCAGCAGAAACTTAGCAACTGATTAAAAGCAAAAACCAGCTACAGTACCTCAGATAATCACTCTGTACAATTGCAGAGAGCAGAGACACCTCTTTTTACCTTGAGGTGGATGGGCTACGTCAGTTTTTCATTGAATTTTTAATCTAACACACAGCGAGTGTACTGTTATCTATGTTAATTGAAACAATGAATATTTATAGAGGTCATTTTTTTTGTCTGTGGAGTTTTTTTTTTTAAAGATATGGTGCAAAAATAAACATCACGTCTACTGACCAGCATTTTTGATTGATTTGAATAAATAGTATAGTTAGATCATGTTGGTGGCAAAAAATGCACATACCTGATGCTACGAAGTATGTTTTGCAATACTAACAATTGAATTCATGCTAACTATTCTGGTGAATTAGCAATCGGATTTTTTGCAAAAATAACACAATCATGTGAAATAGATGTCAGGACATTGTGTGTTCACAGAAGTGTGAGGTCACACAACAGCATACTGTACATACACAGCTACACAGTCATTTCTTCCGGACTTCCCTTAGCCGCGAGGGTAATGCAGGTACAGATTAGCAGGACTCCTGGCCCCATGCTCATGTCTCCACCTTCCCGAAGGTTCCGTCCGGGGGGCGGTAATGTTTAGGGAAGGCCTTCAGCTGCAGAGAGTTGAAAGCGTACTTGCGGCCGCCCACATTCTTCACGGTGTTCTCACGCCGGCAACCCTCGCTGGTGGTGGGTGGAGGTGGGGGATTAAAAGCAAATGGAAAACATAAAATGACAAACAGAACAACAAACAAAGGGACATGTTTAAAGATCAAGAGCAAAGAATAAACGACCACGACCAAAAAAAAAAAATGATAATCAAGCAGCACAGACACGTGAAGGGTTGCTTCATGGCACGCTATTGGGTTAGCAGCGATGGGAGAATGGAAATGCAATGGGAGGCGATGTAGCAATGGAAGCTAGCGTATTCTCACCGGAAAAGTGAGTATATAGATTGAGAAATGAATTTCAACGTTCAACCCAGCAGCACTCAGGAAAAAGGATTTATTGGGAACGACGGCTCGCTGCAGTGTGAAATCAAAAGACGAGTCAAATATTTATTTAAGAATACTTAAGATTTGCATTTTAAAACACAAAAAAATTCAATATTAGAATAAAAAAAAAACATGTTAAGAAACAAAAACTATGCAGTAAACTACTATAAAGTAGTTTTACTAACAGGTTTGTTGAACATCCGAAAACGTCCAAGAACATGTTCACCTACAGACCGGTGATCCGTGTGAATTTAAAACATGTAGCATTCTTAACAAAAGCTTTATAACGCAGGTAGATCATGATCGAGCATTCGGTTAATTATTACAGAGGACGGTTTGTAAAGTTTTTCATTTTAATTTAAATCATGGTGCAGTCAGACGCAGTAGTGCAAGAATAAATCTCTTTCCTGAACAAATCCCACTAAGCTGGATGCGTGCAGTTGTCCATGTCAGCACAATTTGATACCAACTGGACTGAACCACCCAAACTCAAAACATGAAAATGCTTTTTGATTGTCATGAACGTCCTGTGTTTATTTGTACAGAGGCATAAGTCTCTAACTAACACTGTCATTCACTAACACAGTCATTAAATAACAGAATTCTAAAATAACAGAACTCCAAATGCACAATCATGTCACACAACGGAAAAGCTTTCACCCGAAACCATGCCACACTGCTGACATTATTAAACAGTAAGATTACAGAATAAACAAGGAATGACATATAATAAGGATCAGAGGACATTATTGAACAGGGTCTGTTTTGCATCACATTGGAATCATGCACAGCTCACATTATAGCTGCATGGCTCAACCTTAACCCATTAGATTGCCACAATTTCCTCCTCGAGAAAAGAGGTAGCTAGAGGTAGCTAAAAAATTCTAAACGCAAAAGTCTTTACACAATTTGAAAATATATTATTCCTATTCTTAGTTTTACGAATTCCTAAAATCACAAAGCAGAGGAGTTTAATCAATAACTGTAATAATATCCCACATAGCACATTTCTAATGACTTTAAACATTTAAACACACAACTAAATTAGATTTATGGGCACCTTCGGACAAAATAAATGTTTTTTTATATTTTATTTCTAAGAAGTGTTATATAATAATGTGGTCAATATTTCAAAACTGAAAATAACCATCGATTTTTTTAACTCTTTCTTTTATAACAACAGTGTCCTTTTTTTTTTACCAGGTCCAATGTAAATAAAGTTTACAGTAGTAGAAATTATATTCAGACTACAGAAACACTTGTATAACTAAAAGGAACACGGACCCATATTCTTTCTGAACCACCACCACAAATATAAATAGACCTTATAGGAAATAAGCCTGAGGCATGAATTACTAAGTAAAAAGACCTAAAAAGAAAATTAAATGAAATTAGTTCTTAAGAGAAAGCTTTAAAGAGAAAATGGGTCGGATCATAACTCCTGACCTGAACCCAAAAGTCTTTATATCTTATAATATGTTCATATCAGAACAAGATAAGAACATCTGAAAAGTTCTTTTAATTTGGCACTGAAGGCATGATAAGACCATTTTTAATGAGATACATAGCCAAAAGTATGTAAACACCAACTGTAATTACATCAAATTGATTTTTAAATCAAACTCAGAAAGAGACACAGGACATGATGTGAAACGACTCTTATAATATGAGTAGTTTAGATCCTCAAATTTGATTGGCTGAGTATTTTGCATAGCCATGACATTACTGACAATAACACACACCACTCAGCGCTCAATGTTTGATTTACAATACATTATTTTAAATCATGTACCATAAATGAAAATACAGATTGATATAAACAGTGAGCCGATTCCTGATGAGCGACAAACCTGTATCCTGTTACTCAGCGATCAGTGTTTACTTAAAAAAACGGACCAGATTACGTTGCAGAATTACCCGATAGTTGATAATTTCATTTTAAATAAACACATTTATGAATTAAACCTTGTTTTAATATTGCAGTGTGTTTGACATCTTTTTTTTTTTTTTTTTAAAGTAATTAGGCACTCGAAGTTGTGCATTATTGTGAATAAATCATGGGAATACATCAGGGGAAAGAGGTGTTGGTAGACACGATGTATAGCTGGGTGCCATTACACCCCTTTCTCGTGATTTATATTCAATGATACACAACCTTGATTGCCTAATTGCTTTATTACTTCACACTGGTGCAAACCGTTTTTAGTTCAGCGCTCGCAGAAATGTTGCTGCAGCATCTTTCTTCAGTCGAGTTGGGATACAGTATGATGCAGAAAGGATTCACTTTGGTGGTCAGTTACAGACATCATTTCTCTCGCTTCCAATATTCTTTGAAATAATATGAAGCATTGATACAAATATGAATGATATTCATTATTGTCAATGATGTCACGGCTGGACAAATGGCTCAGACAATCCGATTTATTGACCAACTACGGGTTTTCTAAATAGTATTAAACGTTGAGCTGTTTATAAAATTTTGGCAATAACGCAACAAGAATCAATAAATACACACAATGATATAGATTCTGCTGCTCATCTAAATCCCTTATCATAAACAGCAGTGCCAGGTTTATATGTAGACGTAGGAAGCACGGATAAAGGAATACTGATATTTGGAAAACCCAGGAAAAGCTCCGTAGCTTTGGGAATCTGAATGCTAATAATGTGGCGGACAGAAAGCAACCGAAATAATTGGATATTTGGCACGAGCACTTACATTCTTCTTATGGTTTCTGCATAATTTGGCATTGCATTGTTTACATTTACGCCTAAAATAAAAACTTTAAAAATATATAATCTCACCCTTAACTCTAACCCTGACCCTAACCCGCTAGACAAACAATAAAGCCTATTGCCGTTTATCCCATTACAAATATATAACGGAAACCCGAGGATTCTGCATCATCTTCTGACTTAGAAATAAATTATGTTGAAAATATGTAGCTATTTATATTTACTGCATAACTAACTTCTTCTAAACTGATATATAATCAAATTTAAACATTGCTTAAACATCATTGGAAAAGTGCACTGAGCTTTGACGACGCTATTGGCTTTGCATTTAAGTGGAGACACATGGAAGACATCAAAATACACAACTCCACCACAAGACACTGAGAATCATCTGACATTATTAAATTAAAAATATGTCAGTGGAAAACAATCAGCATATCTGAAGCCGGTGCAATCAAACGGTCACACCCGTGTGTATAAACTCTCACTCATTAATTATTCAGCTTTTTACGAAAGCACTCAAATAATAACCAAATCAGAATGTAGTTTACATCCTGTGTGATTGATACTTTAGCTATCATCGGACGTTATATAATAAGGCAGAATGATGCACTGTGAAAGACTTATAGACCTTTAGACTATAGAGAAAAGATGTCACAAAGTGACTCGACCATCACTACAGCTAATCAGTCAATCAGAGAAAAGGAAAATATGAGATTAGCAAGAAATATCTCAGTTTAGAAAATTCAGAGGTAAAGCAGAAGTGGGAAATGAGAATAGTGGTCAGTGACTGTAAATAAAACTATTTAAATAAATATGGGAATGGGCCGGCACATGTTTCCATGTTCTCCCCGTGTCCACGTAGGTTTGCTCTGAGTTCTCAGATTTTCTCCCACAGTCCAATAACATGGATTTAAGGTAAATTGGCTGTTCTAAATGGCCCTATATAGTATCTGTGAATGTGTGCCCAGCAATAGATTGGGTGCATCTTGATGGGGCATAGGAAACCCCCACCTTTACCCAAGTATAGGATTTAGAAGAAGATGGAATAAAGGAATTAGAGAAAGAAAATTAAGTATAGTAAATAAGGAAAATGATTAAAATATATATATACAGTATATAAAAACAGGAAATGTAAAGAAAGAAAAAATAAAAGTAAGAATGAGAGAATTAAGAAAGAAGAAGCCAGAAACGGCGAAAGAGCGACGAAGAAGGATGGGTGGGGAGCAGGGGGGCTCAGCTGCAGCGCAGTTTGCTTAGCAGATAGCCGACAGTGAGGAAGAGCCAGACGATCAGCAGGTTAGGAGTGAGCGCGAGCAGAGGCAGAGAGTACAGCAGACTGGGCTCCAGCCTCAAGTCCCGCACAGGCAACACGCCGCTCAGGTTCTTCTGCGTCACGCCCTCACGGGTGCCAATGCTACAGGGTGGAGGTGGTGGACGAAGAAGAAGGGGGGTGGGAGTGCATGTTAATAAGCACAAAGGGTGTTTTGGGGATGGGGGTAAAACCGCAATGGGGTAAACATTGACAAAAAAAGAGTGAAAATAGACCGAAATAAGACGTGTGATGACAGAAGGGCATCACGCAGATGTTAATGAGAGGATTAAAAAAAATGCCGACGACAACAGAAGTTACAAACGTGAACGAAACCAGAAATGAAAAACAACCAAACAACAAAAAACAGAGAAAAAAAGAGAGAAAAGAGGGAAAGTGAAGAAGAGTAAATCGGAGAGGAGTAAATTAGGATGTTATCAATAATCAGCACTCATCCCTGCATGGGATTTACTCAGCCGTGCGGATCGCACATGCATTGGTTCTAATTCCAACGGGATCCAAAACCCACGAGTCCCTCCATTCATTCACTTTCACTGCAGCCACAGGGAGGGATTCCTGAATCAGCCGGGGTGCGCTTGGGCTGCGGTGGAGCGGAGGGAGTCCGGTTTCTCATGCGCTAAAGCAAAACGCACTCATACCTGGTTTACATGAGCGTCGTTTGTGCAAAGCCAGAGTGCAATGCCGTTTTCAGAACAGTGTGCACAGCTCACATCGAACACAACAACAAAACCTCTTCTTGTTTCCTTCCTTGAAATTCTAATTAACCCCAAAAATGCACGACTTTGGAGAGGATGCAAGAAGAGGAGAAGGGTGAAGAACTAAGAGGAATTCATGACCTGAAGCCTAAATCACAAGTGGATGCCTATGTGGAAGATTTGTTTGATCAACATGACTGGGCTTTATATGTCTAGTGGTTTGGCGAATGCAGGTTGGGATGAGGAGGCAGGTGGAGAAATGCTTATCGTAATCCCAAAAAGAGAAGCAACGATGGAAAAGCCAAAGCAAACAAACATTCTTCTGAACACAGCAGCAAATAGAGTGCAGATCGTGACATATAATAGTAGAACAAAACAACAGACTGAGAATAAAAGACATGCAGTAAGTTCTGAATGTCTGAGTCAACCAGCAAGTTTATTCTTGAAATATTTATTTTAATTTGGGATTTCTTTCCTTGATTATTCTAAGAAACTGGGTAAAAATAAGAAATGAAACAAATGGAGGTAACAAAGATAAATAATGAAATATGGGACTGGGCTGTTATTTTGTTTCTGAATTCTATAACATGAAACTTGTTAGTAGACTCAGACCTAAGGCTGCTCATCGCTGAAGTTGCAAATAGATGCAAAGACATTACAGTTTGTTCATTTCTTATGCAGAACACCTACCTGCGCATGCAGTCGAGCGCCTGAGTGAAGACCTGCGGCGCCATGCCGTGTTCATGCTGCAGGATCAGACATTGCTCCAGAGTGACAGACATGGCCGTGCGGTCCTTCGCACTCTTACAGCTGGTGAAACGTACGCCATTTAGCCTCCGGCAGATCTGCATGCCAAATCAAAAGTTAAATTAAAATGAAATCGCATCTCATTATATTCTACTAAATCCTATACTACTAGCTTCTTTAGGAGTTTCCCATGTCCATCCAGGGGAGAATGTTTTGGGCGCAGGGCAGATACACCCAGGACAGGGGGCTAATCTTTCACTAATACACGCTATATAGAGGCAATTTAGAAAGGGTAAATTTAGAGCAAGTAATTTATCTTGAATTCCTGTTGTTGGAATGTGGGAGGAAACAGGAGAAACCAGAAAATCCAACGTGGACATGGGGAGAACATGTTAATCAAAAACAGGTTCACTACTGTCAATTTATGGAACTCAACTATCATAGATTACTCCCACAACTCAACACCAGCTACTTCACTCTACATGCTGCATTGCATTGAATACAATGCTGAAATAATACAAAATTATTACTAAATCCATACATCCACTATCTTCTGCTTCGTGGGGGGGGGGGGGGGGGGTCCCCCATGCCCATCCAGGGGAGAACGTTTTGGGCGCTGGGCAGATACACCCAGGACAGGGCGCCAATCTATCACTGGGCTCACACTCACTCATACAGACACACGCATACAATCTCTATATGGGGCAATTCGGAGAATTCAATTCACCTTGATGCATGTTTTTGGACTGTGGGAGGAAACCCACGTGGACATGGGGAGAACATGGAAACTCCACCCAGATGGGATTTGAACCGGGAATCCCTAGTGCTGAGAGGCAAAGGTGCTAACCACTAAGCCACCATGCCACATTCATTCATTCATTATCTTCCGCTTATCCTCTATTAGGGTCGCGGTGGGGTTCCCCATGCCCATCCAGGGGAGAACGTCTCGGGAGCTGGGCAGATAGACCCAGGACAGGGCGCCAATCCATCGCTGGGCACCATGCCACATTATTACTAAATATATATTTAAATAAAATAATAATTCTATGGTCGGCACGGTGGCTTAGTGGTTAGCACGTTCGCCTCTCAGCGCTAGGGATTCCCGGTTCGAATCCCCATCTGGGTGGAGTTTCCATGTTCTCCCCGTGTCTGCGTGGGTTTCCTCCGGGTTCTCCGGTTTCCTCCCACAGTCCAAAAACATGGAACAAGTTAATTGAATTCTCAAAATTGCCCCCTATAGAGTGTGTCTGTGTGAGTGAGTGTGTGCCCAGCGATGGATTGGCGCCCTCCCCCCCCCCCCCCCCCCCCCCCCCCCCCCCCCCCCCCCCCCCCCCCCCCCCCCCCCCCCCCCCCCCCCCCCCCCCCCCCCCCCCCCCCCCCCCCCCCCCAATAATTCTATGGTTAATGTGGGGCTATATTCATGGCAGGATGTGTTATTCCCTGAGGTTTAAGATACATGGTGTCAGTCATGTGTCTGCCATATACAGGGTGGGATTTTGGAGACATTTCAGAGTCTGACAGTTATGTGACAGTGCTGAGCATGTTGCCAAGAATCTGATGTAATTTAGCTTTAGCTCAAAACCGCTTAAACATGACAAGTGGCATCACAATCACCATCAACAAGGTCACTGTGACCGCAGCTCATTACTATCTTGCAAAAAATCCCAGTCATGTGACTACCTCTGCAGCCTGCCACAGGATATCGACGTTTTTGTTTTTTCTTGCTTGAACGTTCTGGCTGAGGAAACGCAACAGCTCCGGGAGACATGTTTGACTACGCGAACGAGGGAGACCTGGAGAGAGAGAAAAAAAATAATAAAGTATTAGTATAACAGTATTACTTTATACCCACGAATACATTAGAAAGCAGACTGTACAGAGCATAACATGGAAGAAAATAAGGATTCTTGGAATTTGAACTCACAGTCATCTGGTAAAACCTCTTTAAACTGCTGGTAGTAAGAATTCAATCGAGAAAGACTCTCAATGTTGATAAGCTCTTGTAGCGAGGTATCTCCAAACCTGCACACCGAAAAAACGATGTAGTCATTTGGACTTATATTCCAATAATAGGAATTAAAGCATCGCCAACGGATTCTCAGTGCTGACATTCAACTACTAATTTAGTCAATTCAGCAAGTAATGGTAAGTCAGTATGCTACATACTGTGTAGTTCAATAAAGTACAAAAAAATATATATATTTTTTTCATGTGAGACATAGGGGCTTTTGCACACAAATGCGTGTGCACACACACAAACACACACAGTATTAATACAGTACTCACCTCTCAGCTAGTGTTTGCTGCTCATTGATGCCAACATTAAAATGGACTGGCTGAACCCGAAGAAGCATGCCGCTCTGAATCTCCCGTGGCAATGCATCAAACATGCTCCCTGGCAACGGGATGCGCACGTTGAAGCCGTTGCGGTTCCCAGTGATGACAGGCAGCATGTCTGGAGAGGAGGTTGAGATGGCCTGCGTCACTTTGAATGTCACGTTCCGTAAGTCCATGATCCCCACACTCATGTCCTCCAGCATGGCCAGTTCCTCTCCTACAACAAGCCATCGCACATTTTTTAAATATAAAAAAGTGCAAAGACACAAATAATACATAATAATACAGATCAATATCCAGGTAAAGAGAAAGTATTTGTATATTCTTTAATTATCCTTTGGCAGTTCAAGTCTTTCCTAATTAATTTATTTAAGGTTTTAATTTGATATAAATAAAAACAAACACAGTAAAATAGATAAATTAGTTTCAATTCTTGTTTCCTGATCAGGAGGTAAAATTGTCTGGCTTCCAGTAGAGGGCAGGCAAGGTACGCATTTCGTCCACAGCAGTAGATCAGGTCACAAGGCATAAAAAAAAAATCATGATTCATGCACATGTCAAATGGTTTAAAGCAGCTTTAAACTTGCATATCATGAGGAAATAAACATATTTATTATAATGTTATGTATTTACCATAAGTGCTGAGTAAACTTTCAAACTGCGCAAGAAGTCCGATGGTGTAGAGTTGCCTAAGAAAGCCGTCATCACGAAGACAGTTCCTCAGTTTGATGATGAAACCACAGATTAGAGCAGTAAGCTAAATATACAGAGGAGAAAAAAATAGATGACTGTAGAAGGAAACACACAAATAGATTTTAATATCACATGATTAATCGTATCTTATTATCTTCCGCACTTAATCCTATACTTGGGTCGTTGGGGGGTTTCCCATTGTCCATCCAGGGTAGAACGTGTCGAACGCTGGGCCGATACACTCAGTAGAGAATGCCAATTCATCGCTGGACACACTAACTCACACACATTATATATTATATATATATATATTTTTTATTATTTCACATTGAATCTATGTTTTTGGCCTGTGAGAAGAAAACGCAGACATGGGGAGAACACCGTCTGTATTCAGATCAACCTAACATGTTTGCATTTAGACAGCCTCCATTGTGATTGGGTGAATGATCTTCTTTCAAGAGCAAGTGTCTGTGTGAGGGAGTGTGTGCTCAGCAATGAATTGGCATGCTGTCCTGAGTGTATCTGTCTGAAACTTTCTCCTCTGAATGGGCATGGGGAATCCTCATTCCCGCAATCCTATTCCCTAGTAAACGATTAAACAGAATATAAAAAGATGAGATTTGTCACAGGTTTTTTGGATAAAAGTCGCTTTGGATAAAAGCGTCTGCTAAATGACTAAATGTAAATGTAGGTTTTGGAAAACATCATAATCTAATATGCATTTCAAACTCACCGTCTGACAGAAGACAACGTCTCGGCGGTACTGCACACTGATGTCCATGGCGATAGTGGGTGCTTGGTCCTGCATCAGCAGAAACACCATGGACTTCTTGGCCTTGTCGCTCATCATGGCCACACATTCTGTTAGCGTTGTCAGCAGGGGATACAGAGCTTCACTCCACTCGCCTGTCGCACAAAGGAGTGGGGATGTGAGGAGCAATTGATTAAGAAATGCCCTGTATCTACTACAGTCCATAACATCATATAACCAACCGATTTAATAAATAATACTACAGGACAATATGACAAGACGACACAAAGCACAGAGAAATAGTAACAATGACTTTTTAACATTTAACTTAAGAGCATCAGCAAAAGGGGTTGGGGGTACACACTTACCTGGGTAGCGTTCCTCTACCTGGTTGTTACTGCCATCTAGGGGGCAACATGCACAGTTAAGAAGCACAGCCAGCACACAGGGACAAACACAAACATTGTGGCTCACAGACAGTTGTGATGCAAACAAAACAGTACGCTTTACTTCTATACTATTACATATAGTACAACGTAAGGAGTTTAAAACAGACTGTAGATGCCTTAGTATTGTATTAGTGTAATCAACAATTACCCTCTACTCGGGTCACCACACACTACATAGGGGCAATATGGAACAGTTAATTTACCATGAATGGATGGTTTTTTGACAGTGGGAGGAAACCGGAGAACCCGGGAAAAAAAACCCACACTGACATGGAGAAAACATAAAAATGAAATTTAAACCTGGATCCCCAGCACTGATACATATTTTAAAATTTCTTATACTTTAAATGAGGTCCATAAAGTGGAGCAGCTGTCTAAATCACAAAACACTTCTGAAAGTAGGAGACCTGATGAGGCAAAGCAACAGCAGCCTCTACTGAATGATTATGGCACTGTCACTAAGAGAAAAACACACACAGAAGGCTGCGCAGTGACCTTCATATAATCCTGCCACAGGAATGGTGTTGAAAATATAGCAAAGAACCCTGTGATCGATACAAAATTGGTCACAAGATATGAAGCTAAATTATTAATTTATATCAGAGTTCTGCTTATCCCCTGCCCTCAGAGCTGGCAATTTTAAACAGTCAGCAACAGGCACTGTAGCTATCTCAGTGAAGAAACCTTAATCCTGCCTCCCACTCATCAGACAAGGACAGAGTTATTTTAACTGTTATTTTGGTTTCTGTTATTAAAGGTTTACATCAGCTTTTAAACTCATGAATTAGAAAATACTTTGAAAATCAATCTTGCTACATTTTAAAACATATCTCAGGGCTTTATTTAGATTTTTTTTTGGATTTGTATGGTTCCTCACCATGTGCTTTATGTTTTCTAAGAATGCCATATGTTAACAAAGAAGACTAGCAGATTCCCAGACCGTGTGTTAACCCGTGAACTGATCACTGACCTAATCACCAGCCGTGTGATCACAGTCACACCACTAAATGAGCTGTAATACTGAATGTCCTGGAGTGCGGGGTTGGACATGAGGTTGTTTAATAAATGAAAAATTTCCCCTGACTTTTGCAGACTTTTGTTATTATGAGAACATGGTTTTATAAGTGGTGTGAAAAGACATTGCACAAATTAAAGTACGAAAAAAAACTGTTGCTATGACAGCAGGTCAGAGAGGTGCTATAAACAGTGTGTGTTGTGTGATTGAGAGGCGCCAGGAAGCAGCATTAATCAACTGCATATTCAAGAATTAGCTTGAATACCCAGAAAACAGTATTTCTGCTGCTAAGAAACTAACGGTATGGATTGTGTAATGTTTTTAGTGTTGTAGGCTCAACCACTGCACTGTTAGACTGTTTAACATGTGACACTGTAAAGTTATACGCAAATGTATTGCATACGGACATGTATTACAGTTTTTTGTAAGATACGTGACACTGAGATGAAAGAAAATGCTGAATGTTAATGAGGAAACAGGTTTCTTTAAATCCTGAAAACACACAAAGACCACTGACCCACACATGAGCCGCAAGTTAAGTCTTTTACTTCACCTGCATCCCTGGCTCCGCCTCTCATTTACAAATTTGTGCTCAATTACAGATCTGCGTCATGAGATCCAAAAATGGAGACTCGTGCTGGAGTCTGACACCATGGTGATAAAACAATGGCTGAAGGGTGGGAGGCTGGAATAAGGATTTCTCAGTGCTGCTGTTATGTCATGTTATATCGGCTGTTTAAGGCTCCAACATAGAGATTTAGACACGCCTCTTTTTGCTCCAGTTATTGTCCATGTTCTCTATGGACTACAGTACATACTGTGTGCGTCCCCTTAGTCTGTTCTCCAATGGTCCGGACCAAGTGAACAAACCAAATGAATTCACATGCTTTTAAACTAGATATGATGAAGCATGCACATGAAATGATGAAAATGTTCCAAAACAAAAACTATGTTAATAATTACGAAATAAATAAAAGATAATTAAAAATGAACAACATACATGTTAGGAAAAATATGCTGAGGGATTCTCATAGGTTATGTCCACAATAAAGGTTTAATTCAGTTAAAACAAATCACTATTGCTGTATTTACATCCGGCATCCACACTTAGTGAACACAGGGAGAACATTTAAACTCCACCCACACCGGGATTCGAACCTGGATCCTGAGCACTGAGAGGCAGATGTGCTATATCATGTAACTACATCACGGTGCTACATGATATATTATGTTTATTTACATAAAAAATGATTAAAAATAAGTCTCTTGTGGTGGATCCAGCATGCACGCCGTGCAACGCAACACCTACATGACAAAATACACTCTATAAAACAGATATTTACAGTCCTTAAATCTGATTGGTGGAGCTGACAATAATGCAGACCTCTGCTGAGCGCTTCACATTTTAATCAATGCGTGATATATAATACATTATTTTAAATAATAATATACATTTCACTGAATGCGTTTTGTAATTTGGCCACTAGATGGCAGGTTTTGATTGTTAGAGACACCGGTAAATTCAGCAATCAGTTTTCACTTTAAAAACCAGACTAGATTACGTTGCGGAAGGCGGATTATTAACAATTTTGATTTCCATGAATGTGTTTATTAACTACACTCTCGTTTGCATCTCATTTCAATGGTCATGTGATCAGAATTGCAGTCTGGAAGGAGGTTTTTAATAGTTTTACTTTTGTACTTTTGTACACCTTATGTAACTTTTATTGTGGACATAGTCATGTACAGGAAAACAAGTAATAAAAAGAAAGGACAGAGTGAGTGAGACACCTACAGGCTTCTGCACTCGGGGGGCATGCAGGGTTCACCGTTGTGGGTAATGATGACGAAGAGCATTGCGCTGGTGGCGAAGGAGGAGGTGAAGATGTGGGTGAAGATGTGGGCAGATCTGGTGATTGATGCTCATTCATGCAGGTGGGGTTGATCCAGTAAGCATGGCACCTGTCATTACCTTTCTTCGGCGTGGTGCCCTGCTGGTCGCTCTGGAACATGTCCTCGCTGCTGCTGCTGCGTAACCGTTCTCTCTGTAAGAGCTTATCCACCCGCTGGATGATGCACTCCAGACTTTTATCTACATTCACCCACACCTTCTCCTAACAGCAGAGAATCAAAACAAAATGAGGTGCGTTCACTTCAGTGGACTTGGACTTTGACATGCTAACACACTCAAACAAATTATATACAAACAGCTAACAAGAGGACATAGAGGGTGTGGTAATTAAGCCAGTATTAAAAACATCTATTTTAATCTTGCAACAACAAACTAACAGCGGTAGGATCCCGAGATTGGGCTCTGGGGAGGTTGGAAATTGTAGGGAGGACATGCAAACCCCACTCTTTTATGTGCGGGGGTTTCCTCAAGGACCGAAAATTCATTTCCAAATGTCCAGCCAGCCAATCCATTGCTGCGCACTCACACACTATATAAGAGCAATTTATAAAGGGACAATTTGGAGCAGCCAATTCACTTTGAAACCATGTTTTGGACTGTGGAAGAAAACAGGATAACCTGAAGTAAACCCACACGGACACAGGGCGAACATGGTAAGCCTTCTTTGCCCTTTGGCTTGTTCCTGATGGAAGTCATCACAGTGGAGCTGCATATTCGACTTCAGGAAGGGCATTTTACTCAAATGCCCATCCTGATTGCGACCCTCTTATTTACCAGGTCTTGGACTGGCACTATGAGTACACTAATACACACATCTATACACACACATCTATTACCATCTCCATTGCACCATTTGGTGTGGCTTTAAATGTTTAAGAAAGCCGGAGACCTGAAAGTGGACATGCAGGCCCCATACAAAAATGACCCAGCTTCACCCCACTAGGACTCAAACCCAGAACCTTCTTGCTGTGAGGTGAAATCACCACATGTTTGAATGCCAGAAAAGCATTTTGTCTCAGTTGGTTTCAGTCGTGACCTTACCCACTCCTCTTCATGCCAGTCGGCGTGCAGGGACAAGCGGTTGTTGCTCCACTTGGCCAACAGCGTGTCCTGGTCATTCCGCAGCACAACGTGCTCCGAGTCCGCTGACGGAGAATTCTTGGAGGCGATATACTCGGGCCTGGCGGCGTTCAGGGCCTGCACAGCCGATGCCAGCAGCTTACAGTCACACACTGTTACAAGCTGCCGAGTCTGTGGGTGACGAAGAAACAGAATCGAAATCAGAAATAAAGAAAATAACAAAACATTGAAAACACATTTGTGCAGATTTTTTGCTTCATTTCTCTTTTTTCAACCAACCCATGACCCATCAGTTATATTTGTTGAACAGTGTATAAAATTGTGTAGGATTTTTAAAAAAGCTCACCCTCAACGGTAACATGTTGCTTGCACACTGATGCTAATGATGTCACAGACACTAAACCAGGACTTTAATACTTTAGCTGAAGTTTGCTGCTTGAAAGTAGCAGGACTTTATATGCAGTACTTTTATTAATAAGGAGTTATACAAAGGTTCTTTTAGATTGATAGCCCGACATCGTAACTAATAAACCACCCCATCTGTATTGTACTATAAATGCAAACTTTGCATTCTCATAAGTAAACTATACTACTTGTGATGCTCACCTTGTCTGCCAGTATCGTAAGTGTTCTTTCCAGGCCATTGGCAGAGCGCTCCTTGGCGGCACGGGAAAGCCGCTCGGCGTAGTAGCTAACCTGAGTCTTCAGGGTATTAATGTGCGAGATGATCTCTTTGGCGCGGACGATGTCCTGAGGGATGTACATGATGGACTGGGAGTTGTTCAGAGAGCTGCGACCAGAACCGAGAAAATGACATGCGTGAGCTAATAAAAGTTAAACATAATGTCGCCCATGTTACTATAGCGATCTGGATTAAAGAGTTTATCTAAGCAGCTGGTTCATATAAGAGACTGTAAGGTGTAAAAAGAATAAAATATTCTAGAACTTAATCCTAAATGCAAATGCAAGCAAGGCCAGGTCGTTCTGGTCTCTAATTCTAATTGGCTGAGCTGTTTGTTCAGCCGTGTCATTATTCATAATAACACACACCTCTAAGCGCTTTACATTCAGATCAATGCATGATATACAATATACGATTTAAAATCATATACAGATTTATATAAACAGCAAGCTGATTCCTGATGAGAACTAAACCTGTTGTTTATAAATTGTGGTCTGTAATTACAAACTGGACTATATTAAATTTGTTTTTAATTAACATATTTCTGAATCAAACCTTGTTTTTTCATTATAATATGTTTGTAACCATTTTTACAAGCTATAAGACACTCAAGGTTTGCGTATTGTGAATAAATTACTAGAAATTGATGTACCAACATCTGCTTTGCATTGGGCCTAACAACCCAATTTCCTATGATTTATTCATAATAATGCCACCCTCTTGTACCTTATTGCTTTACTGTAGTATAGAATTTAGCACAAGTTACATTACTCTTAATAAGGTAACAGACATTTATGGCTTATGGGTTACAATGGAACACACAACACACTGCCTTAATTCCCCTTCTGCACACCTCGTCATTTCACAGTTCTTTAAGATATAGCATGCATCCTTTCCCAGAATGCAGTGGGATGATTAGGCTCACTGCTCTTAATGTTGGAAACATTGACGTAAAACAAAAACGTAAACATAGTTTATAGATGTTCATGCAGACGTACAGTGAGGCCTGATATTCTAAGTCCACTACAGACAAAATATGTTTAAAGAAAATAATTGAATGAAAGTAGATTTTAACATTTAACCTTCAACTCTAAATGGATGTTTTTTCTTCGATGTTTTCTTAGTATTGTTATGAAAAAGTGTGGTTATTTCCGCTGTGCCGTGTGTTACGTGCAAAGTTTTAAGCTGGGAAAGTTGTACAATTCAGACAGAGATGTGAACATAAGATTTGTACATAACCGTTAATTAGAATTTATCTTGTATATATAGATCTCAATTTCTATTAGAATGTTTTTAGATTTTTTAACTTGCCTTCTGAACTTTACATTTCCCATCTATTGTAACTTGCTGCTGAGAATGCAAAATTCCCCGTTGATTTCCCTATTGTGGGACAAATAAAGGTGTATCTTATCTCATCTCATCTTATCTTATGATAATATCTTCAGTCCTCCTCCATCTTCCCAACATCCAACCCCCAATTCCCCTTTTACATCACTTTTTTACTAACCACTAAATCGATAGTGTTTCATATTTAATAAATTATAAATGACATATCTCAAATAAATATTTTATTCCCTGGTAGTGGCCTTAGAATCCATACTATGCAGTATAGATGACAACAAAAACAAATAAGGAAAATTTCAGCAAAAAAAAAAACAAACTCACCATTCCTCCTCATAAATGCTGAATGGAAAACAAAGGCAATTAAAGAGCCAGAAATAAAGAAACTCCACATTACTTTAAAGCTTTTGAGAGGTTCAGGGTGAGCAAACATGAAATCAAAATGATGAATCAAGATGCAGTACACTGTTAAATATTGTCTATATGAGTGACTATATAACTAAGGCAGGATGTTGGAAAACAATGAAAACCAATTCTATCACTTTGCCCAACAATGATTTAATGACTGCACACAGTTTTTAGT
The DNA here is from genome assembly GCA_019802435.1 of Corydoras maculifer. Taxonomy (NCBI): domain Eukaryota; kingdom Metazoa; phylum Chordata; class Actinopteri; order Siluriformes; family Callichthyidae; genus Corydoras; species Corydoras maculifer. Next base: position 1,323,066 of record JAFMOD010000114.1, read on the forward strand.
ACAATTAAAAATGCCTCACCAATCAATAACAATGCACCTTAATCAGCTCATGATGATGAGATTCTGGTTAATATGTATAAAGCCAACAAGTGGGCACTTTTCGGGCCCCTATTAGCAAAATACACATTTCTGCATCTTTTGCACAACAGAGGATGTGATTGTTAAGCTGTAAACAGTTTGTGTTAGGTCTGGAACATGTGACCTACTACTCAGCATTTTTTAAGTATCACTGAGCTGATTGTGCAGTAATAGTCAGTGTGTAGCCATCGAACTGTGTCCTACCACACAGAGTGTACACATCTCGTTCCCCTCCGACATACACAAACAAACACAATCACAATAACATTACATTAAAACAACAGTAACACAAATACACAACCATCACAACAATATGGCTAAGAGAATAGGAGTACAGCAAATTAAAATGAGATCAAAGCAATATACTATGAGATCACAAAAAACATGCATTTATATAACAACAATGCAGCGATATGGCAATGTGATGTCAATGATTTCACACCCAGATGATAAAAGTGAACTCACAACCACTGCACATTAATATAATATTTCAATATTGTAGTGACGTCACGAAAAAACGCAAAATATTACAGTACAGTGCATCTACTGTGCCAACATTTCACAATACAGTGATATGAGATTATCAGAATGAAACCAGCACATAAGCACCACATTGATGTGACTATATTGTCACAATGATGTTATCCACACACATACACTCACACAGAATATTTCTAGAAAAGCCTTTACTTACTGTTTCTTGACTTCCTCGAATTTCTGAATAAGTTTACGCAGGCCGCTGTTCTTAAAGCCCTGACAGTGAGCTGCAGGAGCCCCGATTGTCACAACATCATATGTATGATCTACAAAAAGTGGACACACACATTTCCCCCAGTAATTAAAATAGATCATTATTGAATATTAGGAAACTGTGTCCTAATGTGAAGAAGTCTGTGTGTGTATGTGTAAAGACCATTCAGAATCACATCCAGTCACCCTGCCATCCCCTTTAAACACTGCTACACTGTGTTCCTAATGTATAAACCATCCATTTTGATTTGTTATTCCACTTAAGGACTGACACTTTAAGCACTAAGGTTTGTAGAATTTACTGTTCAGACAGGATCTCTTAGTGTGTATAGATGTGTGTGACTATTTGCGTGCAGACATGCTGGGTCATCTAAAAAAACTGCCGCACTACCAAACAAACAGAGAGCTGATGTTGTCATCATATACAAAGTTAAATTTGGATAAAAGTGACTGAATGTTAATGTAAATGTAATGTGAAATATTCATTTGTCCATACTAGGGATGAGACGATTTATTGTTTTTTTAAATACTCACAATTAAAAGCCTTCCAAATAATTAATTTATTAATTGACAATTTAGGCGGCACAGTGGCTTAGTGGTTAGCACGTTCGCCTCTCAGCACTAGGGATTCCCGGTTCGAATCCCCATCTGGGTGGAGTTTTCATGATCTCCCCGTGTCTGCATGGGTTTTCTCCGGGTTCTCCGATTTCCTCCCACAGTCCAAAAACATGGATCAAGTCAATTGAGTTCTTCAAATTGCCCCATAAAGAGTGTGTATGTGTGCGTGTCTGTGTGAGTGAGTGTGTGCCCAGCGATAGATTGGCACCCTGTCCTGGGTGTATCTGCCCAGCGCCTGAAACATCCTTCCCTGGATGGGCATGGGGAACCCCACCGCGACTGTAATATTGGATAAAGCGGAAGATAATGAATGAATGAATGAATTGACAATTTATATTGCATGAACTGAAGTCTCACCATAACCAGACTCATCCTGTACCCTCATCCTCTGCACATGGAGGTTCGTGGCCATGAACTCCAACTTCTTCTCTGCTTTCAGGTTACTTGCTTTAAACGAGGGACCTGACCCAGAGAAACATACAGACAGACTGTGAACTAAGCTTCATTCAGTAAAAAAACAAACATCGTTTGGGGTTCACAGACCTTTGTAATCCTGCAGGTCTTTAAGAGTCTCCTGATAGGTGAGGATTAGGCTTTGATACTGCATCACAATCTGCCGCCTGAGGTTCTCCCAGCATGGAGACAACTCGCCCAACTCCTCCAATTCACAGACTCTAAACACAGATGCATGTACACAAAAGGCAATGATATGAGCCAATAAACATGGCACAGTGTGAACGGTTTAGCAATAAATTAGTTTTTGATTCGATAAATTTTCATTGAGTCACGGACTTAATGACTTATGGATCATGGGTCTGTTCTATTCATATAATCTGTAGCAACATTCCTTGTATTATTGTTACTATTAATCGTTGTGTGTTTGTGCAATTTGCAATGCTGATTGAACTTTGCAACCCTGTGAAGGTTCTGCATTGAGAATTCAGTCTTTGCAGAGCGACCAGCTCGAGCCCTCTAAACTGTAGTAAACCTCCATCATCCTTTACTGTTGCTTGCAGACACTACATAATCTCTTTTAAAAAAAACATATTGGGGCGGCACGGTGGCTCAGTGTTTAGCACATCCAGCTCTCAGCAATAGGGATCTAGGTTTGAATCCCAATCTGGGTGGAGGTTCCAACTTCTTCATATGTCTGCGTGGGTTTCCTTCGGGTTCTCCGGTTTCCTCCCACAGTCCAAAAACATGGATTCAAGGTAATTTGAATGCTCTACAATATCCTATATAATGTGTGTTTACGGTAACTGTTCAGAATGCAGTTAATCTACCTATGAGCTAAAAACTGAAACAGAGCTGGCGATCAGCAGGAAACTGTAAAACAATGTGAAGGTTCCTCGCAGATTTGAATCATGGTTTACATCATAGTTAATTCCCCATCAAATGGATGTTCACTGATTGAAATAATACAGCATGTCCTCATCTAAAAACATCTACATTTTACAGAGCAGAGCTACCTGGCAGCATCCTCCTCCAGCAGAAGTTTGACAAATTGACGTGGAACATTGAGGGACAGCACGCTCTCTGCCATTTGCTCCAAAATTCGCAGGTAATTGCCGTCGGTTGAGGGGAAGCGGTACATACGTGACATGGTACCCCCAAAGACTGTCAAACAAAATGGAAAGGTTCATTTGTTTCAAACTAAAGGTGAATCACTAAACTTTCATTATTCCTTAACATAAAGCTTTCAGAATAAACAGAACTATATGACTGATCATCTAATCATACACCAGTCCAAACACAGTCTGCAGTCTGGAGCATTCCAGGATCTGGAGCTGCTTCAAAACAATCGCTCCAGCTTTTAATGTTCAAACAAATGAAACAAATGAATAAACACAAATGTCATGACACAGCTAATAGCATAATAAATGTCATAACCAATCAGTGCTACAGCTTCCAGAACAGAACATGTGCTCAGTTAAGGGTTAATCATAACGCATATAAAATAGTTTAAAGCCGAAAATTTGTCATTTAAAAGCTAATTTAACCTCATAATATGCCAAAAGTATGTGGACCCATTCAAGGACAAGATCATTACATATACCTTTAATATACCATTGTAATAATTATAATAATATAGATATATACAGCACCAGTCGAAAGTTTGTACACACCCCCTTTTTGCTTCACTTATTGTTCATGTTCTAAGTTCAACTTACTGAAAAGATGGACTTTGTAATTCCACAATTCCAAACTGTAGTCCATCTGTTTGTGGACATACAGTACATACTGTGTACCTCCTATTTATTCTGTTCTCTAATAGTCAGGACCCCAATAGTACCACCACAGAGCAGGGATTATTTGTGAGATGGATATATCAGGACTTTGTAAAGCACAAATATCTGGGTAACTGCTACGCACCTGTTCGCAGAAAAGCATCTTTGTTCAATGACGCATATTTGACTCGAATTCCTATAGACTCTGTCAGACTCTCGTCAACAGCAAGAACTGTCTGTGAAGACAGAACATGAAAAAGTTGATAGTTAAAAAAAAATGCTTATAACTTAAATAACTGGGATACAATATATACATCATTGTATAGTGATGGTTATGTTCATAAAAAAAGAGTGAATGTGTGGTAGATGGCTAAAGATTCCTAACAGGGCACTTTAAGTTATTATTTTTTTCAGCCAATAAACCGTTCTCTCTTTTATTCTTATTGTTATTCTACTCTCAAACAGCTTGTTGTTGAACCAGAACCTTATCCGAGTTACTTGTGCAGCAGACAGTCTATTTTCCTCATAGGGTCCCATCAGAACAGAAAACCCCTCAGGGTGCAGACACTTGTTTGTAGCAACGTAATAAACATATTTATAAAACCACCTAAGACCACCACAGCAACCACAATTTCTATTTGCGTTGGGTATTTATTTTGTCCTGTAGCTTTATTTTACTTTGGTTTGACACAAAAATTTAAAGAAGTTCAGCTGTCATGCTAGACTCACTCTGCCGTTAACGGTGTCAGACAGACGGGTTAACGGTACCCGCTGCTGCTCACGCTTCTCCTCCAGCTGCCACGCATTGACCGTAATCCTCCCGACCCGTAGGCTTTCTGCCGAGCTGTATGAAGGAAAATCACACACCACATGTTAGAACATAATTTATGAAAATATTAATGAAAGACATTTTATAAATTTTTAGAATTATATTATTGTCATTGCTCATTATAAACAACGAAATACAGTTTGCATCCATCCAAAAGTGCTTTAGCAGATATATACAAATTACCACTTTGTAATATATATATATATATATATATATATATATATATATATATATATATAACAAAGTGGTAATTTGTTGAGTTGAATATAGAAATGTGAATGTACAGACTATAAACAGATTATAAATATGAATTATATAAGCTATGAGCATGTACAGACTGCGAGCAGATATAAATAAGAAATATACAAAGCCATGAGCATGTGCAGACTGCGAGCAGATATAAATATGAAATATACAAGCTATGAATAGACTATGAACATGTACATACTATGAGCAGATATAAATATGAAATATACAAGCTATGAACATGTACACACAATACACTAAGTGGTATAAACACTAAAAATAACTAAATAAAGTGGATTTAGTTATTTGCATGGACAAACAGTAAGAACATGGAAACTTCACCCGGTTCAGGATTCAAACATGTATTCCCCACGCTGAGAGGCGAATATGCTCACCACTACGCCACGTGCTGTCCACCATCAGTAAGAATTACATCCAAAAATGTGAGTGTAAGTGTTGTTGAGTGTAAGTGTTGTTCCTGAAAATGTTTACATGGTCTATTATGATGTGGACATGCACTGCCACATGTTTTTGGAACAGCTGTGGGACTTTATTTTTAGGTTTGGTCTTTTTAATGATAATAATCTATTTAGGTTTTATGTAAATCCAGCCACAGTCTCTTAAGACACCAGGATCATACCTGAGTGGAAGGGAAAGTTTGTGACTCTTGTCCTGAAGTAGTTCTTTCACTGTGAACAGTGAGGAACCTAATAAGTACATCTAGATAGAAAGAGGGAGAGAAAAACGGGATAAAAAAAACATGTAATAAAAGCCACAAGATACACAAGGTTGTATATTATTGTAAACAATTCACAGGAAAGAGGTGTTGTTAGGTAAAATGCTTTAGCTGGGTGATGTTACATCTCGAGGCGGCACGGTGGCTTAGTGGTTAGCACGTTCGCCTCTCAGCGCTAGGGATTCCCGGTTCGAATCCCCATCTGGGTGGAGTTTCCATGTTCTCCCCGTGTCTGCGTGGGTTTCCTCCGGGTTCTCCGGTTTCCTCCCACAGTCCAAAAACATGGAACAAGTTAATTGAATTCTCAAAATTGCCCCCTATAAAGTGTGTCTGTGTGAGTGAGTGTGTGCCCAGCGATGGATTGGCGCCCTGTCCTGGGTCTATCTGCCCAGCGCCCGAGACGTTCTCCCCTGGATGGGCATGGGGAACCCCACCGCGACCCTAGTAGAGGATAAGCGGAAGATAATGAATGAATGAATGAATGAATGTTACATCTCTTTTCCATGTTTTATTCACAAAAATACACAACCTCGAGTGCCTTATCGCTTTTATAAAACACTTACAAACAAACTATAATAAAAAAACAAGGTTTGATTCATAAATTATAAGTATTATAACTATATAACTATAAATTATATATCTATTATAACCATTCCTATTAACTATATCATTAATAATCTGTTCTTCCATGGCATTATCTAGTCCAGTTTTCAAAGTTGATTGCTGAGTAACAAGACACCGGCTAATTGCTTGTCGGGAATTTATTTTAATCTGTATTTCCATTTCTGGTAAATTAATGTAAAATCATGTGTATATCATGTATTCACGTGCATGTTAAGCGCTCAGAGGTGTGCATCAGTGTCGTTAATGTCATGGCAGCACAAACAGCTCAGTCAATCGGATTTAACAACACGGAATTACCCATTTAATGGTGATGTTTAAAAACAGGAGGGAGAATTTTAACAGTAATGCAATTGAAAGAGGAACAAGATGAGTATAATTAAATCCTAACAGCTACACAGCATGAGGGTTAGAGTAAGAGTCAGCAAGAAACTCTTACCTTACCTACACTCACTAAATAAGTAGCACATTAGACCTGCAGGGAACAAGCTTATTGTTGCTACTCAGGTACTTTTCTTTTTCATCCTTCTGAGACCCAGCACTTTGTTTTTGTTCACGTTAAAGGACACAAATATGTGCTTGCTTATATTTCAAAATATCTATTTTATTCTGCTAAGTGCTGTTCGGTTCAACATCACACAATTTTTTGACTGGTACTGTACATAGTGTCGGTTGTACTTTGGGGACCAGCCATGGGTTTCTGTTGTAGTCATATTTCTGAATGAGTTTTAATACAAAGCCTTTATTCAGTCTCACAATGTGGCAAAATTAATTTGAACCCATATCCTTGTTCATATCGCTGTTTAAGGTGTCTTAGCCTTACCGTGCCTTGGGAACGATCCTTTACGTCATACACAGAGAGCTTGATCTGTGTTTGCTGGTTAATGAAGGAATCATGGAAGAAGGCCACACTGCTGAGAAACATAGGGTTCATCGTCCCCTAAAAGACAACAAACACAACAGGACAGTCTTAAAACCTTATTTAATATCTGAGTAGTAGCTCATTCATGCTATGTTCACATACATGGGGGGAGGTGCCAATTTAGAGCAGCCAATTCACCTTGAATCAATGTTTTTAGACTGTGGGATGAAATCGGAGAACCTGGAGAAAACCCACAAGGAAACAAGGAGAACATGGAAACTCCATACTGATTGGGATTTGAAACTGGATCCCCAGCGCTGAGAAATGGACCTGCTAACAACTACGCCACTCACATAACTTAAATCGGATTTTTAAATTGTCCCTATATAGCATATATACATGTGTGTGTGTGTGTGTGTGTGTGTGTGTGTGTGTGTGTGCGCGCGCGCGCGCGCGCGAGCGTGTGTGCCCAGTAATAGATCGGCACCCTGTCTTGGGTGCATCTGCCTGGCGCCCAAATCATTCTCCCATAGTTGGGCATGGGAAACCCACCGGTCCCTGACATAGGATTAATTGGAAGATAATAAGATGAGATGTAATTTTATTTTAGTTCAGGTTTAATACTATCGTAACAGGCTGAGCTTTCAAAACTCATTTTACTCTGATATAGAGGACTACTACTACTATATTTGTTTACTCCATTCACCATTGTTTAAGCTTAAACCTAATCTGTTATTCTGTGTTATAAGGGGATGAGCACACAGTCCGTACCTCAATGATCTCAGTTTGGGCATGTTTGGTCCAGAAAGCCTGAGGTGGCGTTGTACAGCTCACAGCTACGAAGCTGTTTGGTTTACGATCCAAAGATGGAGTAGTCAGCTCGCTGCAGGCTATACACACACACACACACACACACACACAAACACGCACACACACACACACACAAAGAGGTCAAGACAGGGTGAACTTTTTCCAAGTATTCCTCTCATGTATACAGAACAGCTGGGATTGGTAAGGACAGGCTGAGAATGGGTTTAGTTCTGTTGAGCGTCGATTCCCACATCAGTTACCAAAGCATTTAACCCAACAGCATCACCGACATATATTAAAGCAATAACATATGAGAGGGTGTGCATTATTGATTAACAGAATAAAATCATCTGGCCTTCCATGACTCAATTTAGTCTGTTTTTTAAAGTGTAACAGGATACCGGTTTCTCCACCAATTTATAAACAACAGCCGCAACAGGCTCAGAGCTCATCGCAAAGCAGCATACGATATATACTGCTATGCATTCCCATGGTACATGTTTTAAAATAATGTACATCAGGCATTGATACGAATGTAAAGAGCTCAGTCGTGTGTGTTAATTTTAATAATAATTAGTATAATTAATTAGTCGGCTGGACTAACGGCTTAGCTAATCAGATTTAAGGACCAGAACTACACGTTTTAAACACATTTTTAATGACACACAGTCAGTTCCACTCTGGACATCCTGTCTCAGACAGAGACATGACAGACAGTCGGGACACCGGTATATTAATCAAAATATAATTGTGACATGAGAACACAGGATTAGAAGTGGAAGTCAGGACACTGAGAAGCTGCTGCTCTCATTTATGTTTTTGCTTTACTGGAAATACAAAGTAAAATAGATAGTTCATAAAGATGCTTACCAAGACTGAACTCCAAAACTGGTTCATCCGGGTCTTGGCTGTTTCCTGGAAAGTAGCATTTCAGTTAAGTCATGAATGACTAGCCATTAAGTCAACCCCGAAACATCTACATCATTCCATTAGGAGAAAATGTCAGGACATGAAAAAGCTAGCAGACAGCAATTTTAATCTGGGTTTGTAAAAAATTGTTTTAATCTTAATCTGGGTGGACTTTCCATGTTCTCCCCGTGTCTGCGTGGGTTTCCTCCAGGTTCTCCGGTTTCCTCCCACAGTTCAAAAACATGTCAATGCTCCAAATTGCCCCATATAGTGTGTTTTTTGTGTCTGTGTGAGTGAGTGTGTACATAGCGAAGGATTGGGTGTATCTGCCCAGCGCCCGAAACATTCTCCCCTGGATGGGCATGTGGTAGTCTTGTAACCTAAAGGCCCCCGGTTTCACTCCTGCTCTCACCAAGTATTTTAGCTGAAGTGCCCTTGGGCAAGGCAGCTAACCCCGATTGCTCACCAGACGCTGTGTACAGGGATGCTCATCACTTGGGGCACATGTGTGTGTGTTTCACTGCATAGATTGGTTAAAAGTAGAGGACAAATTCCTCTGTGTGTAAGTACAAAAGGCAAAATAGATCACTTTATCTTTTGATATTATCTTTAATGATGTAGGGACACCAAACCTGTGAGTGCCAGGCCAAGCATCTCAGAGGAGATGTCCAGTGTGGTATCTGTGTACACGGACCATGGGCGTTGGCGCTCTTTTACAGACATCCTGCCAAGCTGGGTAATAATGTTGGAGAAGGAGGAGTGATGGAGTCCCCTCACCCCAATAAACACACACTCTTCCGGTAGGCCTGAGAAGAGAAAAAAAAAAAGAGATGATACAAAAATAACTGAATAAAAATTGAAAAGTTTATTTCTGCAGTGAACAAATTCTTTTTAACGTAATATTCATTTTGTACACGTATGAAAATTGTTCCATCTGAGAGGTTACAGGTCACCTGATATGGAATGAAGATGATACCAAAGCTTTCGACAGTCAAAAAGCAAGACTGCAATAAAGTGAAACGCTGGCACGGAGAATGAACGAGGGAGCAGATGGCCTCATTTTGAAGCCCAGCATCAAACACACCTCCTCTCACCATATTGGTTCCACTGTTGTTCTTTAAGCAGTTTTATGGGAAATAAACACAAGAAGGTGCCATAATGTCACAGATGCATAGAACTCAGGTTCTGAGTGACGATGCAGGTTTAGAGATACAGCATGGAGTTTATGTATAAAGGCAGATGGAGGCGGCAGGCATTAAGGCGGCAGGCTTTGCATGAAGCAGAGCATTTGAGGCACATCCATCATACATACGCACTGAGCTCCACATGCACACAATGCAGCGCTACACACAGTAGAGCATTCAAATATAATCAAATCAGTCTGGGTGTATATGGTCAAACAGCTAGCTATAGATATTTGACAAATGTTCTCTTCCAATTGTGTGGGAACAGTTTTGGGAAGGCCCATTTTTAATTTTTTTATTTACACTGGACGCCAATCCAACACTGGCACACAGTCACTCATACAAACACACACACACACACACACACACACACACACACACACACACACACTATATGGGCAATTTAGTGCAAGCAATTCACCTCGAATCCATGTTTTTAGACTGTGTGAAAAAACTGAAAACCCTAAGAAAATGGAAACTCCACCCAAATCAGGCTTCGAACTTGGATCCCTAACATACTTGCACTCCAACTTGATGGTGGGGGTTAAAATACAGGGTCAGTCAAATTTAATGGCCACTGGTAACTTCAACATACTCTGAATCTAATCTAATCTTTGGCGTTCCACCTCCAACCTTAAGATTGATAGTCCTATGCCCTAACCACTGAGCTACCACGCCCTTTTTCCAACAAGCTGCTGTTTACACAATGAACGGTTTACAGAGATTTAGCACATTACTTGTGCTTAGGAGAGAACCCAAACCCCAAATACATCCCCCACCAAGCCAAGGAACCCAGGAACTTTTTGCTGTATGCTAGAAGTGCAAACCACTGCACCAGCTGAAAATGACATCTAAAATGGTTAAATTACTGGTGTGTCTCAGTTCGTGTCCATGTAATGAATTTGGTGGCTCTCTACATGGTATCCAATATCACTCCAAATCATTTTAAATGATGAGCTGAATTTAATTTAATATGATGAGAAGTGTAAAGCCTGTTGTTGAAGTGGCCAAGGGAGAGAATAATGATGGTGGAGTCATGTGACTGGGCTATTTCTGCACCTAGCCAGACTATTTAAAGTGCTGTATATAGGGCCTGCAGATTTCCAAGGTCCGTGAACTAGAGCAGGAAACTGGGGAAAGATTTTTCAGCTTGTCCCCCATAGACTGAATAACACACTTTTCATGTGACCTCCTGAAAGTGGCACACAAGATTCAACTGGATGGGGAAAAGAAATCGAGGGTTCAGCTTATTAAATGTACTGAAATAAGTCTACCGAGCAGAAGCAGAAACTTCAGCTCTAAAGAAGGTTAGGAGGCTACTGGCACTTGGTTTATTCTTACTGTAGAACCTTAGGATTATTATTATTTCTAATATTGTTTTAAGATACTAATTCACTTTTCATAGGCACCATGCATGATACGTGTACCATGATTAGTCCACTTGTAATTGACTCTGTTTATAGACATCATGTTAACATCAGAGTCATAAATACAGAACATACAGAAGATTGAAAATGTGTTAGTCTCAGAATGGTGTAGCAATAAAGAGCAAATAAAAACTGATAAAAAAGGGATGTGTCACAATCCTGTGTGTATTAAAATGGCGAGCGGTACAGAGGCAATCAGCTGTTACACTTGTTTAGCACTCAATGTTCACCGGACTAGATTACTTACAAAACACCAGTTTATTAATAATCTTGTTTTAAATAAACACATTTTTGAATAAAACCTTGTTTTTTTATTATTATTATTATAGTGTGTTTGTTACCTTTTTATAAAAGCAATAAGGCACTTAAGGTTGTGCATTGGCCTATGAACACCTCTTTTCCATGATTTATTCACAATAATACACTCTCTTGTACATTACTTTTTAATAATAAAATGGTAGTTCCGGTCTTTAATCTGATTGGCTGAGCTTTTTGTCCTGCCAGGACATTATTGCCAATAATACACAGAGTGCTTCACATTCGAATCAACATTGATATAGGTTACATTATACATGTATCATAAATGGAAATTGTGTTCTGTATTTTGGCCACTAGATGGCATTTTTTTTTTTTATTGTTAGAGATCTCGATGTTAGGTATCCAGTTACTCAGCGACTAGATTATAAACAATTTTGTTTTCAATAAAAACATTTATGAATCAAATCTCGTTGTTTTATTATAGAGTGATTGAAACCGTTTTTTTTCACAATAATATATTAGCTTTAATAAATATCTTAATACGGTGTGAACTAGCCATAAATACTAATGAATGATCGGAGTTCAATGATAAGGTGGGTCTTAATACTTTTGTCCATATAGTCTAGCTGGGTCAGTCATATGGGGAGAGCCAAAAGAAGCAGCAGAATGTGAGTGACAGACCATTTAAAGTTTGTTCTTCCCCAGAATGCTGCACTGCAGATCAGCACAGAAACATGCTACCAAAAAAGGGCAAATATTTCTGCTCTATGCTCTGGCTGCCAACCCCGAAAACCTGCAACTTATTTAGATAGGAAAGAAAAATATATTAACCACCCTCAGAACTGACGTTTCATCTCTTATTCAACACTCCTACATAGTCCATCAGAACTGAGGCTTAACTCAACAGGCTGTTCTCGGCCCACAAGCTTCAACTTTTACAGCATCACTTGATAATCGACTGAATTTAAATCCATACAGTTTATAATAATGGATGTTTTTACCGTGGAAGCAGAAATGAATCGATTTACGTTAAAAGCTGATGGTGTGTGATCTTTCTGATTCACAAACATCAGGCCACCACGTCAGGCTAATGATGATGCAACTAAAGTACTGAGAATCATCCATCACCCAAATGATAATAATACATGCTCTGTGGTGAGTCTTGGTTATCAAATATAAAACAGAGTAAAACAAAGTGACAAACAGAGAGACAAACAGACTACAAAATGCAACTGTAACTCCCAGAATTCTATTGTAAATTGTGTTGAGTAAATGAACGTGTGGCCTGCTGAGCATCTGTTGCATGTCTGAGAGATTAGTTGCTACATCTCGCTTCTTTTAATGTAATTAATTAAGAAAAATATTGAAAGTTCTAATGACACTGGTTAAATACACTTATACAGTAAAAATAAGCTGCATCAACATAAAGGCTATATTTAATTAAGGTCACAGTAAATAATTCATTCATTCATTCATTATTATTGTCCACTTTATCCTATATTAGGGTCACGGGGGGGTTCCCCATGCCCATCCAGGGGAGAACGTTTTGGGCGCTGGGCAGATACACACAGGACAGGGCGCCAATCTAATCGCTGGGCACACACTCACTCACACAGACACGCACACATACACACTCTATATGGGGCAATTTGGAGAACTCAATTGACTTGATCCATGTTTTTGGACTGTGGAAGGAAACCGGAGAACCCGGAGGAAACCCACGCAGACATGGGGAGAACATGGAAACTCCACCAAGATGGGGATTCGAACCGGGAATCCATAGTGCTGAGAGGCAAACGTGCTAACCACTAAGCCGCCCACAGTCAATAAGCTTCAGGTAAACATCTCATTATCAGGTACTCAATGCTTTTGGATTGTGGGAGGAAACCAGAGAATGAGGATGTGAACCTGGATCCTGTGATGTGGGCATGCTCGGTTTTAATTTAGGCCACTAGTAGTGTCTGAAGGTCTGATTAAATTAAGGCACTTAATTTAACTTATTACTCCATGAGTGGCTGTATCACGACAATTAAAAATATTTGAAATGTGTCTGCTAAATACAATATAAAATAAAATAGTATAATTGAGCTGGTTTAGAACAAAGTCATGCCTCTTTGTAACTGCCTTACATATCATCTACATCTTCAACTCGAAGCCAATCCAGATGGCCGAAATGCTATCAGAGAGACATGCACCGGTGCCATATACATCCTAAAACCCTCCTCCCTCTGTAAGCACCACCCATTTATCTGAAAAGGGCTGCTATTCAAAACAGAGCGTGCATAATTTCCACAGACAGCTTCAGCAGATGCAGCCTTTTAAATGAAAATGAGCTTTGTGCATCTGCCTTCTGGTAGTTTCTGTTTAAACGGTTCCTGTTCTTTGGGTTTGTTCTGACCCGGGAAGTTCTGGACATTTAATAGATTACCAAAATAGACGGCTTAAGTTTATGACCAATAGAACACAATGACCTTGGTACAGCTCCACCGGTGGGGTGGCTTTATGATCCATTCTGAGATAAGTGCCTCAGGCTATATATCGACAAACCCATCTGATGTTCTTGACTAAAAGTGCAGAGTCCCATTAGAGCCGGACATCATAAGATCGTCCAATGTTGGACCTTGCATGACTCAGCACAAGTCAGGAACCCGAAAGCAACCAGTTAGACATGCAAGAGGGTTTCTCTTTAAGTGTACCAAAATTGGAAGTGCTCTAAGAGTTCCTGTCAACTATAAATGGGTGCCGTTTGAGAATAATAGGAAGTCTGTAAACCATCATGCTGCTGTGTGCTGCTGTTATATCTGCTATAAGATACGACACATGATTTCTTTGAAAGGTCTTAATGCTATAACTCTTTGAAGTCTCAGTAGATCAGTATTATTGATAAATACAGCCTTAAATCAATGTTCGGGTAAATAGTTAATATAATAAGTAAATGCTGAGGCCAGTGTGTGTGTGTGTGTGTGTGTGTGTGTGTGTGTTTCTGTTGAGCAGTCTGTAATGCTGACGTGTAGCTCCTGCACTGTGGGTAGTGTTAAACATCTTGTATGAAATGTTAAGAGAAAGCAGAAAGTTGAGGACACGGAAGTCAGGTGCATTAAAGAACCTGGCTGAGACATTGACAATAATTCTAACTTACACACACACACACACACACACAAGGAATGAGAGAGAGCAAGAGAGAAAGAGACACACATTTGTATTGCCCTACGAAAATATTGGCTTTAGAAACATAAATGTGATTGTAGAGTCAGCAGATCTGTTTAAAGTCATTATTACTTCTGATAGTTCTGAGATCACAGTCCAATCTATCACGAACTATTAGGTATAACCTGTTAAATTTAATCCTTACTCAGCTCTTTTTATCTGATCTCTGTCTTGGGTTCTTTTCCTGGTCTACTATGAGATACGTTTATTATTTTAAATAAATCTCAGATTAAAACCACATCTAGACAAAGACAATACCTCACATGCTATTAAGCGTTTCTCATTACCAGAAAAATACTATAAAACAAGAACATCTTCTGCATTTATGGTTTTTTGCAGCTTTTAAATCTTCCAGTGATTTTCAGTGATGAATCATTATGAAGACGAACGCAGGAATAATAAAGTGTCACCAAGATTTACATCATCAGGAATAAGAGCCAACCAAAAACCTCTACAAAAAAACGCAAAGCACGTATGTTCAGTGGACGTCATAAAGTTTCCAAACATTTAGCAATGGTCCATGTCTGCTATGGTTTCTTTCCACAGTTCAAAAACATAGATTGAAGGTGAACCGGATGCTCTAAATTGCCCCTATATAGTGGGTATGTGAGTGACTGATGCAGCAGTGATAGATACATATAAATACATAGAGACACTGAGGCTACATTTACACTTGCAATTCTTTTCAAATACTTTCCATCACTAGTCACCTAACACCCGACGGCATGCGGAAGACTTAACTTTGATGGGTAAGAAGCTTGGACATAAGAAAACTACACCTCAGCTTTCGTAGCACTGAGTTCCTGGTGAGTACAGAGGCTTACATTGGGAGGCGATGTTGATCGAGGAGAACAAAGCTTGAGTAATGATTCACTGCTTATACTTTTGCACACATATTTGATGCCCTCGCTGAAATCTAATTACTGTGTGGAAAACAAACGCATTAATGCCTGACTGCAGCTGGAAGAGGTGGTACAGTCACCCCCATGGCAACAGCATAGCCTGGCATCGGAGCAGCCACCTCATCACTGTGTAGGCGGCATGTGAGCCCATAAACATATTAGAAAACTGATTCACCGCCAGTCTGTCTAAAGTGATATCAAGCCGCTGATTAGCTGCTGCAATGAAAGTCGATCTTATAAACAGATGTTCCATGGCAGAAAACATGAATAGAGACAGGGCTGATGGTTTCGGACCAAATCATCCAACAGTTTGTATTTATTTCTGTAAATAGAGTCCTCTATGTGTCCCGGGATGTGACACATATCAAGCTAAAACAGAACAGGATCCTGCAGGGCACTGATTTACCATCTGGAACATGATACTGATGAGCCCAGCTCGTAATCACCGCTCTACTTCATGCCAAAGTTGTTTGTGAGTTGAGATCAGGGCTCTTTGGAAGCCAGTGAAGTTTTATGACACTCACATGACTTTAAGAACCTTGCCTTTTTACTAAGGCACAATCATAGAATAAAACCAGGCCCTCCCTAAACTGTTCTTACAAAGATTGTGCCATGCACATGGCTAAGTGTTTGATTTTATAACCTTTAGTAATTAGACTGAATCAAACTCCCAAATTCAGTAATTAAGATCTGGGTTCTGAAATGTTTACTTATATAGTATGTGGGTGCACATCTGCAGCTCAGTGCTCAGGATCTAGGTTCGAATCCCAATCTGGGTGGAGTTTGAGGGAGTGATAGCTCAGTGGTTTGGGTGTTGGGCTTTCAATTTGAAGGTTGTGGGTTCAAATCGTAGGTCCGCTAAAGTTACAAATGTGGTCATTTAGCAAGGTCCTCAACTCTGATTGTTTCAGGGATGATGTACCAACCCTGTGTTTTGACTTAAAACCAAGTTGGGATACTGTAAGTCGCTTTGGATAAAAGCGTCTGCTAAATGACCAAATGTTATGTAATATAGTTTCCATGTTCTCTTTGTGTCTGTGTGGGTTTCCTCTGGATCTCTGGTTACCTCTCACAGTTTGAAAACATTCATTCATTCATTCATTATCTCCCGCTTATCCTCTATTAGGGTCGCGGTGGGGTTCCCCATGCCCATCCAGGGGAGAACGTCTCGGGCGCTGGGCAGATAGACCCAGGACAGGGCGCCAATCCATCGCTGGGCACACACTCACTCACACAAACACACTCTATGGGGGGCAATTTGGAGAATTCAATTGACTTGATCCATGTTTTTGGACTGTGGGAGGAAACCGGAGAACCCGGAGAAAACCCACGCAGACACGGGGAGAACATGGAAACTCCACCCAGATGGGGATTCGAACCGGGAATCCCTAGCGCTGAGAGGCGAACGTGCTAACCACTAAGCCACCGTGCCACCCCAGTCTGAAAACATGGATTCATTAAATTGGCTGCTCTAAATTCCCCCTATATCGCATATAGGACAAAGAGGCATTTTGGTTTATTTTTTTTACTAGTTATCCATGACCCATCCATGTGATCATATATACAGTACATTTACATTTGGTCATTTAGCAGAAACTTTTATCCAAAGCGACTTACAAGGTGAGCACAGGGTTAATCACAACATTCCTGGAGCAATGAGGGTTAAGGGCCTTGCTCAAGGACCCACATTTGTAACTTTAGTGGACCTGGAATTTGAACCCCCAACCTTCAGATTGATAGCCCAATGCCCTAACCACTGAGCTACCGTGCCCGTACCCTAAATATGATTTGAAAAATAATGCATTTGAATATAAAAAAAACTCACACTGTTTTTAAAAAAGTTAGAAGCATACACGGTTCGAAACACTCACCACGTCTTCAACGTTTAATTAAGGGGAGCAACCGAGTGTAAATGTTTTTACTTCCGATTTGCAAGCCTTTGAACATATCCTGTTTGAGACATGGCACCTTTAAAACATGTTTCCTGTCATTTTCTCATACAACCTACAGCCACCCGTCTACAACAAGCACTTGATTTCTCAATAGTTCATGACATACTATACAGTAAAGTATATGGATATGATGTAACAGCTCTGCTCTATCAGTAGAAGATTGTAGAAGTCACATTTAGAAGAACAAGCCATGCTGAGCCAGGAGACCAAACCTTCTAGTCCATCACCACACGAACTTTAGATTTCTGTCAGCATGCAGCCATCAGTATTAAACTGCTGGGTTTCATAACTGTGTTGCAACCTTCACCCAGATGAATCAGTGACAGCAAGTAGTAAAGAGTGGGAGGAGCCAGTTGTGACTAATCCCAGTGCATGGAATGGACACAACTTGCTTGAGTGGGAGTATACACCTGCTCACGAATTATTATTTAAGCAGCCAATCATGTGGCAATAGTGTTAAAACAAGAAATCACACGGATTACAACCATTACAGCAGAGAAAATCCATGCAGTGTCCACACTGAAAGGATCACCGCTTGTTCCAATTGGGACTCGACCCGGGGCCATCTTGCCATGAGGCAGAAGCTTCAACTCCTGCACCACCGAGACACCCCGGTAAAGCAGCCCTGACTGTGTGGCTGAATTGTTCCTTTAAAAAAAACATAAGGGATGTGCAGATATTTTCTTACTGACGGAGAGTTTGATTTACTATGCTTTTAGACTAGGGATAAAACGATTAATCGGTTTAGCAATAAAACACAATTTAAAATGTTATGATTAATTGATTGTAAGAGCGCCTCAACATCAAAACGATAACGGTCATAAATTTTTTTTTTTTTAAAAACACGTATTATACCGGTAGCTGGAACTTTTGGTGCGACTTGCACGGATCACCAATTAAATTACACATGCAGCACACACGTGTGGCCACCGGAGGCAACAACACGAAACAGCTGTTTTTGGCTGCGATCTGCGGCACTGAATCCTGCGGGAATTGTGGGACTTTGTCGGAAAAAATATTTAAAAATATTTAATATTTTGAATATTTTAAGTTGATGTTTAGCAAAAGACCTGCATTGACATTTTTTAATAAGAAATTTTTGTTTACATTGAATAAACAATAAACATAAGAAATCCTGATTGTTCCTGTGGATTCTGGCACTTTTGTTTGACAATAATTAAAATCTATCAAAATGGTTAATGGCCTCATCCCAAGTACAGACCATAATAACTTTTTCATTGTAACAAGAGACTAGAGACAATTACAATTAAACCCGCTGCAGGTACAAGTAGATTAGTACTGTCGAAGCACAGCAACCACAACAGCAGAGTGTGCCATACAGTTTTTTTTAAAAAGGCTGAACAGACCTATTTTTAAACCTCAATAAAAGGCAAACATCTGTGCAAACACCAGCTGAGGAACTTTAAGCTTTACTGCAACTATATGGAAAAAAAACTATTCAAATTCTGACATTCCTAAAGAAAATACACTGAAGTCTACTTTACTTTTTGCTTTCAGTTTGCTGTGTAAAGCATCAACCCACAACATAGCAATACAGAGTGAAATAAAGATGCTGAAACAGGAAAAAAAAAAAAAAAAATATCTGACTGCGAGCTAGTGTTCCTGCTGCAATACTCAGCTCCCCATGCTTTGCATGCTCTTAGAACTGTTTGGGCCAAAAATGTCTTTGAATATGATTTTTGATTACAGTCCAGCTGAGCTTTCTGTAATTTAATTATGAAATACAGTAATGTATTTACCCGGCACGGTGGCTTAGTGGTTAGCACATTCGCCTCTCAGCGCTGGGGATTCCCGGTTCGAATCCCCATCTGGGTGGAGTTTCCATGTTCTCCCCGTGTCTGCGTGGGTTTCCTCCGGGTTCTCCGGTTTCCTCCCACAATCCAAAAACATGGATCAAGTTAATTGAATTCTCAAAATTGCCCAATTTAGAGTGTGTATGTGTGAGTGAGTGTGTGCCCAGCGATAGATTGGCGCCCTGTCCTGGGTCTATCTGCCCAGCGCCCGAGACGTTCTCCCCTGGATGGGCATGGGGAACCCCACCGCGACCCTAATAGAGGATAAGCGGAAGATAATGAATGAATGAATGAGTAATGTATTTAAATCATGTCAGCTTTTTTTCAGGTGGATTTCACTGATACTTTAGATCTGTCTGACGATCAGGTGGTTGTGATGTGTAGCCTGATGCATTTTGAGTATTTTTTCAGCTGAAGCAGCTCAGCTTCTTCTGCAGGATGAATGAAATGCCACCACATTTCTTAAACCATTTTCATCCATATCGTTTCTCATTTCTGGAGCTTATGCAATAACCATGTCAGTCCCAAAGTTAGTGGAGACAGTGGGGTTCTAACTCAATTACCAACAGTACCGACAGACATTAGACCCGCTGCCCCCGCTGTGTAGACGTTTATGTTTTTTACTAAAGCGATTAACTTTTCCTTCTCTCTTCTCTCTTCAATCATAAAATGCAATAAACTATCATCATACATCAAACCATCAAGCCCACGTCTGTCCATCATGCCCACATCTGTCTCATTACACCCATATCCCACAGTCATGCCCACAACAGATTATAACACTCACATCTGACAATTATGGCAACATCAGACATCAGACTTACATCAGACCATGATGCCCACGTGTGTGTGTGTGTGTGTGTGTGTGTGTGTGTGAGTGAGCATGTGCCCAGTGATGTATCTGTCCAGCACCCAAAATGTTCCCCATTGGATGGGCATGGGGAACTTCTAAAGTCTGTTGTAGAGATGGGAATCATTTTTGAAATTAATCATGATTAAAAACACCACAATTAATTAATTGTAAGAGAGCCGTACAAAGTTAATTATTGCATAATTATCGTGATATAACCTCTCTCATATACTGTATATATATATATATATATATATATATATATATATATATATATATATATATATTTGGGGGGGGGGTCATAGGCCTGTGGTTAAGACGTCTGAAGGTCTGGAGTTTAATTCCCAGTCCCACCAATACCATGGCAAAAGTGCCCTTGAGCAAGGCACCAAACCCCAAGGCACCCCAGGTGCTGTGTACAGAGCAGCCCACCGCTCTGGGCTCAGTATGTGTGTGTGTGTGTCACTGCAGGGATGGGTCAAATGTGGAAGACATATTTCTCTGTGTGCAAGTAGAGTAGGCAAAATAATTCACCATATTGTCTTGTAAACCATATGAACCATTGACAGCATTAAAAGCTGGATGTTGAGCAGACATTTATCCAGACTCTAGAACTATTAACATTGGGATGGCAGGAGAACTTCCAATGTCTGCTGATGTCATGCAGATGAATAATCTGATGAGTCACTTCTTCAGATGAGAGTTAAATAACAGATACATAGTATCTATTAGGACTTTAGGGTTATTATATGTGCTGCTGCGTGTGGCAGAGCGTGCATACACGCTGGGACAGAGCCCCTCATCCAGCAGACCTGGAATCAGCAGGTCTGCAATGTTTTGTATAGAAATCCTTCATAATAAATAAACAGCGCCACGCAGCCCTTTAAAGCCCTGCAGAAAGTTGCAGTTATTGGGTTCTGATTGCACTGCAGCAGCAGCAGAGCAGCAGAGCAGCAGCAGAGGCGCCGCCGCGGTGACGCGCTCTAACTTTGTCCGCAGATAAACACAGCGCGTTGTTACCGGATCCGGTTTGCGTTCAGACGCAGGGGCGTGTCCTACACTAATCTCCTTCAAACCCACCGCGACGGCTCGCTCTTACCTTTCAGTGCAGGCTTAACGAGCGTCCATGTTTCCGCTGAACGGAGCCAGAGCCGCAGATTTCCTCAAAGCCCCGTTCCAGCCAGCGCACCTCCATCCTGCCGCCTGCGCGTCTTCAGCTGAGCCTCCGCAGAGCCAGGCTCCGCCCGCGCGCGTGACGTAACCGGCGCTAGCCCCGCCCCAGGCGCACGTGCACCTGGCGACTACACGCGTGCGACTACTCACACACACACACACACACACACACACACACACACACACACACACACACACACACACACACACACACACTCATACAGTGCGTGTAAATAAGTAATCGGTGTAAGGATTTTGCTGCCATCGTGTGGCTAACAATTGTAACTTTAATAAAAATTTGAAATATCAGTCTTAATGCTAAATATTAAATGATCATTTATGTATATCATATATGTTGCAGGCTGCTGTCACTGAGCTGCTCTACAGACAGACTGAGGACATCTTTTGTTATGTACAACTTGTTTGGGCCGGAAGAACAAATAAGAATAACAGGACATTTAAAAACTCTTGTCTCTTGTATTTTGAGACACACACATGATCACTTAGGTCACCATCCGTACTGGACTCTTTATTCTTGTTAATGTTAATATATTTATTACATTTATTCCCTCTATTAAAGTACTGTTTATTTTATTGTGCTTTTACTGCTATTGGCTGCTAAATTTCCTTCTGGATAAATAAAGTACTCTCTCTCTCTCTCTTTCTCTCTCTCTCTATATATATCTTTATTATTGTGGCTTGAAATAGTAAGGTTGAACTTGATAAAATGAATGAACGTCAGAATTAAAGTCAGATTAAAAACAGTTATTTAATCACGCCAGACACTTGATTTTTGTAAAAAAAAAAAAAAAAAAAAAGCATTGTAATTACTGTAATATTTTGC
Source organism: Corydoras maculifer (assembly GCA_019802435.1). Lineage (NCBI taxonomy): Eukaryota > Metazoa > Chordata > Actinopteri > Siluriformes > Callichthyidae > Corydoras > Corydoras maculifer. Next base: position 1,345,364 of record JAFMOD010000114.1, read on the forward strand.
TGCCATCGTGTGGCTGCAAATTGTAAGTGAAAAATATTTAAATAATAAAAGTATTAATATTCAAATTTTATATTAATATATGTGGTATATAGTTTTATACTCAATGGACTTTAAAATAGTGAATTACAAGTTAATACTTTATATTAAAATTTAGAATTATTTAAATTTTATTAGAATTACAATAAACTTATTTCCATCCAGGGGAAAACATTTAGGTCGGTCGGCGGATATAACCAGACGGGTGCCAATCCATCACTGGGCACACACACACAATCACATACACTATACGGAGGCAATTTAGAATGGGGACAATCGACGAACCCACAGAGAAAACCCATGCAGACACGGGAAGAACACAGAAATCACCATGATCGGGGTTCGAACCTGAATCCCTAGTGCCACTGTGCTGTACTCTTTTATATTGTTAAAATCTTGATGATAATCCCTTTAGAAATATTTTTTCTAGGTATTTCATTGTCCCTGATGAGATAGCTTATTTACACATTCAGATGGAGTTGTAGGTTTATCATGTTAACCTTAAAGGTAAATGAACAACTTAATTAAAATAATAAAATATGTAAATAGCTGATTACAAACTATCATATATTATATGTGTATGCCAAATTTTGAAAATGAAAAGCCATCAAAAGAACATTGTGTATCAAAACTGATTTGACCCTGACATTGATTAAACAGTAAATAACCATTAAATTGCCACCTTGGTTACTGAAGGTTAAGTTTAGAAAAAGTTTCCTCTTTTGTCGGGCTCAGACTCTGCTCTCTGTGTCTATGAGATAAGTTCTATTTTGACTGTCATTACTTCATCTTGAAGCATATCATCTTTATTTAGAACCTAAAGGCTTGGGACTGCATCAGACATATGCATGTGTGTGTCTGAGTGTGTGTGCCTTCTTTCCCCAGTTGTTATTTTTGAACTAGTCTTTAGTTACAAACTGAGGCTAGATAAAGGGTGTCTAAAGAACTTACTAAAGATATGGCCCAACATTAAATCATTTAAAACCCAGCGCAGGACAGAAATGGAGAGAGGCACACATCCTGGTAGGCAGATAGAGATAATATCAGATGAAATCACTAATGGAGTCCAGCAGTCTGCTTTCTCCTGCCCTGCGTTTAGCAGTTCTGCAGTTCATGGCCTCCTTTTGTGGAGCTCTGGGTGCCGTGTTTCTTTTGCTTTCTCTTGGCACTGATTATTGGCTTCTAGCCTCAGAGACTTGTGACTTGGGGGACAAGAATATAGACATGGTAAGTAAACTTATAACAAACATGAGAGAAAGACATGCTCACTTCCAGCACTTCACTCAGCAGTAATAAAACAGATCTAAAAAAAAAATAGGACAAATTGTGTACAATTTAAAGGCATCTCGTGTTGAGGTTGCAAATTGTAACCGTTTTCCCAGAAAGCAAAATAACATTATCACACAATCACGTGTTATCTTAAAGAATTAAATGTAACAATAAAACAGAGATTTAGTTTTTGATTGCATGTTCTGCACGTTTAAAGGATATGAAACGCCATTGCATCATTATCACCGCTAGATGTCACTGTAGACTTAAAGCAATGTGAAAGCTTAAGTGAAAGATCCATGTCATATTAGTATCTCATCTTATCTCATCTCATCTCATCACCTTCTGTTAACTGCTTATTGCTAATTCTACATGCCCATCCATGGGAGACCACCCTCTACCTAATCTACTGCTGGGCACTCAGACAGACACACACACACACACAATACTGTATAGGGACAATTTATATAGGGGCAGGTTAGAGCAGCCAATTCACCTTGAATCCATGTTTTTGGAATGTGAAGGGAAACCGAAAACGTGGACTCAGCGAGAACATGGAAACCATCCAGATCAGGATTTAAACCTGGATCCCCAGCGTTGAGAGGCAGACAGGCATCACTACACCACCATGCCATCCCCACATTAGTTTACACAATTTTACACATTTTCAACCAAAGTAAACCTTAAGTCATCGTTTTCAGGTCAGAGATTAAGACTAAAACTGTTTTAAACAACCATCAAAATACAACTTAAAATGAAACAGATGTGAAAACACCTTTAACCAGAAAAAAGTAGAAAAATACAATTGCATTTAAAAAAATGTACATTGCAATTACAGCTTCATACATTTTCTTTTCAGTACAGTAAGGATGGAACAGCTGCCTCTAAACATATGCCCATGTCCTACCATGAAGGTATTTTCTGGAGATGTTTCTATAGGACAGAACTGAACCGTGAGGCCGACGACATGCTGCAGTTTTGGATCAGTAGGTTAACACGCGTGACAAGTTTCTGAAAATCATTGTTTCTTTATAACAATTAAATAATTAACAAAATTTAAGGGCTGCATAGTGGATAAGTGGTTAGCACATCTATCTCAGGGTTTGGAATCCAGGTCCATCCTAATCTGGGTGGAAATTCCATGTTCTCCCTGTGTTCCACCCACAGTCCAAATACATGGATCCAAGGTGAATTGGCTGCTCTAAACTGCCCCTATTTAAATATAGGTTCCCTATACAGTATAATGTGCGTGTCTGTGTGAGTGAGTGTGTGCTGAGCAATAAAATGATAAAAGGGATAAAAGGGATGATAAAAGAGATTCACAATTTAATAATATTTATAATTTTATTGCTAGTAAATTCATTTAATGTGTTGCAATAATAACCTTCTCAATGTAACTGCATTAAAAAAATTAATTTAGTGTTATTAGTATTATTGCTTATCTTTAAAAAGACTAGTTCAATGACATCATCATTTATTTAACATGGAGGCCTATAGAAAGTAATGTGCTTAATTTCCAAGCTGCATTTAGCTGATTTATTGATTTATTGGTTTATTGTATAGATGTATTTGAAGTTGTAATTTTGTTGCTTATGCTAATGCTGTTTGCTTTTTTCACAGCCAATCAGCCAGTGCAGAAGATCTGCACACCCGCCTACATGACTCTTGTCCCCCTGCCACAGAATTTATCCACTGACTTAAGTACAGGTTGTATTCCTATTCCTAATATTATTTTATTATTATCATTATTATTATTAATATTATTATTATTATTATTATTATTATTATTATTATTATTATTATTATTATTATTATTTAAAGGCTTTAAACAAACATTCCATAAGTAAGGTTACTCCTTGCAGTAGTTTGGGTTGTTTTTGGTATAAAGAATGTTTATGAATATAATATAAAAATTTTAAAAGCATTGAATACCAAAAATCTCTGAAATTAGGTTGTACTAAACTCCACTAAACTCCTCTGTTCCCAGTACACAGGGCTTTCTGGTGCATTATGTCCATACTGGGACTCACCATGGTTCTGACTGGTGCGGTCGTTTCCATATGTGGCATTCTGACAGCCAGCCATCGTCTTTATGAAGCTGGCGGAGCTTTTTTTATAACCGGTGGTAACTATTAATTCATTCATTTATTCTTTCATTATCTTCCGCTTAATCCTCTACTAGGATCACTAGGTTCCCCATGTCCACATTTCATGTGCTGGGCAGATACCCTCAGAACAGAGCACACGCACACACAGACTATATGCGGCAATTTAGAGCATTCAATTTACCTTAAATCCATGTTTTTGGGTTGGAAAGCGGAAACCCACGTGGACACAGGGAGAACATGGAAACATGCCAATAATTAAGCCACATTGCCGCCTGGTAACTATTCACATTATTAATAAATAAATATTAATAACGATTAAAAACAATACTAAAAACAAATATTAATAAATATATAAATAACTCTTTGCATTATACATAATTTTTTTTCTGATAACTAGCAACCGCTTCAGGGTGTAATTCTGTATTTGGCCAGTTAGTGTCCTACATGCACTGCTACCCTCTTGCCCCATGTATGCAGTGTCCCAGCGCCGAAACTCATGAACTGTGCGCTTTTAAAAGCTCAGCACATGGACTTGGGATGAATTGGGAATTCATTTCAGATGCAGCCACAGATGGAACAGATCTCAGATGCATCTGAGCCCGATTATCATGGCACACCAAGAAACAAGGATCTGTGGATGAACATTCAGGGCAGAACATTATTAGGATGTAGTTATTAGGATGTATAAGGCAGGTTTACTTTACCATATCATCTGCCTTATTTCCATTTAGGGCTCCTGCTTTCAGCAGTGGTAACAACATTTGCCCTGTGGGTTCAGGACTCAACATCTTTGGAGCGTTACGTCATCCAGCGCAGGTCCTCTGTCTGTCCAGACCTGCGCCTTAATTTGTACTATGGTCCCTCCTTCATGCTCGCACCACCAGCCTCAGTCTTTAACCTCCTCTGTGGACTTTTTCTTCTTCTTCTCAAGACAACCTTCAAAAAAGAGTCAGAAAACACAGTAAATACTGCCCTCTCCACTCAGGAGGAACATGATGCATGCATGTTATAACACCTATATGCTTGATTGAAGACTTTTAAGATAAAGTGGTTTGACAGTTGTGTATATTTTTTTTAAAAAAACACTAAAGGAATTTAAAATTATTTTGTGTCTACATTTTAATAGAAAACCACTAGAGAGCAGTATTGCTTAACATTTTAAGTATTTTAGTCCTGTAAGTACAAAAAAAATCTCAGCAACACAATAAATGTTTTACTTTTGTTCAAAATGTATTTGAGAGCCTGAAGTTTTGGGAGACAGGTTCGAAAACTGTATTCAAAACTCATCTCATCACATTATCTTTCACTTAATCCTCTACTGGGGTCCTGGGGGTGGGGGTACCCCATGCCCAGCTACAGAAGAATGTTTCAGATGCTTGGCAGATACACCCGCACTCACAGGGCACACACTCACTCACAGAGACACACAGGAGCAATTTAGATAGGAGTGATTTGTAGCAGTCAATTCACCTTTAATTAATGTATTTGGACTGTAGGCGGAAACCAGAGGAAACCAGGGAGAAAATGGAAACACACAGATTTGACTCCAGGTTTGAATCCTAACGTGATAACCACTACGCCACCGTGCTGTCCTTGTTCTGACATTGTCCACCATAGAGCAGAGCCAGTATTATTAGGGTGGTGGATGAAGATATGAGTGGATCAGACACCTGTATGTTCTGATTGGTGTACTGTTGTCTGTCCAGCAGCACTGCTATGTCTGATCCACTAATACCAGCACAACACGCACTAACACACAACCACATCAAGATTATTCACCACCCTAATACCTCCTCGGTAAGGTTCCCGATCATCAGAGGACATACGAAAGCAGATAGGTAAAGTATGTAGGGAAACAGATGAAATACAGAATGTAATTGTAAAACTACAAAGTCCATCTTTATGCTCAGTGAAACAAAAAAAAAAAAACAGAAATGAGGAGGTGTACCTAAAAAAATGACCAGATGGTGTACATCACTTCAGCCAAGTGATGGAGATGCATATCCCTTACTCAGAACAATATACATTTAATGTAATTAACTCTTGTACATAAACTAGTCAACTGAGAAACAGACAATCGGTTATTAATCACCTCTAACAGAAGACTCTGCTCATGTCTGCAATTTTCTGATCCCAGCCATCAAGGTGCCTTGATCCAGCCAGGTGCACAGCTGAACCTGTCGCATCCTTTTAAACCAGTTTTAACATCTGTGTCAGGCCCGGCCTCGTCAACGCACCTGAACGAATCGACGTCTTAAGAAAGATTTTTTTAAATGAACACAGAGATTTCATAACCCTCAGATTCAATTTTCCCTGTCTTTCGGGGCAGCAGACTCTGTTGGCAGATTCATTACTGGTTCCTGCCTCCTCCCCCCTGATGCCACCCACTTTCTCACTTGCTTTCTCCCGACCACCGGAGTGTCACACTCACCGTTCGCGCTTTTGTTACTCACTCTCATCACTGAGGCCTTTGTCCCGTAGTGATAGAACTGTCCAGAACAATTACTCGAGAAGACTTAACAACAGTAGTTTAATCTCCTCACAGGTTTCTCTGTTTGAGGCACCAATAAAAGAGCAGAGAGAGTCCACGTTGAGAGTACACGAGGAACCAAACCGTTTTCTCCTACAAAACTTGTGAAAAAAGCTTTTTTTTTTTAATTTGCAATCAAGCACCTTATAACAAAAAAATACCACAGTATATTCTGATATTGAATCATAATAGTTTGGAGGGAGGTGGCATGGTAGCTTAGTGGTTAGCATGTCAGCCTCTCAGCTAGAATTCCAATCTGGGAGCAGTGTCCATGTTCAGTGTCGGGTTCTTCGATTTCCTCCTATAGTCCAAAAACAAGGATTCAACATAATTTGAATGAAAGGTTCTGATTTGCTAAATCTAAGTTTTATTTGTGTGTGTGTGTGTGAGAGAGGGGGGGGGGTGCATGTGTGTGTGCGGGTGTGTAAATGAGTGTGTACTCCAGTTTCCTCCCACAGTCCAAAAACACAGATTCATTGTGAACTGGCATTTCTTAAAAATTGTCCCTCTATAGTCTGTGTGTCTGTGGAAGTGAGTGCGTGCCCAGCGATAGATTGGTGTCCTGTTCTGGGTGTTCTCTGCTCAGTGCTCAAAAAGTGCTTCCTGGATGGGCATGATGAACACCACTCCCTTGTACCCAGTATTAGATTAAGTGGAAGTTAAGGAATGGATAAATTTTTAAGTGAATATATAACATAAGGTTTACATATAAGGGCTATGTGTGATAAAATATTGTGTACCTCCTATACACCCCCTCAGTATATATACTGTGGATACTGATCGATCATGGATACTGATAAAGAGCGTTTAACAGATATTTGACAGTAGATTTTGAATTCAGTGAAATAAATGGCTGAGATTTTCTGTCAAAAAGCAGATAGCAACACGACCGAAAGTCTGTGCACCCATTTATAAGGAATTAGACAATCCTTAATATGCATGCATGTGTCGTGCACATAGACACCTCCGAACGTGTATGGAAGACTGAACAATGCTTCCATGAATGAATAGGTTTTTAATGAACAACAATTCTTTTTGCATTGTTTTTGTTCATCACACGTCAGTATGATCTGTGATGTGGATCATACCAGGGTTGCATGGATGGTCTTGTGCACCAGGAGAGGACTTAATGTGAATATGAAATTTGGGGGAGGGCGGGAATGAAGCATAGAGGAGATCTGATGCACCGTTGAGAGCTTGGTTGAAAAGCCTGTTAATGACACAGTGTTATACTAATTGTTGTTTTATAATGATTTCATGAGCTTTATTAACATTTATCTACAGTTGTGATTGATTTAAAGGATTTAAACTAGTTTGTCAATCAAAAGTCACAATTCAGAGGGTATTTTTTTAAGTAGTCAGTGGAAGGGGCAGGTAGAAACCCATTTGGATGTTCACAACAAAGGTCACTATAAGCCTTTAGCTTCACATTCACTGTGGCATCATTTTCACAAGCTGCAATGTCACATTTATTTCTGCTCAGGGTTGTATTCATTTTTTGCTCCGAGATCTTGTACTTGTTACTCCACTCCTCTTTTTCTCCATTGGATTCCTGTAGATGTTTGCATTCAACACAAGGCGCTGACTCTGGTCTAGGGTTGCGAGGCATGCTTATCCAGGGGATAAGGTTTCAGGCTCTGGACAGCTACACCCAAGAAAGGGCTAATCTATTGCTGGGCATACAGATAAACATACATACACAAACACATACTATATGCGGCAATTAAGAGTATGCGGTTTACCTTAAATCCATGTTTTTGGACTGTGAGAGGAAACCAGAGAGCCTGGAGAAAATTCACACATGGACATGGGTTACACAATCAAGCTATTTAGTGCATACTGAATTTATATAGGAGGATGTTTCTTGGTAAATAGGAAGTCATGCAGAATTCATCTACAGTATAGTAATAATATAATCCCTTTAAAATGTGAATGATGTGACCAGGTTATAAAAGGTTAAAGGTTATAAAAATGTATATTTTTTCACTGTACAGTCTGATTTTTAACAAATGAATATAAATATGAATTTTGAAAAAAAGGGGGTTATCTGTTTTGAAATATACTCCTTTGTTCCTGAATTCTACTATCTTGCCTCTCATTTGATGTGATAGCCTGCAGCTCCCACACTGCCAGCTCACAACTCATTTGGATGGCACCGTTGGTCCTGAGGAGCCACCCAGGGGGTGCAATTATCGTACGCCCATGCTCAGCCAAGCAGGGGAAATTACACTTTCTGGAATCGGGACCTCTCAACCTGGGGACCGATGTTCGGACCAGTGTCCCCTCCACAATTACTCCCCCACTGCCTTTCTGAAGTGTTCTTGCTGTTTATGAGTGGGTTCTCTGGAGGTCATATTGAGAGACACTGTCATGTCTGGACTTCAGCTCCTCAGGCCGTCCCCAGAGTGGCGCCTCTGAACTGCTTCTAATACAAACAGCGTGTCTAAATAAAAAAAAGTATGTTTTTAAGTACCTGGATTTTAACTTGATGTGTGGAGACTTTTTAATGCTTGGGACTGAGCTGTTTTTCATATACGGATACTGACATAACTGCATTACAAATACAGAATTAGTCCTCCACATTTACACCATCCATGCAGTAAAAACACACATAAACAAACTGGTGAAGTGAACACACATAGCCGGAATGGTGGGCAGCCTTGTATACAGCACCAGAGGAGCAACTGGGATTAGGTGCCTTGCCCAAGAGCACTTTAGTCGTAGTACTTAATGGGACCAGGAATTGAAATGATCCTTAACCACAAGCCTATGAGTGCCCCAGTATCATTAATTTAAATGTACCTTCATCTGCCTGTCTTTGTAATGTTGGGAAACCCCCCCAAAAAAACCCCATCCAGACACAGGGAGGACATGCTAACGCCAAAAAAAAAGGAATGGATCTTTATTCACCCCAAACAAGAATCGAACCCTCACTTTGCTGTGAAGCAGCAGCACACTTTGTCATCTCTATCTGTTTTTCTATGTGTCTATATAAATATATATATATATATATATATATATATATATATATATATATATATATATATATATATATATATATATATATATTTACTTATGTATATATTTACTTACATCCCATATTTGTGTTGTAATCCAAACAAATTAAATATATATGATACATAGATGATGCATATGGGAGGATAAGACTGTTATACATGGGCTGGAAATGTAAGGCGGGAACTAAAGGAATTAAATTGTATTTTTTATAACAATTCTATTGGTTTGTAGATTTTAAAGGCTGCCATTTAATCCCCCTCAAAATCAGATCAATCAGTGAGTAACAAAAAAATACTAGAAAATCCCACATTTTCTGTTTCGCAACAAAGCAGGCCGTGTCAGAATGCTGTTACTGTGCATTAATTAAAGCCAAAAATCATAATAAATAAATAAAATCTTTTTTTTGTTTTTCAGATATTCTTGGCCTGCCTTTTAATCTGCTGAGAGCCTGTATGTGATTCCACCCCCCACCTCATTTTATTAAAATTTGTGTCAGGACTAATTTCGAGGTAAATGAATACAGACCTCAGTTTGCCGTGGCATCTCATGGCAGGCCTCTTAAAGGAGATAACAGGCTTTTGTCAAAGAATTAACACTGTTGAAGGGATGAAATTAGTTAAAAGGACGTGGATCCGACAGCTTTGCGACCTACGCTGCCAAAAGTCGCAAATCTATTTCCGACCTTCTGCATCAAGTATCAAACCAGAGCCGCTGCCGCATACTGAGTCATTGGCTGCTTTCTTTTATTATCTCTCATTAAGCGTGGAAAAAAAGGGAGATTATGTGGGCCTTCAGGGGCATTTTATGAATTCTGAAAAAGTCTTAAGCCATGTCATGGACTTTGCAGGATCACACCAGCGTGAACCGACATGCGTTCAATGCTTCTTGTGCTATAAAATGCATGTTTAAGCCCCAAATTTGATTACTCCTCTGTACTGCTTTTTAATTAACAGCAGGGGTATTGACTCTGTATAGAAGGCGAAATCCGGTAAATGCAAGTGAGTGTGTGCACTCAGTGACAGAGCAGCAAGACATTACGTACCAATGTAGAGAGGATCTGCTGTGGAAGCTCATATCTACCAGAGAAAAAAAGAAAAGTAAGTCAGATATCAGACTTTTAATTCAAGGATTGACCTTCATTGATCTTGACCTTCAATCATTCATTATCTTCCTCATCATCCTATATTAGGGTCGTGGGCGGGCTTTCCCATGCCCATCCAGGAAGGAATGTATCACAGTCAATCTCACCGGTCCAGCATGCCCTGTAATCATTGTCTGGCCATTAATTTTATTACGTTACATTCCATTATTATTATTTTTTTCATAAGAAGGTTTCTACCTTGCTTCTGTTTTCTATGTTCATATGTTCATAACTTAAGCATAAGTTCATAAGCATAATAAATTAATTGATTTAATGAATAAATATGTACTTTAATTAGCAGATGATGTTTGTATTTACAAATGATTGATTTGATGAATGTCTACTAGTTTGTGTGTGTATTAAAAAAGAGGGGGGGGGTGCAGGATCAGAAAATGATCAGGTTTGATAATTCTAGAACGTAGCTGGGTTTTTTCATAACTACTGACATAACCACTGTTCTCATTTGTAGGTTGCTAAATGACTAAGTGTAAATGTAAATGTGTGTTTGTATGTGTGTGTGCATGTGTGTGTGTGGGGGGGGGGTCTTAGAAAGTCTCAGCTAAACCACTCTTTTAGTCTGGACTTCATCATTAACGTAAACCATTCTGAATAATTCTGAACTTCAACTATACAGTTGGTCCAGCTTAAGATGGAAATGATGAGCTGATCAACAGGATGATGGGGTCTTCTGATTTAATGCTTCCCCTTTATCTCATAGTCAGTGTCCCTTCCAGCCCCACACTGCTATTTCACACATGGACACCACCAGTGTGAAATGAAAGTGTGTCACTATCAACAGATCATTACATGCAGCGTGGTGTTCCTCTCTTTGCATTTAGTCCGAATGGCTTTATAGCCAAGTCATAAGGCCACATGAGCCGCTAACAGCCGAGACCACTGCACAATTATGCGGCGTGAACTCGTCTCAGCATCCAGCATTAGCATGTAGAGATGCCCTGGCTATGAACGCTCACTCAGACATGGAAAGTTATGTGACGGCAATCTCGTAGTGAAAAGAGCAACACAGGTTTAAGAGCATGTTGTGAAATGAAAAGACAGGTAGGAAAATTGAAGCAGTGAAAAGAGAAAGATACTGAGATGGAAAAATGGAAGAAAGGGAAAACTGCAAGGAGAAGAGGCTTTAGAATGAGAATGTGAATGACAAAAGAATACAATAATAAAAGTAAAAGGGATGTTTTTTTTTAAAAAGCAGATTTAAAAAGAGGAAAAAGAATCAAGAAAAAAGAAAAGAGGAGAGCGAGGGGGCGAAATGAGACCAAATTTTCTTTGGCAATCTCGTCTCTCCTGCTGCAGGTGTGAGGCTATTTCACTAAAGCAGGCCAGACGCGAATGTCATTAGTTCCTAAGCCCCAGGTGAATTTGCCACTGTTCCACATGATTAACCCAGATAATTGTGTGTTGATAGCGAGCATGGTCGATGGAATACAATTTTCAGGCAGAGATTCCTAAACAAACAGCTCAGCAGAGGGCTACGGGGACTGTGTGCGTGTGTGCAAGCGGTTAGCAGTGTAAGGTCGGGGACTTGTGATGCTACCAGCATCTCGTTGCTGTGTTTCTCATGGTGATGTGTACTTTGAAGTTCAGGAGAAGGAGTGGCTACCAAAAAAGGAAGCTTCCATTGGACCAAACAAGCTCAGATTCCACACTTTTTAACATTTTACTTAAATTTAATACATGAGCATTATTACATTAATACATACAGCTTCACATTTACTAGGTTTTTATTTTTAATAAAAAAAGTGCAATATTGTTTATCACTTATATGCGTGGAGGTGAATCATGTTTATTATTGGAGCTGTTTTGGGATGTTTGGTTGTGTTGCTATAATGTCATCAATTATTAAGTAATATAAATTATCTGATGGCATGTGCACATCTTAAGATCAAGTTCAAGTATGTTAAATTACAATATTATGATGTCACAAAGCAGCTTTACAGTGCTCTGAGCTTGAATAGCAAGGCGAAGCAACAGTGGCAAGAAGAAACTGTTAAATTGTTTGTTAAGGAAGAACCCTTGGGAGGACCAAGGCTCAGTGGGGGATTCATCCTCTTGAGCGGCCATGCAGAACACCCTTACATACTGTGCATAGTGCTAGATGACACCTTGGGTGATACCTACAAACAGAAACATCAGGTGGCGCTACTTTTACTACTCCGCAGATGCAGTGGTGTTTAGCACAGAGAGTGTACACACCCTAAAGCAAATGAATAAAGAAACAAAGAGAAAATGAATTCTTTTTGGACCTTATTTAGCAGCTGTGTTGAATTAAGACATAGGGAGGGGGATTTAGGGCTACGGCCCACCCTAGGTACTCATCTAATGGAGCACCACCTGCAGAGACTGCTACCTTGCCACTCCTGTAATTGAGCAAGCACACATTAGAAACACCCCACCCCACCCCGAGGCCAATATTCTGTCCAGCACGTTGCGGCTTACTTCATCTACATGAGTTGAACAACGCGGTGCCGCCTATGACCACCCAGGATCATGAGGACGCAATGTACTTAAATTGTTCCATAAATGCATGACTACCAGATCAAAACAGCTGACAAGGAGAGTGTTATACATGTCATCCAGGGGAGAACATTTCAGATGCTGAGCAGTTAAACCAAGGAAATCCATCACTGGTCACACTTAGTCAGAAATACACACACACACACACATACACACCCAAACACACACACACACACACGCACACTATCCATCCATCCATCCATTATCTTTTGCCTAATCCTATATTAGGGTTGTGGGGGGGGGTTCCCCATGCCCATTCAGGGGAGAACATTTCGGGCGCTGGGCAGATACACCCAGGACAGGGTGCCAATCCATTGCTGACACACACACTATAAAGGAAAAATTTAGAGCAGCCAATTCACCTTGAATTCATGATTTTGGACTGTGGAAGGAAATCAGAAAACCTGGAGAAAACCCACACTTGTCTCCCAAGGAGAACATACAAACTCTACTCAGATTAAGATTGGAACCTGGATCCCCAGCGCTGAAAGGCAAAGGTGCTAACCACCACCTCACCATGCCACCCATAGGAATAAATGATAGCAGTAAATTAGGCTTTTTACTTTAATGACCGGAGTGACTGAAAAACTTTATAGACTTTCCGTCAAAGTCTCATTTCAAACGTGAAATATTTCCCTTCCTCGTGATAATGTATGTACCTTGAAAGTGATCCAGCACATTGGTTTTGCCATGCACATTTGTTTACCACCATTACCCCTGACACAGACAATTATACACTTTAAAGGAATTAAATAAATAAAACCCTTTTCCCCGTGTCGGCATTATTACTGAAATGAAGAAGGAAATGCAAAATGGAACCGAATTCGTAATGAGAAGTCATTAATAACACTCTCGCCAAATACATATTCATAGTCAAATCAGGGAAAAATGACTCTTGCATCATTTCACTCAGTTGACACGTGAATGACAGTGTCTGGCTCAAAACTAAACATGCCTTTAGCATCTAATGTGCGCATATCATTTTAATATGATCGTTTTTAGATTTTTTTGAGAACAGATGTCTGTCTCTGAGAAAAGCACTACAAGGGCAACTGCAGAAGCTGACATCGCTGTTCATCCTTTCAGTCCACTCCATCTCACATGGTGTTAGGTTCACGTTTTGGATGCTGCTGGGATTTAAGGAGGTGATGCTGATGTCTTTAATCCAAACATCCTGTTTCTCATTTCATAGATGCAGCGTGAAATGATGCATGTTTTCACAGCACTGGCTTTGCATAAGAAACCGTTATGCAAGTGAAAGGAAATCTTTGGTAATTTTGTACCAGGAGTCCTAATCATCCTCATCATCCTCATCCTTTTGAGTCCAAGTTTTTAAAATAAGGGTGCAGTGATGCACCGATAATAAAAATCTTTGGCCGAAGTCAAAACTAAAACTAAAAAAAAACATCTAGCCGAATAAAATATTGATTTAAGGTAAATTCACAGCTTTAAATATCCCCTAAATAGTGTGAGTGTGTATGTGTGTGTCTGGTTGTGAGTAAGTCAGTGTGTGCCCACCGATAGATTGGAACTCTGTGCTGGGTCTATCTGCCCAGCACCCGAAACATTATTATCTTGATGGGTATAGGGATCCCCATGTGACCCTAGCAGAGGGTTATGTGGAAGAAAATGGATAAATAAATAATTTATTTAATTATTATTCCTTTATTATCTTCCACTTAATCCTCTACTAGTGTGGGGGAGGGAGGGGTCCCATCCAGGAGAGAACATTTTATGGGCTGAGCTGTACAGGACACCAATTCATCCATGTTTTTGGACTGTGAAAGGAAACTGGAGAACCTGGAGGAAACCCATGCAGAAACTCGGAGAACATTGAAACTCCACCCAGATTGGAATTTGAACCAGAATCCCCAGTACTAATAGGCGAACCACTAAGCCACCGTGCCCCCTATTTGCTAACAGATTTCAAGGATGATTTTCAGCCGGAGTGACAAGCATTTTGGAAAAGACACTACATTCAGAGCACTGTGTCACTATGAAGCTAATGCACAGATTAGCAGTTAGCCAAGTGCTAGTAAGTATTTGGGGTATCATCAAGCACTTGCTGGGTTATGAGTGTAGAGCTGCTCAGCGGCTGAGGTGCTCTTTTGGGCTCAGCGCGACAGATGAAGGCTCATTAGGTGGTGTGGCGAGAAGAGGTGACGAGAGGAAGCAATCGGGGTAAGTGGGGAGCAGGGAAGCCTAATTGGGGTGTGTGATTACACTGGCTGCCGTTAGCAAGAATTAGGCAACAACAGACAAACCCAGCAGTGCGGCTCATCACCTCAGAGAAGAGAGAGCGGGTGGTGACTTAAGATTCACATAAAGTGTGTTCTAATTACAGTGCACACCTTCATTACAGTAATGTGGAACAGTGTAAGACAAGCTCCCACCAAGCCTCTGTACACTAGAGCACTGAAGTAGTGCGTCATTCTGTAGTCCTTAATGAATGAGGATTGGTAAAAAAAATAACCTGCATCACATTCTGTAGTGTAATACTAAAGTGGGCTGATGCTGGGGACACCATCCATTATCTTCCGCTTTATCCTCTATTAGGGTCGCGGGCGGGTTCCCCATGCCCATCCAGGGGAGAATGCCTCGGGCGCTGGGCAGATACACCCAGGACAGGGCACCAATCTATCACTGGGAACACACTCACTCACGCAGACACACTCTATATGGGGCAATTTGGAGAATTCAATTGACTTGATCCATGTTTTTGGACTGGAGAAAACCGGAGAACTTGAAGGAAAACCACGCTGACACGGGGAGGACATGGAAACTCCACCCAGATTGGGATTCGAACCGGGAATCCCCAGCGCTGAGAGGCGAACGTGCAACCACTAAGGTAGACGCAACCAGTAAACACAATTATATATATATACATATATATATTAATTCATTATTTTCCGTGTAATCCTCTATAGGGTCAGGGTGGGGTTCCTCATGCTCAAGGAGGGGAGAACGTTTCGGGCGCTGGGCAGATACACACTCACACACACACACACACACACACACACACACACACACACACACAAGCACAATCACTAGAAAGCAATGGAGCAATTTAAATCATTTAATTTAACTAAAATCCATGTTTTTCGACTGTAGTAGCGAACACGGGGAGAACATGGAAACTCCACTCAGATTGGGATTCGAACCTGGATCCCCAGGGCTGAGAGACGAACATGCCACCACTAAGCCACTGTGCCGACATTATATTTTATTATATTAGTAAAATGTAAACATTATTTAAGTAGCATACCAACTGTCCATGTGTTTAGTCACCCCTATGGATTTTTAAGATACGACCCCGTTTCCGTATACCGCCTTTCAAACACTTTGCATTTTTGTGGTTGTATTTTTGAACCATGCCGGTCATTACAGCATGGTGGGGGGAGCAGCGCACACAGGGTTGTAACTCTGCTGCCAGCAGAACACCCTAAATCACACTGTTTCCCACTAAATGCGGTGTGCAGTAAGATGCTTAATCTGAAAATCTGAAAGCCACACTCAGTCCTTGCTGGTGTTCGCTTAAAAAAGAAAATTTTATGAAAGTACAGCAGCACTGCTGCACTAAAACCCCCTCACCGCATCAGTGTCACTACAGAACTGACAATAAACAATCCCCCACCCAAATGATACCTGTTCTGTGATGGTCTTTACCAATAGAGTACAGAGAACCAAAAGGGGACTAACACAAAAAAGCAATTCCCAGCGCTGAAAGGCCGACGTGCTTACCACTTCACCAACGTGCCGCCCTTGCTGTATTTGCTTCCATCCATACTGTTTAAAGGTCAAACCCAGCTACTGTGTAGATCCCAGATCATCTGTTGTACCACTATTCAGATACCTGTCTTCTTTCTATATATTTTTAATAATTTACACCAAGAATAAATGTCATATATTCTAATGTCAGCACTAAACTCCACAAAGTACAAATACTCAAAAGCAAATATCAAAATGTACAATTTGTAATAATGCATGCGTATTGTATTATTTTTGCTTGATGGATTATTACTAACATGTGTACTGTAACAAAAAAACATAATTAAATCAACATTAAACAAAATGATGAGTGAAGCAGATTTTGTTACACTAACACACATCCTACTGAAATTTTATTCCTCATGGGCTCATTCTATCAAAGCAGACAAAGGTGCAGACATCAAAGATATGATGCGTTGAATCAAACAATATCCTCATAATACCCCTTTTTGAACCAGCTCTTCTAGAGCCGGGCAGCAAAAGGGCTTAATTACGGCATGCATCTCTGGCCAGCGGAGCTTTGTCCTCTCCCGCTCTCTGAAACCCTTGTTGTGAGCCGATGATATTCTTGGCCTAAACAAAACTGGCAGCTTGATGGCAGGTGACTCAGAGATGAGAGCAAACACAGGGCAAATTATCCTCCTGAGCTGAAACCGAGTGGAGGAACATAAAGATATTTAAAAAGATTCACGTGGGTTTCCTCCTGGTTCTCCGGTTTCCTCCCACAGTCCAAAAAAATGGATAAAAGTAAATTTAATGCTCTAGACACAGTGTGTTTGTGTGTGTGTCTGTGTGAGTATGTGTGTGCCCAACGATGGATTGGTGCCCTGTACTGGGTGTATCTGCCAGTGCCTGAAGCGTTCTCCCCACGACCCTAATAGAGGATTAGGAGAAAAATAATGGATGGATGGTATTGCAGCAATTATTTTGCTTCATTGTCACTGCTTTATTCGACCTTTCTTGATTTTAGCTTTGTAGAAATTTGTCTTCTATTCTTAATTGTTGTACCATCTCATTTTATTACTGTGCCCGCTAATCCTTTATTAGTATTGTGGCACATGCCCATCCAGGGGAGAACGTCTTGGGCGTTTGGTAGGTACACTCAGGACAGGGTGTCAATTAATGGCTGGGCACACACTCACTCACACAGACACCCACAATCTCACTTTACAGGGGCAATTTAGAGCAATCAATTCAATCACATCAAATCAATTCATGGAAATATGTGTCTAAATATTTTTCTCTTTATGTCTATGTCCATTCTACTTTCATAGGATTCAGTGATGCCATCAAAACTAATGAGACTAAGACATTCATATTATATTTTTTGTCTGAAATTTTCAGCAAAGGATGGTTTAAATGTGAGAGTGTAGTGCATTATTAAAAAAAACACTAATACATAAATAAACCATCATCAGTGCTGCACAATTTTTTTTTTTTACTAATTAAGGTTATTTATTCATCTTGTTATTGCCATGAGATCACAACCTCTTTGGGATAAATTAGGTTGATTCAGGTCGGTTATTAAATTAAATCCAGCAGTTCAGCTTCCTAATATATTAATATTTGATCCACTGGATGGCGCTAAGACATAATAGTAAAAGTCTTTCGGGAGTCACAGTGTGTGTTGGTCAGCTGTTAATATATAGTGAGAGTAAACTATACAATTACTAATAATTTAGAGTTATCATTAAAAAAAAAGCAGTATTTCATCTGAGTTACAGGTCATATTTACATTTAAAACATTATGTAGTGGTCTGACTATAATGTCACTACAAGAACATCCTGGATTTATTTCCCCAGCTGGCTAAACAATCTTGTTTCTGTGAGTTTGCATGTTCTCCCCATGTCTGTGTGGATTTCTAAAAAAAGGTTTATTGTCCAGTGACGTATTAGACGGAATTTTTTTTATATAAAATCATTTCTAAGCATGAATTTGTTTTTAAACTTTTACCCTAGGGCTGCACTTTGTGTAGTCGGCTTTGTGGTTAGCACGTCCGCCTCTCAGTGCTTGGGATAAAGGTTCGAATCCCAATCTGGGTGGAGTTTCCATGCTCTCCCTGTGTCTGTGTGGATTGTCCCCAGTCTAAAAACATGGATTCAAGGTAAATCAGCTGCTTTAAAGTTCCCTCATATAGTGTGTGTGAATACTAGTGAGTGTGCACAGTGATAGAATGACAACCTGTCCTGGGTGACTCTGCCCATCCCTATTCCCCGTGTCCCTAGTCCCTTGTACAGGATTAAGCAGAGGATAATAAGATAAGATGAGAACTTTTACCTTATAAGAGCTGCTGCTGAGGTCATGAGTCAGGTTTATCTACCCTGTGCTTGCCATGTGCACTGAGGCAGGAAAAAACCTTTCCCAAACTGTTTGTACACATTTAAATGCATGGATATGTCTAAAATTTATATTCATGTTATTTATTTTGTACATTTGTGTTAGTGGGAATGAATAATAAACACAAATTAAAGATTAAGACATATGTCTCAATACATTTGTCCATATAGCAAGTGGTGCTAAGCCTGTGCTATAGCTCCAGCAGGTTATTGTTTCTATATCCTTTATCCCTAGTGTATGTAGACACATGCTGTGCTTTACAAAAGCTACTAACAGACCAACATGCACTTTGAATACATTCTCTTACTATATGCGTCACAATATACTTACTGTTGCCGTCAGTCAAGAATCCAAAAAATAAAAATGGAAAACAGTTTTCAGAAAAGTAAGCAGTTGCTATCTGTAGGCTATTGAACAGCACAATATATACAATCCTGGTTTAATAAAGTATGGTAAGTAATTTTACGCTTAATTAAAATAGCCTTAGAGTAACATCAGATTTGAAAATTATGGTAATGTTTTCAGTCGTTCTCTTTTCAGTGACAAAATGTTCAAAATTAGTAACTGCAAAAATGATAATGAAGAATCAGCAGCAGTGTAAATATCATGATTTCCATCATAGGTTATTGCTGCATGTGAAGGTGCCATGTGGGTCCCAGAAGAGGATGATGTGTGGAATCTTGAGCAGTGAAGGAAGCAGACAGAAGTCAGTGGTCCAGTGCATCAACATGATGGTATGATGGTAATATGTAAAAAAAAACAACAACAATATTTTAGAATTCTATTTCAGTTTTTTTTGTATTGGGACCTGGCAAGACAATAGACAATTATTAATTTATACAGGCGGCACGGTGGCTTAGTGGTTAGCACGTTCGCCTCTCAGCACTAGGGATTCCCGGTTCGAATCCCCATCTGGGTGGAGTTTCCATGTTCTCCCCGTGTCTGCATGGGTTTCCTCCGGGTTCTCCGGTTTCCTCCCACAGTCCAAAAACATGGAACAAGTTAATTGAATTCTCAAAATTGCCCGCTATAGAGTGTGTCTGTGTGAGTGAGTGTGTGCCCAGCGATGGATTGGCGCCCTGTCCTGGGTCTATCTGCCCAGCGCCCGAGATGTTCTCCCCTGGATGGGCATGGGGAACCCCACCGCAACCCTAATAAAGGATAAGCGGGAGATAATGAATGAATGAATTTATACAGATGACTTTTTGCCATTGGCTGCTTTAAATTGCCCTAAATATTCAATGTGTGCGTGCGTGTGTGTGAGTGAGTGAATGTATGCCCAGTGATAAATTGGCACCCTGTCCTGGGTGTACCTGCCTAGTTCCTGAAATATTCTCCCTTGGATGGGCATGGGGAACCCCCTACCTGTGACCCTAGTAGAGGATTAAGCAGAAGATAATGAGATTAGATGAGACCTTTTGCCATGTAAACTGCTATAACACCTTCCTGTGAAGTTCTTTACATCATACTTACACAACCATGACTTCATCTTACTGGACCTGGCTTTGTGCACCCGGGCGTGATTTTACACACCTGTGAATGTACAGTGCCAGTCAAAAGTTTGGACACACCCCTTTTTGCTCCACTTACGTTTATATTTACATTTACCTTTAGTCATTTAGCAGAAACTTTTATCCAAAGCGATTTACAAATGAGATAACAACATGAGTCAGTAGTTACCACCACAGAACATAGATTATTTGGTGTCTGTGCATTATTCCTATCCCAGCAGTTTTACTGAGGTGGAGAAATGAAACTACAGAAGCACTGCTGCACTAAAAAACCCTTACAACATCAGTCACTGCAGAACTGACAATAAACAATCCACCACCCAAATGATACCTGTGAGGGGTACAAACTTTTGAATGGTAGTGTATATCTGTATAGATAGATATTATAGTATTAACACTCAGCAGCATTGTATAGGACCTCTGTTCTTTGTACCATACATTCAAACAATTTTCATGCTCTTCATGTTTATTAAAATAACATTTTAATAATTTTGCTATAGGCAGGAGTGTAATGGTGAAGCACAGCTGTAGTGCATGCAGCCAAATCTTCCACTCTGCTACATCCTAAACATCGGTAAAACAGCAGGCAACGTTCAGTGGTTCCTCAGAAATTAGTGCATTTAATTTTTAATTGTTATTGTAATCCTCTCCACTTGAGGACTGCAAGTGCGCGTTTGATATTGGCACTGAAGAAGGCAGAGGAGGGGGGTCTATTCATTTCAGACCACTTTATAGTGGTGGATACAGAAGGTTTAGTTTAACTGAAATGTAAATGACTGTTCGTGGGAGAGAATGTCTGACAGAAAGATAATCAGTTTAGGATTCCTTACTAACAAGATTAAGTAAACATTTTCTCCCACATTTTTTATTTCAACTAACTAACAATTTTGGAGATACAGTACCAGTCAAAAGTTTGGACACGCCTCCCTTTGCCCCAATATTTATTTCCTCCACTTATCGTATAGATGGATTTTGTAGTTTTATAATTATAAACTGTAGTCCATATGTTTTCTTGTTGTTGTTAGTCCCCTGTTGGTTCTCTGTTCTCTATTGGTCAGGAACATCACAGAAGAGGTATTATTTGGATGGTGGATTTTTTTATTGTCAGTTCTGCAGTGACACTGATGTGCAGCAGTGCTGCTGTACTTTCATTTCTCCACCTCAGTGACACTGCTGGGTTAGGAATAATGCACCAACCGAATAATACCTTCTCTGTGGTGGTACTATTGGGGTCCTGACCATTAGAGAACAGAGTAGGGGGGTGTACACAGTATGTACTGTAGAACATTAACAGATGGGCTACAGTCTCGAATAGCAGAGCTACAAAGTCCAGCTTTAAATTAAGAGGAACTGAAAACATATATGATAATGGAGCGAAAAGAAGGTGTGTCCAAACTTTTAAAATCACTCTATAGTACAAAGATATGATGAACTTTTCTATTTTATTTGTAGTATGTTGTATAAATAAAAGAATACACAGAAATAATACAGAAATACAATGGATGCATTTAAAACTAACAGACATCCTGCAGGTGATTTTCACTTGGATTTGATTTCTTCACGTGTGAGTGAGACATGTTAAAACAGGACCCTTTCTGGTAATGGCATCAGATATCATGGCTGCATTTTCATTTTACCCCAGAACTACATCCGAGAACTTGGCTATCTGTGTTCTTTCCGTGTTGAGTCTCAGGTCAGTGAGCAGCATGCAAATGGACAGGTCAGCCCTTTGGTCTGTAGCTCTCTGTTGCTCTTTCTCTTTCACCCCCCCCACCTCTTTTTTCTAATTTGCTCTCTGACTCTTGTTTGAAAAAAGCCCCAAAGGTGCTATTACTAACCTCAATCAGCCTCTTGTTTGGTCCACAATTAAAGCAAGTTGGAGTTACAAATTTACTGCAAATTAAGCTTGTTGATGTCTTGAAATGAGAGGCTGTGAGCCATGGAGGGGGGCAACAACAATTCGGAGCGGGTCATTTTGGCCCTGGGAGTTCTGATGCCGTGATACTCAGGTCTAGGGAAAGAGGCCACCTCGCCGAGCCTCTCCCGTTGTCCTGAACAAACGTAGCTATTGTTGCCCATGGAACTGATGAGTCTGCAAATGGAATCTTTTAGGAGGAAACAAAGATGGTGGGAGCGGTTTAGTGCAACCAGAGCTCCAGCCAGGTGCCCCTCTTCAACTTCTTAATTGACCTCATTTGTTACTCATACCTCCCCTTTATGGACTCTATCACTGACAATCCTAGGTCAGGCCAACGGCCACTCTGAGCGGTGGGAGTCACCCAGGCGAGCCACCTCTCCGGCTTTTACTGGCTTTAATTTAGCTCCTGAAACAGGACGCTGCCAAATATCCCAATTACCCTGACACTTCATGTCCTTTAGTGGTTGGATTTTGCTTACTCTCCTTCCCCTCACCAGCACAAAGAGAACGATTGTGCCACCCCGGCGGCTCCACCAGGCATAGCTGTTCTTACAGGAAGCTGGAGGGAGAGCATGTAATTACCTCGAGCTTTTAATGGCCCCCAGTAGAGACCGGTAATAGACCCAGAGTTATGTAAACTGTCATTTAGATGCCTGCCTCTGTTCTGTCCTTTGCTGACTTTCGTGTAAGATCCAATTCGCTGTACTGCAGAGACAGCAGTGCGCTTGAGTCGGTGCCTTTAATGTATTGTGCACCAGTGGAATGGAGCATCACATATCATTAACCAGCTGCTACGTCTTGTTGCATAGAAAACGTTGGTGTACTACATAATAGCTTGAGCTCAGGTGCAGACATTCATTTATTCATTATTTTAATCCTTTACTATGGTCGCAGAGGGGGGCATGCCCATCCAGGGGAGAATATTTTGGGTGCTGGGCAGATACACCCAGAACTGGGCACCAATCTATCACTGGGCACACACTCACTCACACACACAAAGATGCACTATATGGGGAAATTGAAAGCATTCAATTTTCCTTGAATCCATGTTTTGGGACTGTGGGAGAAACCTGGAAAACCCAGAGAAAACCATGCAGACACGAGGAGAACATGGAAACGTTACCCAGATTGGGATACAAACTTGGATCCCTAGCGCTGAGAAACAAACTTGCTAAGCCACCATGGCGCCCAGGTGCAGACAAATGATATACTTATTTGTAGAATAAAAAGAAAACTATATATGTATAATGAAATTTTTGAACATACACAAATGTACGAATGTGTGTGTCCGTGTGTGTGTGTGTGTGTGTGTGCTATACAGATCTATTACCACCAAGAAGCGGCCCAAGATCTCACCACCTCTACGTTGTTTGAGCATCAAGACAGTGATTGGTGGAGAGAGAGCTTAGTGCTATTGTGTGCAGAAATAAAATTATATTTATGTGACGTGAAAGTTGTTTTGTTTAATGATTTATATCATTTTTCTGGATCTCTGGATATCTTCCTGGATTCTCAGTGCTGATAGGCCGACAACAATTAAGACACTGGGCCGGTTAATAATAGTGGGTGTGACTTATATATCAAAATGCATCAGTTTTACTTGTTTAAATTTCTTATGTTTTACAGTAGAGTAGCACATCTCTCCTGGTCGCTTGAATTCCTGTAAATCTCTCTTGTTGCTAATCTCAAAATTTGCCACGAGGCTGCAGTTCCATTTGCCCTGAATCCTGCATTCCCGTTGGCTGTCAGAAGAAAAGGTTGAGGCTCATGCAAAAACCCAATTAGCAAAATTCCTTCAGATTTCAAAAATGACTCACATATTTAATTCAAGCTTGTCTATCAACTGGCAATATCCCTGGAAGTTAAAGTGCCACCAATTACTGCCCAGCGGCACCAGCCTTGGCACAAGCGTGTGCCATGTTCCAGGCGTCGAGGTGGCGTGTTCAGTGGCCGGTCCTCTGTCAGTGGGTATGAGAATGAAATTAAACTAATAGGAAGCTTGTTTCCAGCCACTGATTCAAAGGCCTTCATGATCCCCGGGCATTGCCCGCATCCATCTTCAAACGTCCAGGGGAGAAAGTGGGTGCACAGGAGAGCATCAGATAGCAACCATAATGTCATTTCGGACATCAGCCCGCCTGTCTCCTCAGGGTCATCTTTCCTCGTTCTTGCTTGGTTCCTCTTGCGTTCGTGTCGCTTTCCTTTGGGCTGCTAATTAGGCGGAGCATCTGAAATTAATCACCGAATCCACTAGGGCGAAGGACGATCTGTCTGAAGGCCCGGAAACAAAGTGTGCCCGCCAATGCACCCCGGAGCCCTCGGCTATGGCACGAGAGGAAAACAACCACGCAGACGGCGATGTGACATAAAAATTCATATAAGTATAAAATTTTACACTCATTTTCCATGTCAGCTTGTCACATCCAATTATAAAGGTTGATTTGCTCGTTCGGGGAAGTGAGATCGTGGGAGCGCGGTCATCTGAACAGCTTCATATGGTTACCATCGCCAGCAAAGTGAGCTGGCGGCACACAGTTGAATGGTCCCCTAGTAGCTGAAATTGAATCTGCAACACAAAAATGCCTTTAAAATTATATTTATTACTTATTTCATAGTCCGAGCTTAATTTTTACACTATATAGTCATTTGGATTTTCAGGTGTCTTGTTATAACTTAACCCAACATAATAGAACATACTAAAGACCCCATGAACTGTGTGCACTTAATTTAAACTTGTACAGATATTAATGTCTTGTTAAATCGCATATTTTTAGTAAGCAGTCAGTAATTAGAGCAAAGCCTGGAGGCTATTTGTGACCTTAACATATGCAACTATAGGCAGGCTTTTCAGATGCAGAGCAGAAGCCTGCGCAGGGCTCTATGTCACACCACTCTGGGCATGTTTGCCACTTTTGCTATTGATACCAGTGCCCGAGATGTTTGGCCCGTAATGACAGCGGACTGATTCTCTGACGGTTTCAACACCATGCAGGATTGAAAATGTCGACTGTCACTTATCCGTCACTTATGAAGGAGAGGTTGGCCTGCTTTCATCCCTGCTGAACATCTGCCAGGGTAAACCTTCAGGGAGGTCAGATCATACATTCTCAGAGATCTTAGAACGAAAGCTAGAAATTATGTTCCATTATTTTATTGGAAGCTTAATTCATCTCATTTTATTATCTTCTGCTTAATTCTATACTAAGGACTATGGTCACGGGTGGGGTGGGGGTGTGTGTGTTCCCATGCCCATCTAGGGGAGAACATTACAGCCTCTGCACATTAGATAAGGGCAATTTAGAGTAGCCATTTTACCCTAAATACATAATATTTTGGACCGTGCAGTGCTGCACTAAACCGCCTCACCACATCAGTGTCACAGCAGAATTGACAATAAACAATCCACCACCCAAATGATACCAGTTCTGTGAAGCTCTTGACCAATAGAGAACAGAGAACCAACAGGGGACTAACAACAACAAGAACACAGATGGACTACAGTCTGGAATTGTAAAACTACAAAGTCCATCTATATGATAAGTGGAGGAAATAGACAGGTTCAGGTAGATTTTCAGCAAAAATTAATTTAATTTTGGACTGTTTTAGTCTTTTACATGCTATTTAATTACTATGTTCCTTTGACTTTCCAATAAATATGAATCGTAAGATTTTAAATGTATCGTTACAAGTTGGCCCTCAACCCACAGAGACATAGCGACAGATTTTATTCGTACAAACATACCATTTTAAAAAGCAGTAAATTAGTACATGGGTAAGCGCATCGAACAGCAATTTGCATATTTCGAACTTTTAAGTGCTCTCATAATTAGCTAAAATCCAACATGCTTTAATTTGGCAGGATAATTAACGCACGGTGCCAAAATAAGTTCCTAAAATTGATTGACCCTCGCTGAGATGAAAGCAGGCAGAGTGCTTTATGCACTTTTGAATAAGAGATGGAGGCAGCGCTGGAATGACGGGTGACACGGCAAACAGGAGCAACCCTACGGAGTGCCATGCGTAGCCATTGTGCGGCTGGCATTTAACATATGAATAATGTCCATAAGCGGCCAGAGCCAGTGCGCGCTCGCACAGAGAGGAAATGTATTCCTGGGGTAGCCGGGGCTCTCTGGAGATTTCCCTCTTTGGTGGTGTGTGTGAAAGCTCGTGAGTGTGTAATTACTGATCAGTGCACTCACGCTGTTCTGTTTGCAAGTGAGGCCGACCTCAGTCAGAGAGACGAAATGCAAGCCTATGTTGGAGTAGCATACATTTTGTCCTTCAGTGTGGCTTGTGTTGGATTTCTTTACATTGGGCTTGAAAATGCGACTCGTTTGCCGCTGCCCTCCGGAGCCCTGGACCCCCACCCCTCCAATTCCTACCCAGTTCTATGTGCTTTTAGTGTAAGGTCCTCACATTCCCATAGGTCTTTGAGGCTGTCCCCTGTGAGCAGGAGAACTAGATTGTGGGTGGCACTGTGCCCTACTGACCACTGACATCACTGTTGTGGCCACGTTTAGGGCAAACATTCCTCAGGGACACTGATGCAGAGTGACCAAAGAGCACGGTGTCATCCGGAATAAATAAAGATACACAACAGGGCAGAACGTGCACAGAGGCCTTTTTCTATCCGATTACTTCGGCTTGTTTTACGTTTAGTGACACTTTGACACTGCTGTGCACTGATAGTACATATAATGTGCCCTTTAATACCTGATTCTCACAAGAACAGCTTTGTTCCAGAGGATCACTGGATTTTGGTAATGAAGTAAAGTTGTTTTTCTTATTTTTTACTTTCTTAGTCACACATTCAACTATAATTAATCACAATGACAATTAATATAACATAAAATAATAATAATAATAATAATAACAACAACAACAACAACAACAATAATAGTAATAATAATAATAATAATAATAATAATAATAATAATAATAATAATAATAATAATAAATAACAAAAAATAATCATGTAAAGGACACTCACAAACACACACACATACACTCCAACTTATCTGTGGCATTTGCATAAATGTTCCAAAAACAGTTAATATTGCAGAAGATAAAACTTGCACTTGCCAAAAAATACTAAGAATTAGAAGCTGTCGATACAAAGTGACTAAACACCATTAAGAATTTACAAAACCTTTTTCTTCCTCTTGTCTTTCTAGCACCGCTTATCATATAGATGTATTTTACTAGACACATCTACCACAGTATTACTTACATGGAGGTGAAAAAGTAGGTATGCACTACATACATAGGTGAAAAATGTTATATGCAATATTGTCGAACCCCCCCCCTCCCCCCGTCCTGGTCTGACCAGCACCTGAAACATTCTCCCCTGGATGGTCATGAAACCCCCCCTACCCCCGCGCCCCTAGCAAAGGAATAAGCAGAAGATAATGAATGAATAAATAAATGAATGAATATATACTATATAATATATAGTATTTTAGGTAATAGTTTTATTAAATCACAATAATAATAAAATATTAATTACAATAAAGCACAAGTCTGGTAAGCTCTAAATTGTTTTTTTGCATAACTGTATACCAAGTCTTGACCCCCCCCCCCCCCCCCCCNTGTAAGGAAAGAAATCCTCCTGTTATGTCATTTTGTTTGAGTGTGTGTGTATGTGTGTGTACATGTATATATAAAATTGTGGGAACCAAAGCCTGTTTTTACACTCGGAAGACCCTTATGTAGTTGTGAGGACCACAGGTTGTTTAAAAATCAAATCATGTTGTATGGTTATAGTTGTGTTATGTTATCATTAGTTTAAGTTTATGGATGATGTAAGGTAGTAGTATTCCTGGTTTAGGTAAATCTTTACAAAAATAATGTAGCTAATGTAAAGTAAAACGAATCTCATTTGTGAGTGTGTGTGTGTGTGTGTGTGTGTGTGTGTGTGTGTGTGTGTGTGTGTGTGTTTGAATATACTATTACTACTACTATTACTATTAATAATAATACATGATGAAGACACGTTTTTTTTTAAATATAATTAATAAATTAGTATTTTAAACTCACATATCATTATTCACCAACATAAATTTATTATTGTTGTTATAATATATATATATATATATACAGTATATATATATATATATATATATATATATATATATATATATATATATATATATATATATATATATATATATA